>CAMTDV010000018.1:49451552-49947472 GCA_947069175.1 Scalesia atractyloides | reverse complement strand
GGAAGGATCGTGGAGAAGGAATATTGACAAAAGGAGTTGTGTCTTTTGACAAAGTGAACTACAATTGCTGAGCTCGAGAACAATTTATTAAGCATCTCACAGATCTGTGACAAGAAGTTCACAACTTATTTCAACGACAAAGAGTGTCTTATTCTTAAACCTAGTTTCATAATTCCTGAGGAGTGGATTCTCATACGAGAAAATGATTTATATGTCTTAGACATGAGCGTCGCATCCACTACTTCAAAGGAAGGACAGTGTTTTGTATCAAAGGCCACTGAAAAGGAATCAATCATATGGCATAGGAAGATGGGTCACATTCATCTAAGAAAAATGAATTTTCTGGTGCACAACAATCTAGTGGAAGGGGTGAATCTCAAAAATTTTCATTTGTCAGATAACTGTATCAGCTGCAAAAAGGGGAAGCAGCACAAGAAGTCGCACCCTAGAAAGCTTCCCAACTCCGTCAAGCTTCCACTGGAAATGCTTCATATGGATCTCTTTGGGCCTGTCAATGTGAAAAGTATTACAGGAGATCTATACTGCCAGGTTATAACCGACGACTTCTCAAGATTCTCATGGGTTTTCTTTCAAGAAAGCAAGAATGAAACATTTGAAAATCTAATGATCTTGTTTCGAAAGATTGAAAACCTTTACCATTTGCCTATCAAGAGAATCAGAAGTGACAACGGTACTGAGTTTAAGAACAACAAGATGCTCGAATTCTGCAATGCTAAGGGTATTATCATGAGTTCATTGCCCCCTATACTCCTCAACAAAATGGAGTAGCTAAACGAAAGAACATAACGCTTATCGAGACTGCACGCACAATGCTTGCCGATTCAAAGTTTGCTATTAGTTTTTGGAGCGAAGCTGTTGCATTTGCATGTTACACCCTTAACCGGGATGACTGTCAAGAAGCACAAAAAGACATGCTTTGAATTTCTTAACCAGCGAACCTAATCTAGAATTTCTAGAGCCTTTTGGATCACCATGTATTGTATTGGACCCGGAAGGAAAATTCAGAGCCAGATCTTTGGAAGGATTTTTTGTAGGATATGCAAGTCCGTAAAAGAGAGTCTATCTACCAAGCATGAATCAGGTTATCGTTGCTCAACACGTTGATTGCCAGAGATACACAACGCCCATGAAAAAACTGGAGATCCTTGGCTGTTCAATTACAAAGGGTTGTGGAATTCGTTTGATCTGCCTGAAGAACCATCCGAGGAAGAACTCATCTTGCTATTCCAACAACATCAGATATCTAATCAAGAGCAAGTAACAGGGCCGTTGGTTATTTCCCCAACAACAACACCTTCCTCGGAAGTAGGTCTGAGCAATAGTCAGCCAGAACAAATTATTGCACCAGTTCAGACTACAGCAGAACCATCTTCCTCTCAACCAGCAAATGCAGAACCAAAACAAGATCCTACCTTTGATAATGAGGGATCCAGTTCCGATGAAGGCTCAGAAGAGATTACAAGTTATCTTAACAATCAAGCTGCCGAATCCAGTTCTAGAATGGGGCTACTTCTTCAGAACAAGCTGCATATCAGAATATCACAAATTTAGAAAGCTCAGTAAATGTTCCAGGCTAAGTAATACCGAGATCAGTCTCCTACCATCCGACATACAACATCATAGGAGAGCTACAAGCCGGCGTGAAAATGCGAAATCACATCAATAAGGATCTAAGTTGTTTTTATTCTAAAGTTTCTCCACTTCGAAATATTTTTCTCATAGTTGTTTTGTTTCTCAGGTAGAACCAGGAAACTTCAGAGATGCTCTTAAAGATGAAAGTTGGGTGGAAGCAATGCAGGAAGAATTATTGCAATTCTAGAAACTAGGAGTCGGGAACTTGTTGACCTACCACCAAAGCAGAAAAAGATAAACACTTGGTGGGTTTTCAAGTGCAAAAGAGATGATAGAGGAGTGGTTGTCCGCAACAAAGCTCGGCTCATAGTTCAAGGTTTTCGTCAGCAGGAAGGGATAGACTACAACGAGGTCTATGCCCCAATCGCACGTCTAGAAGCTATCCGCATTTTCCTGGCTTTCGCCTCATGGAAAGGTTTTAAAGTGTATCAATTGGATGTGAAGTCTGCTTTCCTGTACGGTAAGGTAAAAGAGGAGGTATATGTCGTCCAACCACCGGGTTTGTCGATGCAATTCACAAAGATAAGGCCTACTTGCTGAACAAAGCTCTTTACGGTTTACACCAGGCCTCGAGAGCCTTGTACGAGACGCTTTCAAAACATCTTCTGGATAACTGATTCACCAGATGGACAGTAGACAACAACCTCTTTACCAAGGAAGTAGATGGACATCTGATTATTGTGCAAATCTATGTGGACGATATCATCTTTGGATCGACAAATAAACAGCTGTGTAAGGACTTTAAGAAAGTCATGAAAGAAAAATTTGAAATGGGTGCTATGGGAGAGATGAAATTCTTTTTGGGGCTTCAGGTTGAACAACGGCAAGATGGTATTCTCATTCACCAGACGAAGTATGTTCATGACGTGTTAGAGAAATTTGACATGACAGGAACTAAACCCGCATCTACCCCTTTAGCCACAAACCACGGCATTCGTCCAGACGAGTATGGAGAAAAAGTTGATGAAACATTATATCGCTCCATGATCGGATCATTGATGTATCTCACAGCTTCAAGACCAGATATCATGTACCCTACATGCCTTTGCGCCAAATATCAGTTAAGCCCGAAGGAATCACATCTGTTAATCGTCAAAAGAATCATGCGCTATTTGAAAGGATGCCCAAGCACCGGCTTGTGGTATCCACATCATGACGATTTTAACCTTGCGGGTTATTCTGACTCTGATTTTGGTTGCTGCAAGCAAAATGCTAAATCTACAACGGTCGGCCGACATTAGGGGATATATATGAGGTTGAATTTGAGGATGACGATGTTGGGACGCGATCCTCACTGGTAAGTCAAAACGTTTTTCTGTAAATACTTTTCATGGTATCTTAAAAATAAAAATCCAAAAATATGTTTTTTGATTTTAGGGAGAGAAAAAGATGTGAAAAATACAAAAACATTGAAAAATCATGAAAAATTCAAAAACATTGAAAAACCATAAAAAAATATACAAAAAACATTAAAAAATACAAAAAGAGTTTTGTGTATAAGAGGAGATGATAGTACATCAGTGGACCATTACCGTACGCTAACGAAATGTATTATTTAAAAGCGTCTAAACAAGTCTTTCTAAAGATATGTCGGTAGGCTTCGCACGTTCAGGAAACTGCTTTTAGGATATAAACCTAAAAAAAAAACTGGTACATCTGTGCCTTAACATCTCTCGGATATATGGGCTTGGTACCCTGGAATTTCGTTTGAGAGAATGCCAGATTCTGAGATACTAGGTCTTTATATTTAGTTGATATCTGGGGTATTATATGAGTTCTTCTGATTTTGCGTCAGCAATGGCCTAGAACTTCTATAATAATTTCTCATTATTCACCCCAAAGCTGCATAAAAAAATGAAGAAAAATGTCATAAAAAATACGACATTCTGCAGTACAAAAATTAAAAGATTCCCAAGAGGAACACCACTTAAAGTCGAGCCTTCATCTCTTTCCCTGTACAGAAGTACTAACCCGAGCTCTCAAGGTCTCGCATTTCACCCCTCTACAGATATCAGTTAGATATATTCACATGTGGGATGAAATCTAAGGAATCTCGATGCGGGAGTATATTCTGAGGTGGGAAACATAGTTTAGGCCACGTTGCTAAAAATTACCTAACATATCTTGAAGTAGTTGAGAAACGTGTAGAGGTTTAAATGGATCAGTATACCGACAATCTAAAGAAAATCTGTTTAAAAACTTAAAGTTTCATAAAGAACAACGATACTGTTAATGTGTCTCAATAAACTGATATGATCCTCTAACATAAACTCGCAAAAAATATGTCTGTAAATATGTTTGTACATATCGCTTTAAATGTTTCTAGTTTTGAATATTCAAAAACTCAAAAAGATATCCTGTTTCTTCTTTAAATTTATGACTACCGGTGATGGAAAACAGGTCTTCAAAGTCAAAAGCAACAGAATGCGGAGGAAAATCGTTAGAATTACGGGCTAGGAGCTAATCTGGAAACAAAGTCTGGTTTGAAACGTTTACAACATTTAAAAGTTCATTAATTTGAAACTTAAAATCAAGGGATAATGTCAGTTTTGGTCAAAAAGTTGTCAACCAAGGTCATTAACTTGGACTTGGTAGCCAAAACAGTTAAACAAGGTCATTAACTTGGACTTGGACAACTGTGTGGATAATTAAAACTGAAAACAAAACGAAAAAGTTGGAAAGTTGAAAATAGTTCAAGAGTTTCAAGAATTTTCGCACCAAAATTAGGCAAATCTTCACAAGGCCAATTTTCGTACGAAAATCTCAGGGCTATATATAAGAGTGTGAGATATCCATTTCGTACGAAACTCTGTAAACTTTTGGTGTGGATTCTCTAACGCGATTTTGCTCTATCCCTCATTACACTCGCTTTCTGACTTGTTCGATACATTAGGGAGGTTGATTTGCACACCTCTTGTAATGGCAAAGGTATAACACCGAGATCGAACTGTAAACTTGAACTATTTGGACTTAAACGGACTAAAAACGTAGTTCTTGGATACACTAGGCGATAAAACTTAAAATTGAACTCTCTAATGTTAAAATCGGCTAATTTAACAAAGGTTTACCGTTTCAATTTTGAGAAAATGACAAAATTACAAGTGTTTTGAGTCGGTTCATGTTGATAAACTGTTGGGGACGACACAAATTTTCGCACGAAAATGTACAATTTTCGCACGAAAAATTAGTGAGGTGAAATGTTTAAATTGGCTTCTACATTTTCGCACGAAAATTCAGAAAAGATATGTAAAGTCGTTTTCATACGAAAATTTAGAAGAATTCGTGTTTCGGAAAATTTCTGTCTAACTTTTCCATGTCTCTATGTTTCACAGAAAACCGCACATGAGTTCCAACCAATGCACAACTCCTGCTACTTAATTGATAAAGATGTGCTAGGGTTTGCTCCATTTTCACAATACATTGATTTTTTGGAAAGGCTACCGGTATATTATGCTATCACACATAAGTATAACGCTTATGCATCTCATATAGACCGTTTTTGGGGCGTAGCAGAATTACTAGCCGAACGGGCTATTACGTCAGCAGTCAGAGTCAGAAAGAATGATGTGGCGATTACAATCACAGAAGATCTTATACGAACAGTGTTGCATCTAAGGGATGAAAGCAGCTTTCCTACAGGCTTTACAAAGAAGTTCGTCAAAGGATATTTTTATCGCATGGTGTACAATGGTTATGTGAACTCTGCTCCTTTCAAGATCAACTGGCTAGGACTGCCCTACAGATTTCTAGCTCACTGCATCACACGAGCGTTAAGTCACAAAAAGGAGGTTGGAACGATCTCGTAGATTATCACATGTGCATGATCGTAGCAGTGGTTATGAACAAGCCATACAACTGTAGCAAGATGATTTTTTATCAGATGGTGCTGAATTTGGGAAAGGATCGTTTCTTACAGTATCCAAGATTTATTCAAATGATCCTCGACCACCCACACCCCAATGTCGAGAAAAAGAAAGATGATATATTGGAGTTAGAGCATATGTCCCTGTCGGACCTCCACAACATCAGCAATTACCGTAAAGGGTGAAAGGCCCCAACATTTAAGCCTATCTTTGGTACGTTTGTTAAGGCTGATTATGTTGCTCCGCCAAATATGGAGGAATGAAGGTAGTGGCGACGAGAGTGAGGAATGGAACATGATGGAAGACTTCATTGAGAAGCGAAACACTTGGTTCATCTGAGGTGAAGGAGAAAAGGGTCACTATGGTAGAAAGAAAGCTGGTTCTACTTCCTTTGCTACAAAGAGAAATAAAACGTTAGAGACTTCCTCCTCAGCTCCCAAGCGCCAAAAGAAACAACCAAGTGTGGGAACAGGTTTGATTGATGAACCTAATACTGAAGAAGTGTGTGTCGAAGAAACGGTGCAAACTATAGACACGACACATGTTGAAGAGTCGGTCAAGGAAACTGCTGAAGAAATAGAAGGAATGGTTGGTGTTAAAACACAAGCAGGTGGTGGTGATGATGAAGGGCCATGATCTAGTACTGATATTGAAGATAGGAGGGAAGGTGAGAGGAAAGAAAAAGAAAGAAAAGAACAGGAGAGAATAGAAAGAGAAAGGAAGTTAGCTGAGGAAAAGAAACGCAAGGCTACAGGAGATGATGACACTACATATGAACCATCCAAGACCGAAGAAGATATAACTGTTTTCAAGCCTGTGAAAAAGAAAACTGGAAAAAGAGTTAAACATGCTGCAGTTCGAAAACCCGAGTCTACAGCTAAGAAGCTTAGGATCAAGCTAAGAACAAAGACTGTTGAGACTCCAGCTGCTACATCAGTTGAAACATCCTCTTAACGTCCGCCATCTCCTCCTCCGTCTACTTAGCCACCTCCATCAGTTGAACCCCCAAGTGTGACTGCTCAACATGCATCTCCTCCTCCTCAACACACTGTTACAGAGACTCCTGTTGTATCTCCTCCTCATCCACCTATTGGCACTCCTCCTGCTGTTTCTCAGGCGCAAACAATATCATCGGCTCATCTTACACAACAACATCCTCCAGCAGATACAACCTTTGATGATTTTTTCTTTGATTATGGTGCTATCCCAGGGGAAGAAAATTTCACAGCTGAAGATGTATATATCAGGAGACTTGGAGAGTTAGAAACAAAATTGAAGAAAGCTGATGAGAAGATCAAGATACTTGAGTCTGATAGAGATAGCATCAGGGAGATCCTAAGGTTAGTTACTGATGATAATGAGAAATTCTTTCAAGCTGCAAAGCAAGTATCTGTTTATGAAGAAAGGATTAAAGTGCTGGAAAATGAAAAAGAGATTCTGAAGGCAACTCTCAGGAGCTATGAGACAGCAAATCAGAGAATGATAAAGAAGATGGAAGAGTATGAGGCAGAACGAGAATCGAACAACAAGCAGGTTGATCTAATGAAGAAAATTCTGGTTCGAACTCTGGGCATATCTCTGACAGATGAAATTGAGAAGATTGAAAGAGAGGAGGCAAGGCAGAAAGTTGAAGAAAGGGAACGACCTTCTAAAGCCCTATCTGATGCTTAGGGCAAAGGAAAGCACAAGATTGATGATATTCCTATTCTCAGCCAACCCCAGCCTGAAGCTGTGATTTCTATGGATCCTGTGATTGAACAATCTGCGCCGGAAGCTGAATCCGTGCTAGTATCTTCAGAGTTAGTTGTTTCGATCCAGCTGTTGATATAAGTAAGAGCTTCGTACTTCAAGGCGAAAGGGTTTTAGAGTCAATGACGAAAGGGAAAGCAATAGCTCAGAGGGAATTAAAGAAAGAGATTGATGATATGGTGGATGAAACATGTGAAGTGATAGAGAAGGAAGGGATCGAATCTATACTTAACATGTTTGATAATGAAAGTATGATTGTTGTTTCTTACATGAATGACTCTATTTTTGAACTAACATATGAACAGGTTCAGGGGAGTCATCGATCAAAGTTGATGAGATAGTGCCAAAGCCCAAACTCATCTACCTTGAGCAAAATGTCGGAGAAAGTGAATACGTTCATAACTACTCGAAGGCTGATCTCGTTAAGTTGTTGGGAATAGATGAAGAAACATTTGAGTTTGATTTTGAGGAGGAACTAAAGAATACAAGTTCAGAACCGAATGATTACGTATTTGAAGATGTCCTACAGGCTAACGAGTATGATCAAGTGATTATAGAAGATTGGGATTCAGACGACGAAAATGTGGAAGAAACTTATACAGGTGAAGGAACAGATGTGTTTCCTACCTTTGCTGAAATGACTGCTAAAGTAAACGATGATCTGCTAAAGCGCAAAGTAGAAGAAGTAGTGAAAGATGGCATGGCTCCTAAACCACCAACCAAAGAAGAGATCATTGAAATGAAGAAGAAGTGGTTCAAGGAAATGCCTCCAGAAAGAAAGTTCCGACATCTATTAGCTTTCTTCACCAGAGATCCTGATGCATCTCTAGGTGACATTATCAGTTGGGGTTGGATTGAGGAACTTGATGTGTATGCATTGAAATATGAATTTGGAGTTCAATACTTCAAATACCTGGGTGATATAAATACTCTGCCTGAGTGGGATGTGAAACAGTTAGTGCAGACTAAGACGTTCAGTATGAAGTTAAGGCCAAATGATCAACATCTTTGGAAGATGATCAAGTTTGAAGCTGAACATGGTTTTAACTACTGGAAACCACACAAGCCACAAACCGTCACAAAGATTGATCCACTTATGCAAGAAAAGGATGTGACTTTGATTGTCAAACAGCCACGTGTTATGAAGAATATGCCTTTGAAGAAGATGGACAAGATTTTTACAAAATCTTCAAATGGTGCCACTATGATTCAAGTACTAGGAGGCTGTTATATGTGAACAGCCTGGTGAAGGATCGTGGGAATTAAAGGTCTATCTGAAACCGTGGTCATGCAAAAGAGAATTTATGGGTTGTGGCATGCGATCAGAGTTTTGGATCCGATGTGGCTTGTCAACTGCTTAGAGAAATATATCGAATGCCTATTCTTCATCAAGATCAGTTTATAAGAAAAAGATAAAGAGTAGGCCCTGCAGTTCCAGAGGATTGTAAATGTATGTTATGCTAACAATATTAATTCAGGTAAAGACTGGAACACATCATGGAGAAAGCTTGAAGATAAAGAAAAGAAAAAGATGGATCAGAATGAAGAAAGAATCGAGACAAGATGAAAGCTGGCTTCTCGAGAAAGATTCAAGTTCAGGAACACGTACAATCGACCTCCTCCTACAGATCAAACTCCCATTGCTTCAGAGGAGCGTCGGAAGCCACCCAAACGCTTTTTCGAATAAATCAAGTCAACTGTGTTTGAAGATTTTTGCAGAAAAGTTATGAAGATTGTCCAAGACTGCGGCAACATCCAAGGGGAGTCTGTTGGTGCACATATGTCTATTGCTTACGTCTAGGACGAGTCTGTTGTATAGATAGGGTTTCGTAGTGTCAAGAGTTTATGTTTTGAAAGTAATGTTTTGTATAGAACTAGAATTTTCGCACGAAAATTCGTATGGATTTTCGCACGAAAATTTCATGCGAAAATCCTTGAGTCCTAGTCCCTTGTTTTTGTCATGTCTTGCCTATAAATAGGTGACTTAGGATGTTTGTTGAGCATGCTGTTTTTTGTGATCAGAGGCGAAGCCTTGCTCGAGTCTGTAATCTTTACGAAGTAATCTTACAAGGACCTTAATCGCAACCCCGGACACGCACGACGAAACCCGACAAGAAAAAAACTTGGACCTCTCAGGCGCCATGCGCCAGAATCCCTGTCATCTCCCGTGACGCGCGGGAGAGTGCCAGGACATGTGGCTCCGTTTCGTGACACGTGTCCAAACTACCTTAGACCGGTGGCAGTCTAGGCCTAGTTGACGTCCCCCGCGCCACGCGAGAGAATCCCTGTCTCCTCGTGCGACACGTGGGAGAAGCCAAATTCTGGTATATAAGGAGCGGTCTGGGACTGTTTCAAATCACTCATTTTGATCGAATACATCGATCTCTTACTCTCTCTAAACTCTGTCCGAGTTCCAAACCCCCTAAACCCCTAAACATGTGAAGCTCTGCTCCGTTGTAAGTATTCTAACCCCCGATCCCTAATTCGTCACCCTACGCGATTGATTTAGGACCCATCAACGCATGTCGAGGCTCTACCTGACTAAGTCCGTTGGGGTTCTGTTTCGTGTAGTATGGCCACCCTACCCGATTGATTTAGGACCCACCAACGCATGTCGAGGCTCTGCCTGACTAAGGGTTCTGTCTCGTGTTGTGTGGCTAAAGTGACTTGGGTTATTTTACTAACACGTGATGCATTGTATTATTATTAGGAACTCAGAATTTACACCAGGAAGCTTTAAGTTAAAAATCCTAAAGCTACAGGCAAGTACATAGACTCCTCTTTTACGTTTTCTAAATGTTTTGGGGTGATTCATATGTGCTAAGCTAGCATTAAAAACATACTTACTACTTATGGTTCATGCGAGTACATAGACTCCTCTTTTATGTTTTCTAAATTTTTTGGGGTGAAACATACGTGCCTATTACTATTTTCATAATGTCACTACAATATATATATGGTTTATATACACAACATTCTTTACATTGTATGAAACTTGATGGTATGTTAAACATGACAATGATACATTCATTAACTTTGATCACGCCGACCGGTAGTATGTTATGGTACCATAGGATTGACAACCCCATTCCCGCTTCATAGGTTTGTTTGGAAGTTTCCTCTGGGAATGACATAAATTGTGCAACACATTTGACAAACCTTTATTCATAAAGGTTTGTCCGACAGTCAACAAGGCTTGAATGTATTCGCCAACAAACCACACTTGTTTTATACAAAAAAGGCAAATTGTTTTATATACGTAACAAGACATTTTGTTTACACAAGACATTTGGTTTATACAAAGATATATGTTTATACAATACAAGACATTTGGTTGGTTCATACAAAGTCACAAATGGGTTCTAAATAAACCATACAAATTTTCTCTTAAATCGAATGATTTCTCAGACGATCTTACAAAAGAAACATTTTTGTCAAAGATTCATGGCTACAATTTTTTTCAATATCATTTGTTAAAGTTGATTAAATATATTTCAATATTCAAAAGCCATGAGTTGTGACCATAAACCTATGTTACTCGACAACATTCAATGTTGACTTTATTTTCACATATGTTTCACGTACTAATACATGATCAAGTATGCTACACATAGGATGGACGCTGGCCTTAGCTTGATTTAAAATAAAATAGTTGTTGTATTTTGTTTCGAATTCTCAAATATGATGTAATTTATAAGTTCAATAAAACCAAACTTTATTTACCATGTGTTTGAATCAATTTGGTATCAGAGCCATGGTTATAGGGAATTAGGTTATTAGAAATACTTTTTGACCTAGACTATAACCTTCCTAGGACCCTAATGCGAGTTATCTTGCGTTTAGATTTTAAATACAATACCATCACCTACCCTTAGGTGATTACAAAACAATACAAAATCTCACATTCATTCTTAAAAGTCAAGATTTCCCAAAATTTTACAAGAAATCATCATCTATCCTTAGATGATTTGTTTTTAGGCTTTTAAAGCCTTAAAGTGTAAATCACGTCAAAATTTGGTTTTTAATAATGTGAACACGTGCAATCTAGAAGGGTGGATGCCTGTACCATGAGTTTTCTATCTAAGGCTAGAATGTTCGTACAAATCCACTTAATCGGACCAGTCACTCTTACTTGGGAACTCTTGGGGTGAGTCTCCACTTATAGGCTAAAGCATGTCTTTGATATACATTATTAAGACCCATTTATTTTGATTAATCACTGTGTCCTTTATACATTTTAAGTAACGAATAAATGGATACACTCCTTATGCTTCATTGATATTTTAATATTTCCTTTTAACTATCCTTTACCAATCTCACTCGTTTCCTCTCGTATTTTCCTTTCTTTTAGAATGCCTCCTCGTCGCGACAATACTCAAACCGCCGACATGGCTGCTATGATCGCTCAACAAATGGCTGCGATACTTCCAAACCTTGTGACCTAACTCAATCAACTCAACAATAAAATAACAATAACAACAACAATGTACTGTGTAATTTCAAACAGTTAAATTCGGCTGAACCACCCAAGTTTAATGGGTCTGAAGGAGCTACTGGTCTCCTACAATGGTTTGAAAGCATCGAGAACACTTTCCGCCATTGTCAGTGTCCCACTTAGCGCCAAGTAGAGTTTGCTTCAAGCGTATTCCAGAAAAGAGCACTCATATGGTGGAATGGGATCATGAGAGATCGAGGTGCGGATATAGCCATGTCACAAACTTGGGGAGAACTTCGAGCTCTCATGATGAAGGAATTTTACCCACGCAATGAGATAAGGGCACTTGAGAATGAATTCCACAATCTCAAGCTAGATAGTGGCGAGAATCGTGCCTACACAGACCGGTACGAGGAATTGAGCCTACTATGTCCCACTATGGTCACGCCCTTGGATAAGGCCATTGAGAAATACATTGATGGCTTACCTGATCCCATTTAAAACATCGATACTGGTAGCCATCCAGCCACCGTTCGGGAAGCTATTGAACTAGCCGCAACTCTAACTGATTCTCAAGTCAAGAAAGGGAAACTTTTCCGCAAAGGTGACAAGACACAATCTGCTAAGAATACCCCAGAGAAACCAAAAGAAACCAAAACCGAACCTCCTAGAAATTCAAGGAAGCGTAAGGCTTCAAAGAATTTTACTGTTGTTACCCCAACCAACCAAGTTACCCCCAACCAACCAGCTCAACCTCCTGCTAAGAAACAATATGTTGGTACTGCACCCTTGTGCAACTGATGTAACCGTCATCACCAACATCATTTACCATGTCGCCAATGTACCCTCTGTGGACGATTTGGTCAGTTGGCTAACATTTGTCGTTCTGCACCTACCCTGAACCAAACTATTCCAAATCCTATTCAAAATCAAGAAATACCTAACCGCCCTCATTACCCACCTGGATCCTGCTATAATTTTGGTGATCTTACTCACTACCAAAACAATTGCCAAAAGCTTGTTAATGCTAATCTAGCTCGTGGACGCGCATTTAACCTGAATGCTAATGAGGCTCGTGCTGACAATAACGTGGTTAACGGTACGTTCCTTGTTAATAACCATCCTGCTTCTATTCTTTTTGATTCAGGTGCCGATAGAAGTTTTGTATCCATAGCATTTGAACCTTTTCTTTCGATGCCCCGAACTAAGCTAGGAAAACCTTTAGTGGTAGAAATAGCTAATGGCAAACCCCTTTTACTTGATTCCATTATTTTCAATTGTCAACTAAACCTCAATAACCATCTTTTTCCCATTGACCTCACGCCAATGGAACTTGGGAGTTTTGACGTCATAATCGGAATGGACTGGTTAACCAAACACCATGCTGAAGTAACCTGTTTCGATAAAATTTTGTGTATACCTCTTCCATCTGGTGAAATCTTAAAAATTATGGAGAGGAACCTTCTAGTAAACTCATACTAATGACGTGTACCCGAGCTCAGAAATACCTACGAAAGAAATATGTAGCATTCTTGGCACATATCATGGAAAAGAAAGACAAGAGCAATAGTATTCAAGAGTTGTTCAGGTTCCGGAAGATCAACCTGGCTTACCCCCGATACGCCAAGTGGAATTTCGCATCGATCTTATACCTGGTGCCAACCCAATTGCTAAATCCCCTTACCGTCTTGCACCATCTGAAATGCAAGAATTGTCGAAATAACTCCAAGAGCTTTTAGAGAAAGGTTTCATTCGTCCGAGTTTTACACCTTGGGGCGCTCCTGTGCTTTTTGTGAAAAAGAAGGACGGATCCTTTTGCATGTGTATCGATTATCGTGAGCTCAACAAACTCACGATTAAAAATTGATATCCCCTACCTCGTATTGATGATCTTTTTGATCAACTACAAGGCGCTACCTGTTTTTCAAAGATTGACCTCCGTTCAGGGTATCATCAACTTCGTGTACAAGAAGAAGATATTCCCAAAACTGCTTTTCGAACCCGATACGGCCACCATGAGTTTATTTTCATGCCTTTTGGATTAACAAATGCTCCTGCCGTTTTCATGGACTTAATGAATAGGGTTTGTAAACCATATTTAGATAAGTTCATCATTGTTTTTATCGATGACATCTTGATTTATTCGAAATCTCGAGCTGACCACAAACATCACCTCCATCTCACGATGGAACTTCTAAAGAAGGAACAACTTTATGCCACATTCTCTAAGTTTGAATTTTGGCTAAATGGAGTTCAATTCTTAGGTCACATTATCAATGAACAAGGCTTACATGTGGATCCCGCCAAAATCACAGCGATCAAGGATTGGAGTACACCTACTACTTCTATCAAAGTTCGTTCGTTCCTTGGTCTAGCCGGTTACTATCATCGTTTTATCGCAAACTTTTCCAAGATTGCGATTCCACTCACTTCTCTAACTCAAAAGAGTAAACATTTTGAGGGGGGACCCAAACAAGAAGAAGCTTTTCAAACCTTGACACAAAAGCTTTGTGATGCTCCTATTTTATCCTTACCCGATGGCAACAACGATTTCGTTGTATATTGTCATGCCTCAAACCTAGGCCTTGGTTGTGTTCTCATGCAAAGAGACAAAGTCATAGCATATGCATCAAGGCAACTGAAAATTCACGAAAAGAACTACACAATCATGATCTTGAGTTAGGTGCCGTTATTTTCGCTCTCAAAATTTGGAGATATTACCTCTATGGTACTAAATGTGTGGTTTTAACTGACCACAAAAGTCTACAAGACATTTTAAATCAAAAGGAATTAAACATGAGACAACGACGTTGGGTCGAACTTCTGAACGACTATGACTGCGAAATTCGTTACCATCCTGGTAAGGCGAATGTCGTAGCAGACGCCCTAAGTCACAAAGAACAAGTCAAACTTCACTGTGTTTGTATCCAATCAAATATCAAAACACATATTTTCCAAGCCCAACGTACTTGCGTAACCCAAGGCTTGATAAATAATAAACTACCACCAAATCTTGAGCTTCAGCTTGAAACTAAAGATGATGGGTTACTCTATTTTTTGAATCGTTTATGGGTTCCAAACCAAGATAACCTTCATACCCTGCTGATGGGCGAAGCACACAAGTCACGTTATTCTATCCACCTGGTACGGACAAAATGTACATGGATCTTCGTACCAAGTATTTGTGGTCGGGTGTGAAAAAGGATATAGCTTTGTACGTGTCCAAATGCCTTACTTGTCTTAAAGTCAAGACAGAACATCAACGTCCCTCCGGTTTGCTCAAACAACTAGAAGTTCCGGTATGGAAATGGGAGAACATCGCTATGGATCTCATCATTAAATTACCACGCACTTCTAGAGGCCATGATGCCATTTGGATAGTCATTGACCGTCTAACTAAGTCAGCACACTTTTTGCCAATTCGCGAGGATTTCTCTGCTGACAAACTTGCTAAATCTATATTGATGAGATTGTATCTCGTCATGGTGTTCCTTTGAACATCATTTCAGATCATGATACTCGTTTCTCATCTCGTTTCTGGAAGACCATGCAATCTGCCATGGGAACTAAATTAAATCTAAGCACTGCTTATCATCCTCAAACAGATGGACAAACTGAAAGGACAATCCAAACACTTGAGGATATGCTTAGAGCTTGTGCGATTGACTTTCGTGGTAGTTGGGATTCGCATCTACCTTTGATCGAATTCTCCTATAACAAAAGTTATCACTCCAGCATCAACATGGCTCCATTCGAAGCTCTTTATGGTCGAAAATATCGTTCACCTGTCTGTTGGAATGAAGTTGGTGAAGCTCAAATCACCAGACCTGAACTCATTGAAGAAACAACAGACAAAATCATGAAAATTCGCAATAACCTTTTGACAGCTAGAAGTCGTCAAAAGAGTTATGCTGACAAACTGTGACAATTGTGAAAAATCCAGGTAAACTTTGATTAGTACAAGTCTGTGGTAACCGGACGTGGTATGTATGTTGGAATATTGTTGTGATTATGTGTGATGATATGAATTCTGGAAAATGATACACCGACTATGATGTGAGTATATGCACAGTAAGTAATAAAAACATTACAGTGACATTATACGTCACCCACATGATAAGACAAAGTCGTGAATGAACTGACGACTCTGGGAATAAGTATTAGTAAACACACATGACTTGTGTGCTATGACTAGCGATATCTGTAGTGTCTCGAAAGAATCCGAGAGCACGTCATGGTTGACATGACACTACTAAGGACCAACAATGCGAGGTTGGCATCCTTAGCCTTGAACAACGTGTTAAATGGAGACTTGACGTTTAACAGCACATTAGACCTTTGACGTTGATTATTAGTTTATCGGTAGCCTTATTTAAGATACCGAGTTCCAGGAATAACTTAGATTTGTGCCATAGACTGTGACATAAGGTTTAAAAATAATCAAAGCCCAGGCACGCAAAACGAAGCAGCTCCCGGTTGGGGAAACGCATTCGTTCCGGGCATAACTTAAGGCAACCGAATGTGCAAGGAATGATCGATAAAGCTTAAAAACACTTAAACGAACGTCAAACGAGACTTTTATGATTAAAATGTATATGGGTTCGGATTTTTAGACGGTTATGCATAATTTTTAAAACCGAGTCTTTTAACACTAAGTACGCGCAAAACGAGGTCCGTCACGCAAATCGAGAACACGCGCAGGACCTGAAAACGAACCTGTACTTATCCGAAAGATAAACATCATCTTTTAGCGCATTATTCGAAGCACGAGGTGGCCATATGGGGCCCACCTCCAAACCGCCCCCCCTTTAAATATGATTTTTTTTATTTTTCATTTAAATTTCATTTTTTACACAAAAAAATTATCAAGGCTCACCTTTCTCCTCAAGAATTCAGACATAAACAACAAGAACATCAGCTGGTCATCTCCTAGAACCTCACTAATTAAAAGGTATTAGCCTTGATAATCATAATTCTAAGTCTGTTTCTTCGATTAAACGCGATTTCTAGCCGAAAAACGCTTTTTAATCCATGAATTTTGGGGTTATAAACAAGTTTTAGGGCTGGACATGAACACCACATATACCCCTGGTGTTATATGGCATCCATGGTTGCTAATCAATGGGGTTTGATACCCTAATCAACTCTTATTCGACAAAAATCGCTTAACTATTCGATTAACCGAAAAACAATGAATTAAAGCTTGATTGATCTAAGTTCTAGCATATTTGGATTGTACTTGGTGTGTAGGTACTGAATATAGCCTTTACACACTTCTGGGATCAAGATAAACGCTTGGAAACGGAAGAATTGCTAGGTATATCATCCAAAAATCGAATCTAGGCTAGGCAGAAAATTGTTTTGCCTATAACTTGGACCGTTTAGCTTGGATTGAGCAAAAATTTGGTACGGTGATGTAGGGTATTGTCGAGAAGGACCACGTAAAATTTTAGAATTGTTGAAATTTTCTACGATTTTTAATTTTTAACTATCTTACCGAAAGAATTTCGGTAAAAATATCAAACGGATTCAATAAATCACCAAATTTTACAGAGACACTAAGGAACATATGGGTAATGGTCTGGGAAAATTCAGAGTCCATTGGTTGAGTTTTGATTTGGGTTAAAAATCCGCGTTATTAACATCGGTGAAGCATATTTTTCCGTTATTAGCTGTCGCTGGCTAATGATGTAATCACTAATTCTTAATAAGGATGACCATTGGTGATAAAAAAACCTATGGAGATTTCTGGCGAATCTTCTCCTTCTTCTTCCTAAATCTAATTTCCATCTAATGATTATGGGTTTTGTTATCTGATTCTAATCTTTGGGATTATTATCTCTATAAAAATTCTATAATCATCAAGATCAATCAGTTATTTAGGGTTATCTTTAAGTTTTGTCAATTTCGTAACGCTTTAGAATCGGCTGGATCTTCTGATTTATTATAAGGTCTATATTATCGCGTTTAACATTTGTTAAAATAGCTAGATTGATACGAATCCTTCTAATAGATTAAGTTTTGATAATCGGTTCTAGGGTTTATTCTTAGGGTTTTTCGTATATGCTGGCGGGGTTTCAAGTTTTTACGTTGATCTTTGTTGCATGGTTGTAAAGTAGGCTACTGATGGAGAGAGGTGTCGATAACGGTGGGGTGGAATACCCCAAACCTGATGATTTTCATAATATAGGTACTGAGACGTTGAACGAAGATGGTGAAGCAACACCTGGAACAGCTCCTGTTCGAGGTATTGGATTAAGGGTCACAAATATAGAAGAAAATCCTATGATGCCGAGGAGAGGGTTGTTTCATGCAAACCCTACAATGAATAATATGCAGATAGAGGGGGAAAACTTTCGCTTTGCGGAAAAGCTTAAAGCTGGCCAGACTTCCAAGAGGGTAAACTTTCGCTTTCTGGAAAATCTAGAAAGTCATGGGGATGCTGATGTAACTATACTGGTAGAATCTCATCTGTGAAGAGGGTACAGGAAAAATGTAGTAATGTATTGTATGGGTATTTTCTTGGTAAGCGATTAGCCTTCCCTGTGGTGGAATATTTCGTTATGAACCGTTGGAAAAGATATGGCTTACAACAGAGTATGATGAACGCGAAGGGTTTCTTCTTTTTCAAGTTTGATTCGAAAGAGGGAATGGATAAGGTTCTTCATGATGGACCATGGCTCATCCGGAATATACCAATATTTCTAAAACCTTTGTCGTCTAAAACGGAGATTAAAAAGGAGGAATTTAAGAAGGTTCCGGTTTGGGTAAAGATACGACGTTCCTTTGGCTGCATATACGAAAGATGGCTTAAGTCTGATAGCGTCTAAAATTGGTTCTCCGACATTTCTTGACAATGAAACCTCAAACATGTGTTTGGATTCTTGGGGCCGTGTAGTTATGCTAAGGCGGTGATAGAACTGGATGCTCAAAAAGATCTTCAGGTATCAGTTTCTGTTGCTATCCCTAGTGTGGAAGATGGGGGGTTTCTTAATGAGCTCGGTTAAAGTTGAATACGAGTGGTCTCCTCCTCGATGCTCTACATGCTGTGTGTTTGGTCATACAAAAACATGCTGTCCGAAAGAAGTTAAACTGGTGAGTATTGAAAAACAAAAGGGAAAGGAGAAAGTAGATGGGGATGGTTTTATTGATGTGAACAACAAGAAAGCAGCAAAAAAAGGAGTTGTTGTCAAGGAGAAACCGAAGTTTGAGTATAGGCCGATTAGAAAACAAGGTAACCTGGTAATAAAGGAACCAAATGCCCGCTCAAACAGTTTCAACCCACCAGCAACTCGTCATATCCCTACAACTTCGAATCCTATAAAACTTGGTAACTCGTTTGGATGTCTTGGATCTAATACTCAGCTGATAGATGGTGAAGAGTCAGAATGTGATGAGGTGATTGAGATAAATGAGACTTTGGATTTTATGCAAATGGGAAATAGTAAATCAGGGGCAAGCACTCCTGCTACAAACGTTATCAATGGATAGCATCGCATGCTGGAATGTAAGGGGTTTGAACCGTCTCCTGAAACAAAGAGAGGTTCGAAATGTCATTATTGATAATAAAATTCAGGTGTGTGCTATTTTGGAATCACATGTTAATGTTTCGAAGCTTTTGGGTGTTTGCAAAAGGATATGTCGATCTTGGAGATGGTCCTCTAACGGTAATATTTGTTCAAAAGGGACTCGTATTCTCTTGGGTTGGAATGCTGACTATGTGGATGTTATGGTTTTATCCATTACTCCTCAAGTCATGCTCGCTCAACTTGTTTTCAAGCATGTTAATAAAGCCTTGCTATGTTCTTTTGTGTATGCGGACAACTATCACATAGAACGACAAAAATTATGGGATAGTTTATGTTTGCACAAGCAGTTTGTCAATGATAAACCGTGGGTGATTATGGGTGATTTTAACTCCTCTTTATTTCTTGAGGATATGGCTACAGGTTCCTCTAAATTTACTACTGGAATGCGAGACTTCAAGGAATGTGTCGAGAACCTTGAAGTGTTTGATGTGAATAGCTCGGGTATGCATTATACATGGACTCAAAAACCGAAGAAACGAGTTGGTATTCTAAAAAAGATTGATCGTGTGTTGGCTAATGTGTATTTTACGGATGAGTTTCCAAGTGCTTGTGCTGTTTTCCATCCTTATAGGATCTCTGACCATACTCCATGTCTTCTTAAGATGCCAGGCACTCAAGTTAGTAAACCAAAGCCTTTTAAATTTCCTAACTTTATTATATATAAGAAGGAGTTTGAAGAGATTGTTAAGGCGGAATGGATGAAACAGATTGAAAGGGTTCCTATGTTTAGAGTGGTCAAAAAGTTGAGAGCTCTTAAGCATCCTTTTCGTAGCTTCCTTTACAAACAAGGTAATCTGCATAACAAAGTTAAAACTTTACGTGATGGGTTGGATGAAATTCAAAGAAATATTGATCAAAACCCGGCTGATGGAGTGCTAAGACAAAGAGAACCGGTCCTGTTGGCGTCTTATCAAGAAGTATTACTCGATGAAGAACGTATTCTGAAATAAAAGTCTAAAGTGGACTTGTTGAAGGCGGGCGATACCTTCGCTTAAATGTAGAAATCATCTAAGCCGTATTGACATTATTAAAGATGGTGATGGGAACCTCTATGAGGGCTTGGATGTTCCAAATGCGTTTGTCAATCATTTTAATGCGTTTCTTTGTCACAAAGGAGATACCACTCGTCTGCCAACCCCAGACCTCTTTCTGAATGTCCTTGACGCTCACGTGTTTGAACATATTATTTGAGATGTTACGACTGCTGAAATTAAATCAGCCATGTTTTCTATTGATGATAACAAAGCTCCAGGGCCTGATTGGTATTCTTCTGCTTTCTTTAAGAAGGCTTGGCCGATAGTTGGTGATGATATTAGTGCTGCTATACAAGATTTTTTCACATCAAACCGAATGTTAAAAGAGGTAAACCATACTATCATTGCTCTTTTTCCTAAGGTGAATACTCCTTCTAAGGTCACCGATTACCGGCCGATCTCTTGTTGTAATGTGATTTATAAATGTATTACTAAAATTCTTTCAACAAGAATCTTAGAAGGCCTTGATAAGGTGGTGAGTTTGAATCAGTCAGCCTTTGTGCCAGGGAGAAGAATTTCTGATAATATCCTTCTTGTGCAAGAACTTATGCTTAATTACCATAGAGATATCGGGTCGCCTAGATATGCTTTTAAGGTAGATATCCAAAAGGCGTATGATACGGTGGACTGGGATTTTCTAGGTGATATCTTAAAGGGGTACTGGTTTCATCAAGTTATGATTGAATGGATCATGAACTGCATCACTTCCTCTACTTTTTCAGTCAGTGTGAATGGTAATATTTTTGGTTACTTCAAAGGTAAGAGGGGTCTTAGACAAGGGGACCCCATGTCTCGGTATCTGTTTACATTGGTTATGGAAGTTTTAACTTCCATGCTACGGCTTGCGACTTCTATTGAATCTCCTTTCAGATTTCATAAAAGATGTGAGAAGCAAAGGATTGTGAATTTGTGTTTCGCAGATGATCTTTTTCTTTTTCTAGAGGTGAGGTTAACTCTGTGAAGATTATCACGGATGCTTTGAATGAGTTCAAAGATATGTCGGGGCTGATTCCTAGTATCACGAAGAGTACTGCCTTCTTCTGCAACGTTCCGAATCTTGTTAAGGGTAATATTCTGTCTATCATGCCTTTTGAAGAAGGTTCGCTTCCGATAAGGTGTCTTGGTGTCCCCCTGATCGCATCTAGATTATTACATTCTGATTGCAAGGTCCTGGTGGAAAAAATGGAAAGTAGAATAACAGATTGGAAAGCTAAATATCTATCTTTTGCGGGTAGACTTCAATTAGTTATTTCCGTTTTGTCTGCTTTCTATATCTATTGGGCTTCGGTTTTCATTTTGCCGGCTAGTATTGTCAAACAGATTGAGCAAAAACTTAGGAGCTTCTTATGGTGTCAAGGCCGTATGGTTAAAGGTAAAGCTAAAGTGTCTTGGAAAATTGTTTGCTTACCAAAGAAGGAAGGTGGTTTAGGGATTAGGCGAGTGGCGGATGTGAACAAAGCTCTAATGGCTTTTCATATCTACAACATTCTTTCTCGAAGGAACTCTCTTTGGGTCGAATGGGTATATTCTCACCACTTGCATGATAGGAGTTTTTGGGATATTCCTAATCAGCAAAACATCTGTTGGAGTTGGAGGAAATTGCTCCAATTGAGGCCGATGGTTCGAAATTTCTTTGTGTCAAGTATAGGTAACGGGGAGCACACGTTCTTGTGGTTTGATAATTGGAGCGATCACTATCCATTAAGCTCGTTCATTACTCCTAGACAAATTTCGTGTGAAGGGTTGTCGATTTACTCTAAAGTGGCTGATATGGTTCAGGAGAATACATGGGTTTGGCCTGAAGCTTGGCGTGATATGTTTCCTCTCCTCTTTCAGCTTCCTCCGATTTCTATTTCACCTCATAAGATGGATACCATTTTCTGGAAAAAAGAAGGTAATGTTACGGAACCTTTTCGACAAATCTGGCGTGGGATTCCTTAAGACGATCAGGCCATATGGTTAGTTGGTATAATATGGTATGGTCTTCTTTCAATATCCTGAGACATGCGTTCCTTTGTTGGTTGATCTGTAGGAGAAAGCTTGCAACACAAGATCGGATCCAGTTATGGAATCATGCTTCGGGTAACATGAATATGATGTGTTGTCTTCTTTGTAATAGAGACTTGGAAACTCATGATCATTTATTCTTTGAATGCCCCTATTCTAATCAGATTTGGTGTTCTATCCGAAATAAGATTGATATGGTGCAAATCAATGGTAAATGGGAAGATGTTATCGCCTGGATTATTCCTAAGGTGAAATCAAAGCTCCTTATTTGGGTCATCCGCAAACTAGTGATCGCTGCTACGGCTTACTTCGTGTGGCAGGAAAGGAACTCGAGGTTTTTAAACAATCAGTTGAGACCGCCGGAGAAGGTAGAGGAGCAGATTGAGGTGACAGTCCGTCTAAAGCTTCACTCTTTCAAGTTCAAGATGAATGATCGAGTTGCAAGATTGTTGAAGACATGGAGGATATCATCTTCGGATGAGGTTGACAACACCTAACTATGAGGTTTACTTAGTTTGTATTTCGTGATGTTTAGTGTTTAGGTGTTGTTTTGTGTTGATTGGTGGTTTGCTTTTGTTGCTTGTTTTACTTTAGTGTGGCATGTCACACTATTGAATTAGGTTGGCACTCTGCCTTCCTACTTGTTTTATTTTGATAGTAATATAATCACCAGGGTATACCCTTTTACCCAAAAAAATAATAAGGACGCGAAATTAACATCGTTGTTGATAACCTAAGGGGATTTAGGGGTAACACATAAATGGAGAAACTTATTTGATGCAATCGAAGATGGTGAGGAATTATGTGGATGCGGATCTGATGGTGATAAGACTTGGGGAGGCGAGAACAATTTTGCCGATATTCCTTGTAACCATTTATACTTCGTATTAACATGACACTCCTATGTATACATGTAATCATAAATATACAACATTAACCGCGGTCTAATTCAAGTGTCAATTTGGTAAATTTCGGTTAAGGATGACATAACACCGGTGCAAAGTCGGAAAACTATAATCATGAAGTAATCCGGTTCATTGCTTCAAATCACTTCAATTCTTCTTACTAACACTATTGGAAAGTGTTATGGTCTGGTATATATAAATTACTAATTTGATATGCCCTATCGATTTAGTTCAAACCCATACAAGATAAATCCCCCGTAACTCGAAATAATAAAGGAGCGATAAAAAGGGTCGTAACGAACCTACCTCTTAATGAGTATTTAATAAACAAATGACACAAAGTGAATTTTCCGCCGAACGATTATTTTATATATATATATGTATATATATGTATCAAATCTGAAGGACAGTATTTAAAAGAATCGTATGAAATTTTTATATATCAAACGATCTCTTGTTTTCAGCCTCGCCTCACTTAGTGAAAATATGTTATAATACAAGACGAGATCGCCTTCGAGTAGTATTCAAGTACTGTAATATGGTGATTACCTTTGACAACTCATATTTACATCTCCAAACTCTAGACTACATGGGGTCCTGACCTGAATTCTTTTGTTAACCCTGAGACCGTAGGTCTTGGATCTATATCACCCGTATGAGGGCGGTGCATTCATGCTAGAAATCGCATAAGGGGATACATGGTTCTTTGATTTCTTTCGATTAAGGCTTTTCATGACACGATAACTACTACGACCGTACGAGTGGTCCTGGGTAGGGACTAACTCAGATACTTGTATGTCTATAAAACTTATTGACTCGCCAACTTTACAATAATAATAATAATACCTGGGGAACACCATATGTCTTCTCCTCTTCATTGAAACATTGGAGGAGTCCAGATATTTATACGCGATGTTGTTCACAATTCCTAAGATGTTTGAAATTCCCTTCAGACCTTTTTAAAGGTGTTATTTGGTAAGGTCTCCTACATGTGTAGAAGAATGATACATGGGATACACTGACTTTCATCTACCGAGGGGATACAAAGTGAACGATACCTTCCTCTTGTGAGTAACCTAAAGTTATTCGGTAGACGGCATTGCTAGTCCTCAAGAGTATACGAGGACTAAATTCTCTAGATAAGGGAAATATTGTTGAAACACCCCTCGTCTTCATTCAACTAGTTTGTACCTTCAATTGATTTTCAGTTTGATCAGTTTAAATGAGTATTTGTGAGATACAATGTTACCGAGCAACCCGATTCTTTGTTATTTTCGAGTGACGAAATTCTTGTGTTACTTAAGGGAATAAGAACGAGAGAAATATTCAGTATATATATATATATATATATATATATTACATATATATATATATATATGTACCTGTGTATTCGTACCACGAGTGAAATTCACGATCATGGGGATGATTGACGGAAGCTGTGCGCTATCATTTACTCGATTTCTGACTCGGACATTTGTGGTGAGTGTTTCGAGACCGTTCTACTATAAACAAAATATATATATATATACATGCATTAATGCCACATTTTCAATCGTATCATATCACACAAATTCGTCGCACGCATGAATCCACAACCTGTATAACCAACGTCATTATTGTGTATGTAATAATATCCGACATTATGCAACAATTAAAAATGCACTTAGACTTAACCCAAAAAGGGCAAGTTCTTAAATGTGCGGTCAAAGCTTGTCACCGCAGTGACGTATATACGCCATACTATGAAAAGCATGAACTACTATGTATGAAGGAACCCGATCAAAACCTAACTTTCCTTGAAATAGGAATAGTCACGAGTTGTCCGAATATTATAATTGGTGTCTTTTGTGCGCTGAACCCACTTGGGGGAAAGCTAAACCCAAAATCTCATAACCCCGATCATTCTAGAGGAAGGGCTAGTGAATCTTCCGAATTCATCCCTCAGATATCATGTCCATCCAGAGGGGGAATTCCTTTGATAATCACATATTATATACTTAAAATAAGAAAGGATTGCGATGCAACAACTAAAACTCTTCAAATTTGGGCAGTTACTTAACACTCGCTACGAATTGTAAATAACTCGATGCGTGATTCTAATTCAAACTGAATGACCAAAGTGTAGATCGGTGCTTGATTGGATGCACCGACCGGAGAGTGCTAGGCTTACCTCGATTGATTACGGTTTTCATTCAGCCTCCTTGAAACTGCTTTTGTTATTTCAAGAGATTGTTGAGTGATTGCGGATCTATGTTATTACATTTCCCAGCAGCACGTATTCGTGCCCTATTGGGAAACGGAACGGACTAATCCTACGACCAAGGGGTCGAGAAACTCAGCAAGCCTAGTCTCGACCAACCCGAGGGCCAGGTCTTCATTTCTTGTTTACATTATTACGACTATGAGACTAACGGAAAAAATCAGAATTAGTGGACAATTGTCCATATCGGACAAGGGTGACTATCAATTCGAGCTTCAGCCCATGGTTTCGTAAAACCGCACGAATTTCCCAATCTAAACCAAGATGGTTTGACATGAACAAACTCGATGAAACCCTTACGTTTAAGCGGTGATTCAGTTGGCGGAGGTACCAAGATGGGAAGGCATTATATTTTTTTATACTCATATATAGTTCAGATTTTACCATGTCCGAACTTGACTAAAAAAACCACGAGCCCGGGACGGTCAAGTGGTAATTGACCCCCTTGTGACTAGTATGGGTTATATTCGCCTATGCATTGGGTAAGCTTTCAAGAACATCATGGGAAATGATTACTTCTCATTGTCTCCATTAACGACATCCTTATGAAATTATAGTCGAGCATGGCTATGTTCCCACCCTGCGAAGGGTACTCCGTCAATGGGCAACCTTGATTCGATGACTCGTTACTTAGTCATCTTTTACCAAATTACCCGTACGTCTACGATCAATGCCGATCCCATGTGTAGGGGCATCCTAGTGATACTTGTGATCGTTAGACACTCATCACGCCTTAAGCATTTCCACGTGATATAGTAACATTCTAGATGTGGTGCTATTGGAATTAAAACCGCAATAGGTGCACACCCTATCTTTCCCGGTATATGGGAATTTTTATACGATGTCTCTCAGAGAATCACATTGATGTAATCGAAGTTACTAAGTTGTTTCCTTCGGGAAAAGACACATATAGTTGTACAACAGCTGGAGCCAAGCTCTCAAAACTTAATCAGGAATTATTACTATTGAAATTCCATATCCTTAAGACGTGATTAGACTACTGGTGAGTAGTTCGGGCACCCTGTTGATGTGAGGGTGCAGATTCGTTGTTACTTGTGTACATGCTTACCTTATGGCAACCGTAGGCTCGTAAAAGCCTTTCTCTTTCTCTACCATAGAGTAGGGACTCTCGTGGTCGGTTAGTATTAGCCGAAGATACTCACGTACATGACAGCAAGGGAAGACAGTCGCTCACAACTCAGTGAGACCAAAAATTTATTCCCTTTTCACAAACATGCGGAGCATGGTGCTCACTATTACGACATGTGCAACCAACGCTGGAAGGGTACCCATGCCCCTCCTCTATAGGAGGTGTGTAAGAACTATTAAACGAAATCGTAATGGAAACTTATGGTGCATGAAAGGTGAAGATAATGAATGCAAAGAAAACGTAATAATTGTAGTCAGCTATAAGCTAAATACGAAACTCATATCCTGCTGTGAGTCCAACAACACTCTCACTTCTAGATTGGAAGTGATGATAGACATTACTTGTAACAATACGTAGGAATTGTGGATGGACAAATTACACTGCTACTAGGTAGCACAATTATCATCTTTGTGCAATGATTAAACTAAACGAAAATCGAAAACATACTTGTATGTCAGATGACGGACACGAATATAAATACGGAGCTTTCCAATGGATTACTAAACGGAGTTTCGAGGACGAAATTCTTTTAACCAGGGGAGACTGTGACAATTGTGAAAAATCCAGGTAAACTTTGATTAGTACAAGTCCGTGGTAACCGGACGTGGTATGTATATCAGGATATTGTTGTGATTATGTGTGATGATACGAATTCTGGAAAATAATACACCGACTATGATGGGAGTATATGCATAGTAAGTAATAAAAACATTATAGTGACATTATAGGTCACCCACATAACAAGATAAAGTCGTGAATGAACTGACGACTCTGGGAATAAGTATTAGTAAACACACATGACTTGTGTGCTATGCCTAGCGATATCTGTAACGTCTTGGAAGAATCCGATAGCAGGTCATGGTTGACATGACACTACTAAGGACCAACGATGCGAGGTTGGCATCCTTAGCCTTGAACAACGTGTTAAACGGAGACTTGACGTTTAACAGTGCATTAGACCTTTGACGTTGATTATTAGTTTATCGGTAGCCTTATTTAAGATACCGAGTTCAAGGAATAACTTAGATTTGTGCCATAGACTGTGACATAAGGTTTAAAAATAATCAACGCCCAGGCACGCAAAACGAAGCAGCTCCCGGTTGGGGACACGCATTCGTTCCGGGCATAACTTAAGGCAACCGAATGTGCAAGGAATGATCGATCAAGCTTAAAAACACTTAAACGAACGTCAAACGAGACTTTTATGATTAAAACGTAACTGGGTTCGCATTTTTAGATGGTTATGCATAATTATAAAAACCGATTCTTTTGACATTAAGTACGCGCAAAACGGAGTCCGTCACGCAAATCGAGAACGCGCACAGGACCCGAAAACGAACCTGTACTTATCCGAAAGATAAACATCATCTTTTAACGCATTATTCGAAGCACGAGGTGGCTATATGGGGCCCACCTCCAAACCGCCCCCCCTTTAAATATAATATTTTTTATTTTTCATTTAAATTTCATTTTATACACAAAAAAAATTATCAAGGCTCACCTTTCTCCTCAAGAATTCAGCCATAAACAACAACAACATCAGTTGGCCATCTCCCAGAACCTCACTAATTCAAAGGTATTAGCCTTGATACTCATAATTCTAAGTCTGTTTCTTCGATTAAACGCGATTTCTAGCCGAAAACGCTCTTTAATCCATGAATTTTGGGGTTTTAAACAAGTTTTATGGCTGGACATGAACACACATATACCCCTGGTGTTATATGGCAGCCATGGTTGTTAATCAATGGCGTTTGATACCCTAATCAACTCTTATTCGACAAAAATCGCTTAACTATTCGATTAACCGAAAAACAGTGAATTAAAGCTTGATTGATCTAAGTTCTAGCATATTTGGATTGTACTTGGTGTGTAGGTACTGAATATAGTCTTTACACACTTCTGGGATCAAGATAAATGCTTGGAAACGGAATAATGGCTAGGTATATCATCCGAAAACCGAATCTAGGCTAGGCAGAAAATTGTTTTGCCTATAACTTGGTCCGTGTAGCTTGGATTGAGCTGAAAATTGGTATGGTGATGTAGGGCATTGTCAGGAAGGTCCACGTCAAATTTTAGAAGAATTTTTGAAATTTTCTATGATTTTTGGTGAAGTTTTAACTGTCTTACCGAAAGAATTTCAGGAAATATATCAAACGGATTCAATAAATCACCAAATATTAAAGAGACACTAAGGAACATATGGGTAATGTTCTGGGAAAATTCAGAGTCTATTGGTTGAGTTTTGTTTTGGGTTTAAAATACGTGTTTTTGTGAGTTTTCGGTAGCCAGAAACGCACCGAAATGAAATCAGAAAGTTCTCAAAATTTTTGGAGATGTTCCTTGACATGTATAGGAGGTTCAGGAATTTTTTTGGAATTTTTGAACTTCTGAAAGTATTTATGTTAAGTATGTGGTTAAAAATGGATTTATAAAAAAATTATTTAAATAAGAAAATTACCAAAATAAATTCCCAAAAATTATATCATGATCTATTGATTTTTACTGAGTTATATAAATTTTTATAGATTTTTAGTCCAATTCTAGATTAAATGGGAATTTATTTGGATTAAAAATAAGTTATTTAAATCATTTTCAGCAGTTTACCGTGTAACGAACCTGCTGGAACTGGGAACTGACCCAACCCGAAAAATACTATAGTTGGAA
Organism: Scalesia atractyloides; assembly: GCA_947069175.1. Taxonomy (NCBI): domain Eukaryota; kingdom Viridiplantae; phylum Streptophyta; class Magnoliopsida; order Asterales; family Asteraceae; genus Scalesia; species Scalesia atractyloides. The sequence continues at coordinate 49,918,163 of CAMTDV010000018.1, read as the reverse complement.
CACGGGGAGTATTCCGGGAGATTCCTGGCCAATTTGGGCACTATGGGTGTGCTCTAAAACAATCCGGGAGAATTCCCGACGGTGCAAATGAAAACTCAAATTTGGGCAACTTAGACCCCCCGAACACTCAAACTCCCTTAATGGAAAGTTAATCATTTTTGAATAACCACGTGTTGGCACTACTGGCATTCTCGTACCATTATCCGAACACATTAAACTACTGACTTTGGCTGGCACGCGAATCGGTGCCCGGAAGCCAAACTGAAAACTAATACTACCCCGATGTCCATCACCATACCAGTGTCCTATAGACTCAATCCAGAGTGAAAACTCCTGACCCGATCGAAGTTATAACATTACCAGCTTAGATACTGATTTGAGTCCATGATTGCATGAGTGTCATTAAGGTTGATCCAGCTATTCGACCACTCGTATGTTGAGACCCCTATTGGCACTGTGAGTTTCACTACCCCGCTATTATTTGTTTTATGGTTTTACTTGGGGTGGAATGCATGTTACAAACTGTGTTGACTACACAAACTCATGAAGGGAATTTCACTTCCCTAACACATGAACTTGTTAAGAACTGTGTTAAATACACCAATTTGGGAGTGAGTTTTACTCTCCTACTTGTAAACTGTGTTACTGTTTTCTGGAATGACTTGCATGTTGCGAAACTGTGATAATTGCATCAACCTGTGAGATGTGAATTATCTAGCACACGAACTACCTCCCCTACAACTGATTGGCGTAAGCCATGGGCAGTGAATAGTACTATTGGTTTGACTAACCTAGTTGCTCCAGGCAGTGTCTAGGTGACACTGTGTGTCGGTGACTATGCAACTGCACACGTCCTAAATTTGGTTATGTTAACTAGGCATAACTACAGGGAAACATTACTTAGTTGCCGGGATGACGTGCCTGTCTTGACACGGCCCGGTGGGAAGTGTCTGTGGTGACACGACCCGGTGCAATGATGTGTCTGTCTGGCACGGAGTGACCATGACCATGACTGTGACTATGACTATGACCATGACCACGACTGTAACTGTGACTGTGACTATGACTGTGACTGTAACTAGTGCAATTAAACTTGTTAACACATGTTGTTACACAACGACTAAACCTGTGGAACTCACGTAGCGTTTAGCTGACCCTTTTAAAACTAACATGCATTTCAGGTAACTTGAGACTGATGTGATCCATGTATGTGGTTCAAGACGTGTTTGTAAACGAATCCTGACATCGACGCATGCAACTTAGAAGACTTATGTGGTTCATGGGAACACGCAAGTGTAACATACATGTAGTATGTAATCAACATTTTGTAAGTAATAAAATGTAGTGTCTTTATAAACAATGTGCTTGTACCAGAGGTGTCTGTTGCAGGCCGTATATTTTTTATTCCGCTGCGAGTTGGGGTGCTACACAAACGACGCAAACCTTTGGAATTCCAAATTGGTGACTGAGTTCTTCTCAAGGTATCCCCTTGGAAGGGTATTGTCAGATTTGGAAAGAAAGGTAAACTAGTTCCTCGATTGTGGCCTTTTAAGATCATTGAAAAGATTGGAAAGGTAGCCTACAAACTCGAACTACCCCCTGAACTTGGAAATGTTCATCCAACTTTCCATGTGTCAAACTTGAAAAAGTGTTTAGCTGATGAAAACCTTCACATTCCTCGTATGGAGCGTGAAGTCAAGAAACTCAAGCGTAGTCGAATACTAATTGTTAGTGTTCATTGGGAATCCAAACGTGGCCTAGAATTTTCCTGGGAACGAGAGGATTAAATGAAAGCGAAATATCCACATCTTTTCTCTCAAGTCTCCTCTAATTCAATTTCGGGACGAAATTCCCCAAAGTAGGGGAGACTGTAACATTTGCATAATTTCAACCGTTGTACCTTTCGACAGTTTCTGTGTTTAATAAAATTGTTTACAAAATAAGTGTAGGACCGATCCTCGATGCTAAGGAACCTAAATTTGATATCTAACGTCCACAATAGCGGAAATATTACGTCGTGTTTACCAATAGGCAAGAATTAATCAGTTTAACATTAGTTTTATTGATCAAACGTCGAGAGTACAAACGGACAGAGCTTCGCCTCCAAAATGACAAAGTTACAAATGAGAGAGGCTAGCTAGGTATTTATAGATGTACAAGTTCGCTAGAGGGAGGTGTAAGTTCGCCCGAACTTGCCTTAGCAAGTTCGGTCTAAAACTTGACTACACATGTCAACATGGGCGAACTTGTCTCACCTTTACATAAATATTTCATACGACTAGCCAATTCAGCTCTATTCTATACAGACTCGATATAAGACTAAGACATAGACATTATGCACCAACAGGCTCCCCCTTGGATATCGTCTTTGTCTTGTATCAGTCTCCAAAACTCTATCTTCATAATATACTTTAACGCACACGACCGAAGAAGTTCTTGTACGGCTTATTTCTTTGCTCTTGCTTAGGATCCGGCGTCTGGTCTGTAAGAGGCACTTTGTTCATATGCTGAAATATCCTAATACTTGCCTTTCTTGTTCTCTCATGAATTTCTTCAAGACGTTTCTCCTCTTTCAGGAATTCAACCCTTTCTAAATCCCTCCAATTTGTTTGCCACATCTTTCCTGAGTTTACTTCATGCGCATAGCAAACATTAACAAATTTCTGAAACTGCATAGCTTGTACCTTTTCACGTTCTTCAAATACGATCTTGCTGTAGAACAAGGTTTTAATATCTTCTCTTGAGCAGTTAACCAACTACATAGGATCAAGAATCCTGATTGTTCTCCATAACCCCCTCATGCCTTGATATCCCAATACTTCAACTCTTTCCTTTGAAATATCCAAGTGTTCTTCAAACTTTAAAACAATAACAGCTTCACAAGTAGATGGATCTATCTGCCACCACTTGAACAATGGATAGAAGTTCTGCTCAATCGGCATCAGTGGCATGTTTCTCATTGCCCTTGGTCGCTTCATTATCAATGTAATGTCTTTTTCCCCCGTCTTTTTGTTAGTCTTGATTCGGCGACCAAGAATAAACGGCTTCCAATATTTGAATCCTTTGACCGCTTCATACTTGATCAATTTCCACAATAACTGATCAATCACCTTCATGTGGTATGTAACATTAACTGTCTGAACTAACTCTTCCACATCCTAATATGGTAATGTCTTGAAATCAGCAAGATATTTGAAGTATTGCACTCCAAATTCTCTTTTGATTGCATATACGTAAAGTTCCTTGAACCAACCCCAACTCAAGATATCCTCCAAAGAAACGTCTTTGTCTCTAGTAAAGAATGCTAGAGGACGTCGAAACTTACGTTCGCGCGACATTTCTTTGAACCAAGACTTTTCGCTTGAGCAATTTCTTCTTTTGTCATAGGCTTTGGAACTTTACCTTCACGTAAAGATTCTTCAATATTTTCTTTCAGCATGTCTTCATCGAGTTGCTTGTACATCTCCTCGAATGTAGAAAAACTTTCAGAATTAGGACCGACGTGCTTTGTGTTGGTGCATATGTCTGTTGCCTTCGTCATTACACGAGAACGAGTCTGGAATAAACGAGAGTTCTGAAGACCGAACAAGACAAAATAGATATCCAAGAGGGAGTCTATTGGTGCATAACGTTTGTATATTAGTCTTGTATCGAGTATGTATAGAATAGAATTGATTAGGCTAGCAATACGGAGTATTTATGTGAAATAGGGTCAAGTTCACCCATGATGGATATGCATTGTCAAGTTCGGCCGAACTTGCTAAGGCAAGTTCGGGGCGAACTTATGCCTTCCATGAGCGAACTTCACCTACTATAAATAGCTAGCATGTTGATCTCATTTGTAACAGGGAGATATTTTGGCACAGAGACGGCGAAGTTGTGTCGGATCCGGATCTCGAATGTATTGAACTTAAGATCAATGAAAACAACAATTAAACGAGTAATTCTTGTTATTTGGTTAACTTATCATTAGTTTCCGCCTAATCGGACAATAGATAACAAATTTAGGTTCCCGTGCTAATCGTTGACGTTCCTACACATTGCAGTATGATCTGTCTTATCATCAGAATACCAATCTTCAACAATAACTCTATTGTATCCATCAGCCTCAAATCTTCTAACATACTGGTAATCGTTCAGTTCAAATGTGTTAACATTCAACATGTCTTCTTCGAAATCAAACTCTAAATCTTTAGCATCAACTTCAACTAACTTTGCCAGATATTCTTTTGTATAGTTGTGCATATACTCGCCTTCCTCCACGTTATGTTCTAACATCAACAATAAAGGCTTAGAAGGTACTACAGAACCGGTTTTACAAATCTTTCAACATTCAACAAATCAATTTCATCAGATGGCCCTTTCTGCCATGACTTCCCCTCACTTTTATCATCCATTCTGTTTGATTCATCATCCATTAACGATGAGAAATCAAATTCATCTGACACTTTTGCTTCAGTAATCTTTATACCAACACCACCCTGATCATCATCATCATCATCAGCTACATTCCAATCCTCATATTCAGAATCATCCTTTTCATCATCTTCCTTATCCTCTTTCTCTACTTCTTCATCATCCTTATCTTCAGAAGCAATGATAGAATCAGAAGGCTTGACAGATTCGTCAACCTTTGGAATCTCGGACTCAGAAGCTATAACAACATTTTCTTCCACTGGTTTCTCTGCAGCTTCAGAAAACTTAGGAGTTTCACCTTCAACCCCTTTTCCTTTTCCACTCGCAGCTAATTCTTTATTGAGTGTTCTTTAGCTTCTTGACGATCCAGACGATCGTATTCAGCGATGAAATCCATATTCAGAGCATTTGACAAAACTTTCTGCATCCTGGAAAATCTTCTATCGTTTAGAGCTAGAATTGTCTTCAAATCAGCTATTTCTGTCTGCAGCTTCTCATTTGCATCTTGCAAACTCTCGATCAAAGCTTTAAAGTATTCATGTTCATTCTCCAAAACTTTTACTTTGTCGTCCAATATCTCTTTCTCAACATTGCTTTGATTCATCTTTTGAATAAGCTCAGCTTTCTCCTCCTCATTCTTTGCCACTTTTTCTTCTATCACCTTCACACTCTTTTCCAGATGTTCAACATTCGTCTCTGGAAAGAAATCATTTAGATCTTGCAGACTAATCGGATCATTATGCATATCACCAAACAGATTAGGCCCTGAAGATTTTGGCGTTGACTTTGGAGTAGCAACCTTTGGTGTTGACTTCCTTGGAGTAGAACTTTAAAGATTTGAAGTCGTTGGAGCAACCGGTGATTGAATAACAGGAACTTCCAATAAACCAGACACAGGAGGTTCTTGTGTAACTCCTGGCCTTTCAGCTTCACTTGAAACTATAACAGGAGGTTCTTGTGTAGAAGGTTCTTGTGTGACTTCTTTCTCCTGTGCGCCAGAAGGTTCTTGTGTAACTTATGCGCTTTTAAGCTTTCCTATGTATCTTTTGCTGACTGCTTTTTAAACTTTCTTCGCTTTCTTTCTACCCTTTGTCTGAGGAGACCCTGCAGTTTTTTTCGATGAAATAGTAGCCGTCTTTACACATTTTGCTTTCTTCTTTGGCCTTTCCTCATCAGAATCTTTCTCAAGATTTGGATCAAAATCAGCATCGATCTCTCTTTCTTTTTCAGCTTGTATTTCTGCGGCTGTTTTTTCAGGTTCTTTCACTGGTTCTTCATCAGAATCATCATCATGTTCTGATGTAGCAGACATGACATCATCTTGCATAGCTTTCTCAGTCTCTTGACTCTCAACAACTACTGCTACACTAGAACCTGCTTCGGCTTGAACGTTCTCAGGTTCATCTTCGTCAATGAGCATTGTATCAACTTTCTTTGCCGCTCGTTTCTTCTTAGGCTTATCAGCTTCAACCTTTAAGAACCATTCACTTCTAGCTTTTGGGTTGAAGTTTTTAAACCATTCTTTTTCAGCGTTAAGTTCTTTTTCATCATCGCTTCCGTCTTTCCTCCATTTATTTTCAGGCGGCGCAATGTAGTTTGAATCTTTTATAGCTCCGAAAACTGGTTTAGCCACTGGTGTTGAAGCTTGCTTTTGGAACTTTAAAAGCTTCTTCACCGTTGTCTCATCAAGATGATTTAGGTATAACACATCGTTCGGATCTCGTGCAATATTCGTGTACTTCTCATCTATCAACATCTGTACAAACCTTGGATAGAGACACAACCTTGAATCCTCCATATTCTTTGACATATGAGTGAAAACCAGTTTGGAATAGTTGAACGGCTTCTCCAGAATAAGTGTTGTTGCCACACAGGCCAAATAATCTTGCACATCGTCAAGACCCGCCTTTCGATGACTAAATGTATGAATGATCGCATGCATGAGGAGCTTGTAGGGGTTAGGCACTTCCCCTTTCTTTAACGTCGGCTTGTTCACACTTCCCTTATAGCCCATACGAAAGAAACAGCCACGAACCATCTTTTCATCGAGAAATATCGGATCATCTTTATCATCATTGAACTGCAGGATCCGTCGAATATCATCTTCAGTCACAGTGATTGGTTTGACTTCATTGCCGACTTGCACATATGAAATAATAGACTTCTGATAATCACTTAGACTTGCGTTCATCCAGAAATGGTATGTGTGAGATCTGTATGAAACTGTGCGCTCTGTGATAGCTCGATGAATAGGACTTTCTTTCAAGAACTTCAAAATACTCTCGTATTCCTTCAAATATGGACATATAGTCTTGTCGAGCGTAATACAAGTATTGTGCGACTTAGAAAACTCTACAGCAATCACTCTCGCTGGTTCTTGAACCTGAAAAATGAAGCAAAACAATTACCACGCTTATCGAGAAAAATTGCAAAATTTTTTCTAACACTTTCATCAAGTTCGGGCGAACTTGAGAAGTGTTAAAACATTCTGTTGTTATCAAGTTCGCCCGAACATGTATAAACCACATGTTCAATATAACTTTTCTAAGTTCGGGCGAACTTATATCTTATCACATCATTCATCATGCCTAAGTTCGGTCCAACATGTTCTTTTATTAGTTTTAAAAAGATTTTTATGCAAGTCCGGTCGAACTTGATAACAAGTTAGGCCGAACTTGTCATCTTCTTCATACCAAACCTGTTCAAAATGACAACAATCATTTTAATCAAATTCAAGACAGTTCCGTGGTCAGTTTTAAGTGTTAATCAAGATTTTAAATTTGATTTGATCATAAAACCCCTAGATCTAACCGATTTTAACATCTTAGATCTGAAATTTCAAATTCGAGTTCAAAATACAGTCCAATGTTCAAATCTATACCTCGGCCATTGTAGTTGGTGTGCCAATCACCAAAAACAAATCAAATTTGGGCAGAATAACGACTTAATCTTGCCAAAATCACAACTTCGCTCAATATCTCAAGTTCGCTACAGAGTTTGAATATTAGACAAATGAGTTCGGCCGAACTTGCTTAGGTACTTATACCCTGGCAAGTTCGGGCAAACTTTTTGAGCCCAAAACTATCAAGCCCATCATAAGTCCAGGCGAACTTGAGTTAAAAACAAACAGCCATCTCTTGCAGGTTCGGTCGAACTTGCTGGAATGTTAAACATGATTCTGTTTAGCAAGTTCGGCCGAACTTGCCAAACAACAAATTCAAAATTTTCAATTTTTACAATTTAACCCTTGAACTTTCCAACCTTTACCAGTTAAGAAAATCCACTCAGTTGACCAAGTCCAAGCTAATGACCTTGGTTAAACAATTTGTCTGCCGAGTCCAAGTTAATGACCCCGGTTTGACCCGTTACGAACAAACTGTTGATATTTTCAAAATCAAAGTTTCAAATTAACGAACTTTTTATCATTTTGACTTTTCAGATTTTACAAATTAGTTCCCAGCTCGTTGTCAAAGAGATTCCCACCAGTTCTAACATCTTACTAGACTTCGAAGACCCGTTCTCCAACATTGGTTTGCTGAAAACAATGTAGAAATAAAATCTTTTTGTATTTTGTAAGTTTATGCTAAAACACACTGAAAATCTTTTTGATTTTAATCTGTAAAGCTGATAAACTATGTATAGGACAATGTAAACTATGTACAAACATATTTACAGACATATTTTTGTGAATTCGTGTCTAAAGGATCATATCAGTTGATTGAGACATATCATCAGTACCCTTGACCTTTAGATGACTTTAAGTTTTAAACTTGTTTACCTAGATTGTCGATATGTTTGTCCACTTAAACTTTACCACATTTCTCAACTGTTTCAAGATATGTTAAGGTAAGATTTATGAAACTTGACTTATCTGTGGTTCCCACTTCTTGAATATACTCCCGTATCAAGATTCCCTAGATTTCATCTTACAGGTGAATATAGCGTAATTGATATCTGTATCTGGGTAATGCGAGACCTTGAGAGCTCAGGTTAGTACTACCGTACAGACAAAGAGATGAAGGTTCGTCTTTAAGGTGTGTTCCACTTACGGAATCTTTTTAGCACTGCAAATGATTAGATCTTTCGATACTTTTCAATATTGCATGCAGTGTAGGGTTTATAGCGAAAGTATTATAGAAGTTCTAGGCTATTGCTTTCGCAAAATTGTATAATACCCCAGATATCAACTATCTATAAAGACCCCGTATCTCAGAATCAAGGAATCTCTCAAATGAAATTTCGGAGTACTAAGTCCATATATCCAAGATATGTTAATCCACACGATTAAGCAGTTGCTAAATTAAGTTTACATCTCAAAAATCGTTCACTGAACGTGTTAAGCCTATCGACACATCCACAGTAAGGCTCGTTTATCACTTTTAAACTTTCCATTTCTTTAGCATACTGTGATAGTCCACTGAGGTACTATCATTTCTTTTTGTGACATCGAATTCTTTTTGTCTTTTTCAATGTTTTTGTACATTTTTGAAAATTTTCATATGTTTTTGTATTTTCCCAAATATTTCTTCCCCTAAAATCAAAAACATGTTTTGGATTTTAGATTTTTAAGAAATACTAAACTTAGAAAGATATTTACAAACCATACAAACCAATGCGGATTACGTGAATTCGTCATCCGATCCGTATTCAACCTCAGCTTCCGCACCTGTAAGCAAATTTTTAATACCGTTAACCCACATTAGATATTTATATCTTGTTAATGGAAATGCTTTGGTATAAAAATCATCCCTTTGTTTGTCGGTGTGGATTTTTTCTATTCGATCCAATTTCTTTTCATAATAATCACGAATGAAATTGTATCGAATTTCAATGTGTTTTGTACGTGAGTGACGAACCACATTTTTAGTTATATCGATGGCTGCTTTGTTATCTACAAATAAAGGCGTGTCATGAAACTGCAGACCATAATCCCTCATCTGTTGCTGAATCCAGAGGATTTGTGAGCAACAGCTGGAAGCAGAAATGTATTCCGCTTCACAGGTTGAGAGAGAGACCGTGGTCTGTTTCTTACGCTGCCACTTTACCAAACGTGTGCCAAAGAACTGGCATCCTGTAGTTGTAGATTTCGAGTTCAGTTTGTCCACTCCGAAGTCTGAGTCAGCATATCCAGTGAGATCAAAATTGTCGTTCTTGGGTACCACAGGCTGGTGGTTGGGCAAACTTTCAAGTAATGGAAGATTCGCTTGACTATCTGCATGTGTGACATTCAAGGACTTGACTGATATCTCGCACATAAGCAAGTAGGATACATGATGTCTGGGCGCGATGCCATCAGATACTTCAATGAACCTATCATCGATCAATAAAGTGTTTCATCAACTTTTGTTCCCGTCTCGTCTACACAAATCCCATGGTTCAGTGCTAGCGGTGTCGAAAGCGGCTTCGAGCTATCCATTTCAAACCTTTTGAGAATGTCGTGCATATATTTAGTCTGATGAATCCCGTCTGGAAGCTGATCCACTTGAAGACCTAAGAAGAACTTCATTTTGCCCATCGAGGACATCTCAAATTTCTTCTTCATGATCTTTTCAAACTCTTTGCACAGAGTGTCATCCGTAGAACCGAAAATGATATCATCCACATAGATTTGTACTATTATCAGATGTGATCCAACTTGTCTGGTAAACAAAGTGCTGTCCACTGTGCCTCGTGTAAAACCATTTCCTACGAGATGTTGCGATAACGTCTCGTACCAAGCTTTCGGGGCTTGGTGTAAACCATACAAGGCTTTGTCCAGAAGATATGCTTTGTTCTTGTTCAGTGGATCTACAAACCCTGGTGGTTAGCCGATATACACTTGTTCACGAAGTTTACCGTAGAGAAATGCAGATTTTACATCCAACTGGTACACCTTAAATCCTTTCCAAGCTGCGAACGCTAGGAAAATGCGGATAGATTCTAATTGCGCAACCGGTGCATATACCTCCGTATAATCTATACCTTCCTGCTGGTGGAATCCCTTGACAACCAGCCGAGCTTTGTTTCTGACTATAACCCCCCGATCGTCTCTTTTACACTTGAAGACCCACTTTGTGTCAATAGCTTTCTGCTTCAGTGGCGAGTCTACAAGCTTCCAAACAGCCAACTTCTCGAACTGTAAAAGGTCCTCTTACATTGCTATCACCTAATTCTCATCTGCCAGAGTCTCATTAACTATCTTTGGCTCTATTTGAGAAATGAAACATGAGTAGTAGCAGTAGTTCTGAGTTGGTGCAACTAGGGTGTAGAAACAACTAAGTGCTTTATTGATTTAGCTTCGAGTAGGCACACCTGTTTGTAGTTCTCCTATAATATTTTCTTATTTGAAACAATCAGATCACTGTTCACATCAACATTAGGAGTACTTGATGTAGCTTCGTTTTGATTTCTTGGACTAGCAGATTGATTCAACAAGTTAGATATCTGCTCAACTTCTTCATCCGATGAAGTTTCATTATCAGCATCAAATGTCGGTGCTTCATCTGAGACAGAATTCTGATTCTGAGGCGTACTGGGCACTGTGTTTTCTAGTTCATTAGAAGCATTCACTGGAGGTGTAGCAGGTGTTACTTCTGTATCAGAAGTATTTTCAACTTGAACACCACTGCTATTGCTTGGACCTGCTCCGGAAGATGAAGAATCCAACGTGGGTTGATTAACCACAATTGGTCTAATGATTTTTTCTTGATTCGCCGACTATTGAAGATAGTATAATGCTGCAATTTCTTCTTCAGACGGTTCTTCCGGCAAGTCGAATGACTTCCAAAGATCTTGGTAATTAAACAGCCACGCATCACCTCTCCTTTGAATAGGATCTGTATAGTTAAAACAATATACGTGTTGTGCTTCAATAACCTTTCTCAACAAAGGAACATATACGCTTCTTAACGGACTCGCATATCCGACAAAGAAACCTTCAAGAGATTTAGCTCCGAATTTGCCATCTTGATCGATTATAGTACATGGCGCACCAAATGGTTCTAAGAATTTCAAATTTGCCTTCCGTCGGTTTACATCTCAAAACATGTTTTCTTTGTTGGTTTGACAGTGAGAACTCTTTTAGCATGTAGCAAGCTGCAGCAACCGCTTCACTCCAGAAGCTGACTGGAAGTTTAGAATCTGCAAGCATGGTTCTCACAGTTTCAATCGAAGTTCTGTTCTTCCGTTCAGCAACACCGTTTTGCTGTGGAGTATAGGGAGCACTAAACTCGTGCAGAATCCCTTTAGCGTTGCGGAATTCCTTCATTCTGTTATTCTTAAACTCTGTGCCGTTATCACTTCTAATGCGTCTGACTGGCAGATGATAAAGATTCTCGAGTTTCTTAAACAGAAACACCAAGTTCTCGAACGTTTCTTCTTTTGATTCCTGAAAGAATACCCACTAATATTTGGAATAGTCATCTGTCACGACCAAGCAATATAAGTCTCCTGCGATACTTCGAACATTGACAGGGCCAAATAAATCCATGTGGAGACGTTCTAATGGCAACTTGATTGAGTTTAGAATTTTCTTCGGAAGAGATTTCTTGATCTGCTTTCCCTTTTTACATTCTAAGCAATGATCAGACATATGAAAGCTCCGAAGATTTACACCTTCTACAAGATCATTATGAACCAAGAAATTCATTTTTCGCAAATGAATATGCCCCATCTTACGATGCCAAAGAATAGAATCTTTTTAGTAGCCTTTGTCACAAAACATTGCGCTGATTTTGATGAAGTAGTAGCGACGCCCATATCAAGAACATATAGATCATTCTCACGTGGTGCTCGCATCAGTATCCACTCATCTAGTATTTTGAATCTCGGCTTCAAGATAATACATTCTCTGTTGTTGAAATGTATAGTGAACTTCTTGTCGCAAATCTGTGATATGCTTAGAAGTTTATTCTCCAACTCTGCAATATAGTTCACACGATCGAATGGAACGATGCCATTTGAGAGTTTTCCCTCGGCGACTATCATTCCACCTTGGTTACCCGCAAATCCAACATATCCACCATTGATAGCTTTTAAGTCGAATAGCAACGCTTTCATTCCCGTCATATGCCTGGATGCTCCACTATCCAAAATCCACTTGGAGAGTACGGATCTTTGGAGCCCCTGCACATTTCAGCAATTAGTTAAACAGCGAGACCCAAGCCTTTTTGGTTTTGGGTTGAATTGGATAACCATCATCGTAATCAAACTCACATTCATCAGCATAATCAAATTCAAATTCATCATCTGAATTTCCTACGATGTTTGTGTTTGAAAACTTCACTGTCTTTTTGTCTTTCAAACTGTTTCCACTTGTAGATTTGACAATATTATTTTCAATTCAGATTTTGATTCGTTCGTGTTATCAGTCCTTATAAGCTCAGACTTAATAACAACGGATGTTGTTGACCGTTTCTTTGCAAATCCAGGCTTGAGATTTGATGTTAGCCTTCTTGATATAAAACTTGTTTTCATTAGCCTTTGAAGTTTCACCTTTTTTGAAAATTGAATTTTCAAACTAGGTTTAACTTCAGCGTTTGATTCGTTTCTTTTCAAAATCTTTACAGGTTTTACAAACTATGGTTGCTTCGGTTTCACAACATTTGAACTTTATTTCCTTCAAAGATAAGCTGGTTTTGATTTCGGGCAGTAACGTGCAATATGACCAATTTTGTTGCACTTGAAACAAGTCCGAGAATCATGTGGATGACCTTTAGTGGGTCTTACACCACTTGTTTTGGCACCACTTGCAATTTTGGCTTTATCTCGAAGTTCTTTTTGTTTTTTGAACTCATCATTTGATTGTTTACCAATCAAACTTTCCTTATGAACCGTTTTCGTCCCATATAAAAAATTCATGTTTTTATTCTTGTATTCATGAAATGGTGACGTTTTCTTTTTAGATTCATCTGATTCTTCTAATCCCAACCCAGCTCTCCGGTTTTCCGGATGATCCCCACCTTCCTTCGGTAGTTGTTTCTTTTAGGTTTGGAATAAAATTTCTTTTCATTAATCTCCAGATCATCTGATGTGACTTCCACGAGTTTAAAGAATTTGTCTAACAATTATTCCTTCACGTTCTGAATCGGAAAACTCTCATCAAAGTATAGTCTATCAGATTCCTTAATCTTGCACATTACAACATTAGGATCATCACATAGATCATTCTCTGATGATGTATCGTCATCTTCGGTCTGTAAATCAGAATTCTTTGAACTCGAGTCGGCGCTTTTAAAGCTGCCTTCATCAGAATCGTTCAAAACATTTTCCAACAACCTTTTTAACCACATCATTGTCATCATCTGTTTTAGTATAGATTACATCAATGTTTTCTGGCAAATCAGTTTTCTTTTCAGATACAACTCAATGTTGAGTGCCTTATCCATCCCATCAGCAGATTTGCGACAATACTTCTCGCATAGGGGTGGAGGAACATTGTTGTATTCTTTACCAATTTTCTTTTTAGGTTTCTCTTCCGATGAAATTGTCGGAAGAATGTGATCAATAACATATGCGTTACAAATGTAACTTCTCAAAAGTTGTTGAACACGCTCTGTTTCAATTTTCATGTTTAGGAGTTGTTGCTTAGTTTCAGCAATGGTGTTAATATAGATATTAATCGCTTTTTGCTTATCCATTACTGTTCCTTTCAACATCCTCACAGTGTCGTGTTGTTCGACATTGTTTCGATCGAGCCTGCCATAATCATCTTTCATTTTGTCATACGCTTCTTTCATTGTGCGATAATCATATTTTAAAAGTTCATTATGCACATTGATTTCAGCGATGATCTTTGATTTTTCGGCACATTCGATACATGGTTCAGTACATTTTGTACAAGGTTTCTCAACCTCTACAACTTGTACTTTGACACTTTCATTTACCTCTGGACCCTCCTTGGTAAGATTTTCCATTAAAGCTTTGTCGGCAATGTCCTTGAGGTTTTCGGCATTCACTTCCTGAGTAACATCAATGACCACTTCATCAGTTGATTTCTTCTCGGGAACTTGCTCCTGAGAACTTCCATCAAAATGTCTTGCAAAATTTTCACAAGAGTTAGGAGATAAAATTCCTTGCTTCTGCATGTGGATATACTCCTCTCCTTTACGTTGTTGTTGCATATACTGTTCCAGTAGAATATTCTCCATGGCTGCTGCTTCTTCTTCAGAAGTATCTTCAACAATTTCAGCCATCAATGCAACTCCGGTCTTCTTACCGATATATGAATTCCAGTCGAAACCATCATCTTCGTTTGACGCAACCATAGCCTTTTCAGTGTTGCTGCTATTCGGTTTCTCTTGGATTTCAACCTGAGTCTTCTTCGGGAAAGGCTTGTACTGAAGTGACTTCATATAATACTCGTTGCCTCCTCCGAAAGGACTTTGATTTCCAGTTGCTTTAGGAGTTTTGCACTCTTTTGAAGTGTCCCTTTTGGCGACATCTGAAGCACGTGACTTTTGTCTTGTCAAAACCTAGTTTGTTGCTCGAATTTCCGGTATCTCGACCTGTGAGAGCAATGAACATTGTGACTCTTCGGATGATAGATGCTAAACACCACTTTATATCCATGAGCTCCAGTTCTTCTTCATCCAGCTGGTCGTACTCTTCAGCTGTCATTTCGGGATTGCCTATTTTTCCTGCTACAAGACTTTCATACGATTCTAGAACAGTGGCGAGAAGTGCCATGTGTTGCTTAGCAGTTTGCTCAGAAACAACATTATTCAAATTAACAGCGATGTTACATTTGAATACATTCGAATCAGAATTTGTTTGTTGATTCTGATTTGCTTGACTCTGATAAGACGAATTTGAACCAGTGCTTGAGAACGAACTTTGCGGACTTTGATCATATTGAGGATATGACTGATTCTGATTCTGCTGCAAATTGTTCGAGGAATTCATACTTGCGTTGAATGTTGTCTGAATCTTTGGGCTTGAAATGGTGTCTTGCATTCCAGTTTTATAATACAGACCAACATCTTGAACAACATTAGCATTCTTCGACTTTGCAATCTTCGGAAGTTCCATTTCGTGACCTTCTAGCTTGTCGATGAATGTTGACAGCTTGAAGAATTCCCATTTTTCACTTTCCTTCAGAACCATTAGGTAAGTAGTCCATTCTCCATCTAGTAGAGCGTCATCAAGCTTGTCGATGTACTCTTGTTCCGTCTTCTCGAGACCGTGTCTTCGCATTTGGACTTTAAGATGACAGAAGCGTTCAATCATCTGCTTTATGGTCTCACCTTTCAGCATGTTGAAGATATCGAACTCTTTCATAATAAGAGCTTTCTTGCTCTTAATCATCTCCGCGCTTCCTTGATACTTCTTTTGAAGTGAGAGCCAGAGATCTCTTGCAATTGTGTATTCCAGTAGCAAGACGAGAATATCTTCTTTGACGGATTGTTGGATAAGACTGATCATCTTTTTCTCAGCAATGTATTCTTCTTTCTGTGTCGTGGAGTACTTGTATTTCTCCAGAACTTGCTGATGTTCGTCCAACGGAACTGTATAACCTCTCTCGATCGACACCCAGCCTAGGAAGTGCATGGCTTGAACCCAATATGTAAACTTCTCCTTCCATCCTTCATACTCGTCCATGCTCATTAGCTTTGGCGGTTTAACAGTCGTGCCCATCTTGTTGTCAAGATTGACTTGTTGGATCACGTTGGCATTTGATGAACTAGCTCAAGACATATAAGCTCTTTGAATATCATCCATTGTGACTAACGAAACGTGTACACAGAAAACACGCAAAAACTTTTGAAAATATTAGTTTTACTACAAGTTCGGTCGAACTTGTAGTGTAAATGAAGAATTCTCAGATTTAATCACAAGTTCGGTCGAACTTGTAATTTTAAATTTGAAAAATTCTTTTTACAACCTCGGTCGAACTTGCACTTGATATTTGATAAAAAATTCGCAAGTTCGGGCGAACTTAGTTGAAAGTTCTTTGAATTTAATCAAGTTCGGTCGAACTTGACAAAATATGAATGAAATTCTTGTAAGTTCGAGCGAACTCAGCAGAAACTCCCTCAAAGTTCACTCAAGTTCGAGCGAACTTGGTAAAAAAATCACTAAAAAGTGAGTTTTTAGCCTAAGTTCGGTCGAACTTGGCTAACAAGTTCGCAAATTAGGGTTTTCCAAAACATGGTTTTTTCAAAATTTTGACATCAATTTGGTTGATTTTAGTGTCCAATCTTTCAAGGATTTATCTTTGTTGTATTTTACATGATATATTCAAAATTGAAAAGATTTTAACCGTGAATTCTTCATTTTTGATGAAAAAGTTAAGAAAAATAAAAGAATGGAGATGAAATAGAAGTGTTCTTGTCTTGATACTCTCAAATCAGGTTGTTATAGCTCTGATACCACTTGTAGGACCGATCCTCGATGCTAAGGAACCTAAATTTGATATCTAACATCCATAATAACAGAAATATTACGTCGTGTTTACCAATAGACAAGAATTAATCAGTTTAACATCATTTTTATTGATCAAACGTCAAGATTAAAACTAACAGAGCTTCGCCTCCAAAATGCCAAATTTACAAATGAGAGAGGCTAGCTAGGTATTCATAGATGTACAGGTTCGCTAGAGGGAGGTGTAAGTTCGGCCGAACTTGACTACACATGTCAACATGGGCGAACTTGTCTCACCTTTACATAAATATTTCATACGACTAGCCTATTCAGATCTATTCTATACAGACTCGATATAAGACTAAGACATAGACATTATGCACCAACAATAAGTAATCTTACAAGGACCTTAATCGCAACCCCGGACACTCACGACGAAACCCGACAAGAAAAAAAACTTGGACCATGCGCCAGAATCCTTGTCATCTCCCGCGACGCGCGGGAGAGTGCCAGGACACGTGGCTCTATTTCACGACACGTGTCCAACCTACTTTAGACCGGTGGAAGTCTAGGCCTAGCTGGCCTCCTCCGCGCCACACGAGAGAATCCCTATCTTCCCGCGCGACGCGCAGGAGAAGCCAAATTCTGGTATATAAGGAGTGGCCTGGGACTGTTTCAAATTGCTCATTTCTATCGAATACATCGATCTATTACTCTCTCTAAACTCTGTCCGAGTTCGGAACCCCCCTAAACCCCTACACCTGTGAAGCTATGCTCCGTTGTAAGTATTCTAACCCCCGATCCCTAATTCGTCACCCTACCCGATTGATTTAGGTCCCATCAACGCATGTCGAGGCTCTACCTGACTAAGTCCGTTGGGGTTCTATCTCGTGTAGTACGGCCACCCTACCCGATTGATTTAGGACCCACCAACGCATGTTGAGGCTCTGCCTGACTAAGTCTGTTGGGGTTCTGTCTCGTGTTGTGTGGCTAAAGTGACTTGGGTTATTTTACTAACACGTGTTGCATTGTATTATTATTAGGAACTCAGAATTTGCACCAGGAAGCTTTAAGTTAAAAATCCTAAAGCTACAGGTGAGTACATAGACTCCTCTTTTACGTTTTCTAAATGTTTTGGGGTGATTCATATGTGCTATACTAGCTTTCAAAACATACTTACTACTTATGGTTCATGCGAGTACATAGACTCCTCTTTTACGTTTTCTAAATGTTTTGGGGTGAAACATACGTGCCTATTACTATTTTCATAATGTCACTACAATATATATATATATATATGTGGTTTATATACACAACATGCTTTACATTGTACGAAACTTGATGGTATGTTGAACATGACAATAATACATTGATTAACTTTGATCACGCTGACCGGTAGTATGTTATGGTACCATAGGATTGACAACCCCATTCCCGCTTCCTAGGTTTGTTTGAAGTTTCATCTGGGAATGACAGAAATTGTGCAACACATTTGACAAACCTTTATTCATAAAGGTTTGTCCGACAATCAACAAGGCTTGAATGTATTCGCCAACAAACCACACTTGTTTTATACAAAAAAGGCAACTTGTATTATATACATAACAAGACATTTTGTTTACACAACACATGAGGTTTATACCAAGATATATGTTTATACAATACAAGACATTTGGTTGGTTCATACAAAGTCACAAATGGGTTCTAAATAAACCATACAATGTTTCTCTTAAATCGAATGATTTCTCAGACGATCTTACAAAAGAAACATTTTTGTCAAAGATTCATGGCTACAAAAATTTATTTAAAATATCAACTGTTAAAGTTGATTAAATATATTTCAATATTTAAAAGCCATGAGTCGTGACCACAAACCTATGTTATTCGCCAGCATTCAATGTTGACTTTATTTTCACTATGTTTCAGGTACTAATGCATGATGAAGTATGCTACACAGAGGATGGACGCTGGCCTTAGCTTGATTTAAAATAAAATAGTTGTTGTATTTGTTAATTCTCAAAGACGATGTAATTTATAAGTTCAATAAAACCAAACTTTATTTACCATGTGTTTGAATCAATTTGTAACGTGACCCCCCGACGTTAACGACGCGGGTTGTTTTTATTACGTGGTCAGGGTGTTACAGACAGTCTTCAAAACTTTTCTGCAAAAATCTTCAAACACAGTTGAC
Organism: Scalesia atractyloides; assembly: GCA_947069175.1. Taxonomy (NCBI): domain Eukaryota; kingdom Viridiplantae; phylum Streptophyta; class Magnoliopsida; order Asterales; family Asteraceae; genus Scalesia; species Scalesia atractyloides. Next base: position 49,899,217 of record CAMTDV010000018.1, on the reverse strand, counting down.
TTGATTTATCCGAAAAAGCGTTTGGGTGGCTTCCGACGCTCCTTTGAAGCAATGGGAGTTTGATCTGTAGGAGGAGGTCGATTGTACGTGTTCCCGAACTTGAATTTTTCTCCAGAAGCCAGCTTTCGTCTTGTCTCGATTCTTTCTTCATTTTGATCTATCTTTTTCTTTTCTTTATCTTCAAGCTTTCTCCATGATGTGTTCCAGTCTTTACCTGAATTAATATTGTTAGCATAACATACATTTACAATCCTCTGGAACTGTAGGGCCTGCTCTTTATCTTTTTCTTCATAACTGATCTTGATGAAGAATAGACGTTTGATATCTTTCTCTGAGCAGTTGGCAAGCCACATCGGATCCAAAACTCTGATCGCACGCCACAACCCATAAATTCTCTTATGCGTGATCACGGTTTCAGATAGATCTTCAGACATATCCCACGATCCTTCTGTAACCCTTGTTCAAAATTTCGAGCTTTCAAAAACTTTTTCTTTGAAGGCATTTTGATAACCGATACCTAAACGTAACCCGTTTAACGCAACATACACACTGGGACAAGGACACGAGCTAAACATACCCTAAATATCCTTTATATAACTTAGAAATAAGTTTTGAAAGGTGTGGTATGTCAAAACCAAGCCTATTCGATCACAGAGACTATTTATGACAAACTATGAAAGTCTGCCGATTCTCGTAGCGGCGCACACTCCGGAACAAGGACATAAGCTACACATACCCTAAATACCCTTTACATAACTTATATATAAGTTTTGAGGGCTTAGGAATGACAAAAACACCTTTATGCAACTTAAGGGGCTATTTTGCAAATTCTGCGAAACTATGCCAATTTGCGTATTTCGCTATCCGGAACAAGTACGGGCATCCAAAAATTTTTATAATCATTAAAATCTTGTATTATAATGATTCAGAATGCAAAAATATCGTTCGTCACACATTTACGGTCATTTGCGCGTCCGTTACGACTTTCGTCATAATTAACCGAAAACCGCAACCGTACAACCAAACGAACCGACACCTGAAATATATTTCGACATATTTCAAGTTCCCTATGCTTTATCTTCCTTATATAGCTTACAAATGGGGTTAACAGGTGTTAAAAGTGCCAAAACGCGTCGGAAAATAAGTTTTAGGCTGCAGGGACCTGTTCTGCCAATTCTGACTTTGGAATCTTAGGCGCCACGTGAGAGAATCACTTAGACCTCCCGCAACGAGCGAGGGATGCTCGTTTTCAGCAATTACCTGGTAGCTTCTTGTTCATCTGACTTGACACCTATAACTCGTTTTTGCCACACTTTCTCTGGTCTTGACACCTCACTGAACACTTGGAAACATCCTAGCACATGTCCCAACACTTGGCATGATCTTAAAGCTCTCCAACAACTATAAATACCCTTGATCTTCAACCAAATTCCTTGCTGATTTCCATCTTTCTTCTCTCTAAACTCTAAGTGGAGTTGCTACCTTATTAGAAGGCCTCCCATCTGAGTTTTTCTAGTAATCTTGGCTTCCTTAGTGCAAGTAAGTGCTCTAACTAAGCCTTGTTCATTCTTTTAGCTTATTATGAGATAAAAGTCAAATAGTTTGACTTACTGTTTGAATTTCGGTTTCGACCATTAATTGGTCAAGTCAAAGTCCAATTGGACTTTGCAACGTGATTGTAATCACGATGGTTATGATCCTTAGCAATCGTGCCTACAGATTACCACGTTTACTAGTCGAAGTGACGAGTCAAAGTTTTGGTCAATAATGCGCAAATGCGCATTATATGACAGAACTATTTTCGGGTATCAAAACCCTTTGTCTTGATACCAAATCAGTTTTATAAACTTAGTTAGACATGTTTAACATGTCTAGCTCGTCACTTTTAGTTTAGTACTTGTTTAGGTTCGTAAGTCGAGCGGTCTTGACTACCGCTTTGACTTTCGAATCCGACCCGTTTGGTCACCTTCAGGATCCGCCAAGCCCGTTATTATGACCATAGTATTATAAGGAATAACCCTCTGAGGTTATACCTTAAGGTCATACCGTTTGGTTAGTTAAATGACAAGTCGAATATGTACTCCTTATAATGCCGAAAATACCCTTTTTGCACTTAAATTAGTTTTGAACTTATAAGAGCATTGTTTTGACATCTAAACTGATTATACAACTTATGTAAACTAATTTTGGCATATTATACTTGTAATAGGACATATTTAACCACCCGAACCCATAGTTACGTTTATGACATGTTGAAGTGGTGTAAACCACTTTAGCAAGTCGTAACGAGTACTCTTTGAAATGCTTCAAATTCAGAATGTTTGATATTATAAACCATAATATACAAGATCCAACTCTTGTTTGGTTTATATACCTCATTCTATCCAATCTCTCGATTTCAAGTTCGACACACTAACATGTAGTTATCAAATACACTAGGAACCACTTCGACACTTGAACTCTTGATCCTTTGAGCTTTGTTATATCATTTGAACAAGATCTATACGCAATCCCAGGCGAGTACATTGCTCCCCTTCTTTTACGTTTTCCAGATGTTTCAGGGTGATTCATATGTGTAATCAATTTTCACAATGTATGGCAATTATATGTTTACTAAGAGCATTTTTGTGCAATATTCCTTTTATGCAAGAAACGACAACTGGAGACACGAAACAAATCCTTATAGTATCTTTCTATCTTTATAGATTGATCCTAGTAGGATACTTGAAGTACAGTCTTAAATTTTCTATCTTTATAGTAAGATTTCTAAGAAGTGCTTTACACACTGATGACGATGGTTATTCTTTATGTGTAGAGATTGTTGGTGAATTAGATAGCGAAACTAGATTAATACAATAAGAACATGGTCGATACGCCGCTGGTACTTCCTATATATAAGTGTGCTTATTGTATTACCCTTCGTAGCGGTTTCCGACTCAGCATTAGGATTTAGGACTTTATGATTCAATGTGACTGAACAAATGCATAGCTTGATATGCTACCAAATCCTTAAAGCATCTATCTATCTTCATAGTTAGATTCTTGTAGGATGTTTAAAGTACTAATTGGTAGTCCTTTGTTGGATTCTGTGTACTTTAATACGTATATGACAAGACAATGTGACCAAGACGATGATTATGTGGTTATTGTGACTAGTTGTGATTTAGATAACGAAACGAGTGTAATACTATAAGAACATGGTGGATACGCCCCTGGTACTTCCTATTTATAAGTGTGCTTATGTATTACTCTTGTAGCGTTATCCAAATCCCATTAGGATTTTGTGTTGATTGATTCAAAGTACAATAACCAAATCCTTGTAGAACTCTTACATATTTTAATATGTTTGATTCTTAGAAGGATAACCAAAGTATTATTTTAAATCATTGACTTGATTTCTAATAATACTCACGTGAGTTTTGACAAATTTCAATATTGTTATTATTAATCCCTGATTGGATCTCTAATACTCACAAGTTTTATGATAAAATTTAAGGCGATTACAATGAACAATGTACAAATTTTCAATGGCATAAAAATTACTTAGTATTAATCATGTTGCAATATACAAAACTATTGTGTCACAAGTTTTATAATCAAGTTAATTTATTACAATACTAAATCTTTTTGCCATTCCTTGGCTTTAAAGAGTCCATTTTCAATAGACGACTCCTGTAGTTGTCAAAGTATTGCAACCCTAATCTTTTGCCATTAACTTGGCTAACAAAACTTTGTACTCGTCAACATTTTTTGTTGATGTGTCGTTTTCACATATGTTTTAGGTTCCGATTATTCAAGTTTGCTGCACATAGGAATGCATCCGGACTTTAGACTTCTTTAATCAAAAGACAACTTCATGTTTTCCTTGTATTGTAAAACGATGTTAATAATAGTGAAACAATTTAGTATCAGTTGTGGCTGAGCAATTTGTAACGTGACTCCTCGATATTTCCGCCGTGTGTTGTTGTTTTACGCGATCGGGGTGTTACAGATTAGTATCAGAGCACTGGTTATAGGGAATTAGGTTATTAGAATGACTTTAACCTAGTCTATAACCTTCCTAGGGGCCCGAACATGAGTAGACTTAGGCCCTCCATCCTAATCCTCATCCTTACTCGTGCCACAGTTATTCTATGAGTTACAAATCATATATCCTTAGATGATTTATCCTAAATCCGAAGGCTTATTGCCTCAAAGTATTCCTCAAAACATTTTTCTCAACAACATTTTCATTGGAATACTTCTCAAAATGTTTTCACAAACGCTCTCAACAAAATGTTTCTCGACCTATTTATCTCAAACATTATATCAAAAAGGTTTCTCAAAATGTTTTACTCTCAAATATTTTCATCGAAATCTTGGGTTTTAATAATGTGAACTCATGCAATCTGGAAGGGTGAATTCCTGTACCCGAGTTTTCTGTCTAAGGCTAGCGTGTTCGTACAGATCCGCATTTTCGGACCAGTCACTCTTACCTGGGAACTCTTAGGGTGAGTGTTCACTCATAGGATAAAGCATGTCTTCTTGAAACATTATAAAAACCCATCTACCTTGATTAGTCGAATGATTCCTAAACACTACTACTCGTATGACAGTACTCTAACATGTTACCTTTGGTAATATGTTACGACAATATTCAACCCATCAGAAACAAATTTCACTTTTATCTCACGACACTTTATAATACTACCTCGTTTTCAAATACTACTTTTAGCTTTTGAAATTTTCAAAATTTTATTTATTTAGATAAGAGTTTTCAAAATTTTATTTATTTGGATAAGAGTTTTCAAAATTTATACACGAAGTTTCTTTATATATAAAAAAATTCGATTAAAAATATTTTTATCTTAAAAATTAAATTTCAAAAGTAAAGAAATTTTAACACAAACCATTAACTTGGTTTGTATTTTCTCCTCCAAAAGTATAACAAAAGTTTATTTTCAAACAAATTTCAAAACAAAATTCTCAACACTATTCTTCTAAGTACAAGAACACGATTTTGAAATGAAACCAAGCTGAGATTTTCAAATCACTATGGTGTTTAGATTTATAACAATTTTCCAAAATCTAACTTATTTTGTTATACAGATGCCTCCTCATCGTGACGTCTCGAGGAACGCTGAAATGGCGGCAATGATAGCTCAGCAAATAGCTGCTGTACTCCCTAACCTTGTGGCCCAACTCAATCAAATCTACTACAATAACAACAACAACAACAACAATGTTCCCACGGCATGTAACTACAAACAATTCGACTCAGCTAAACCACTCGAGTTTAATGGGTCTGAAGGAGCAACTGGGCTCCTACGATGGTTTGAGAGTATAGAAAGCACATTCCACCATGTTCAGTGTCCTAATGAGCGCAAGGTAGAGTTCGCCTTGAGTGTTTTCCAAAAGAGAGCACTCACTTGGTGGAACGGAGTCATGAGAGACAGAGGTGCAGAAGTAGCTATGGCACAAACGTGGGAAGAATTTAGAAATCTTATGATGAAAGAATTCTTTCCACGACACAAAATAAGGCTACTTGAAACCGAATTCTATCACCTTAAACAAGATTGTGGGGAAAACCGTGCCTACACTGACCGATTTGAACAGTTAAGCCTACTCTGCCCCACTATGGTCACACCTTTGGATCGGGCCATTGAGAAATAGATTGATGGCTTACCTGATCTAATTCAAGATATTGTTACTGGCAACAAACCCACAACGCTTAGGGAGGCTAAGGAATTAGCCGCTACCCTAACTGACTCCCAAGTTAGAAAAGGGAAACTTTTTGGAAAGGGAGACAAGAAACGAACTACACAAGAGAAATCAAGTGAAACAAAGGGTGAACCTTCCAAAAGTTCTAAGAAGCGTAAGGCTTCAAATAATTATACGATTGCCACACCAATTCCACTAAAGTCGGTACCCTTTAAGGGATTTTATTGTGGAAAGCAACCTCGGTGTAATCGTTGCAACTATCACCACCCAACAAATTCCCCATGCCGTTAGTGTACAATATGTGGTCTTTTTGGACATCTAGTTGCGATCTGTCGTATCCAAAACCAAGCAGCACCTACTCAAACTCGTCCTCGCTACCCAGCTAGAGCATGTTTCAATTGTGGTGATCTAAATCATTTCAAAACGAAACTACCCTAGACTTGCTAATGCTGACTTAGCTCATGGACGAGTATTCAATTTTAATGAGGTTCAAGTTGATGATCAAGCACTCATGATCATTTGAACCTTTATGTTTTCTTCTTGTCATCCAAACTATGAACATATTCCAATATTATTTGGAATGACAATATAAATTTCAAGAAGTTTTTCATCATTCTTGTTATTCGTATTCCATTTACAAATTCAAATGTGATTACACTGAGTGTAATTTACAACTACAAATTTCGAGGATACTGTTCTTTAGGAACCAAATCTCGTAATTTAGCATATTGTGATTGCACATTAATGCATTCATACAAGTTCTGCACGACAATTTCTATGAACACTATGTGATTATCGCCACTACTTTTGTTTTCATGATATTACATACATGGTTTGTTAACCTAATATGTATAGCACATGATTACAAATACCTTTTCGCTTAGTATGTTAACCTAGCATACTTAGCACATGGTTTCAAAATATTGTCATGACATACTTACATTGTTTATGACAATCCATGCTTAGTATATGATGCATACTACCAGTTTGGTTAGTGTGAAACATATATTAACATTTATACAAGAATGAAATACTTGCTACAAATATTGGTTGGATGCAAAACAAGTATTGTTATCATTGCTGGTATAAAACAACGATCTGATCTGACAAATGTTGTGTTATGTTGATGTTTGTTTGATATTAGATGATACCTCGACCTCAATATTTGTAACCTTCACTTAACAAGAGGAGCTATGTGGACCATATGACGAAACATGTAATTATGGGTGCACACTTAATTACGGGGTTCGACATATGAGAATCATAGTAAGCTTTGATGAGATGATGGCATAAAATCTAGAGTGCTTAGGTAACGGGAAGGGTATGACGCAATAAGACCACGGTGGATACGTCGATGGTACTTCCTATATATAAGTGTTCTTATTGTGTTATTCTTCGGAACGTTACCAGAGTCACTTGAGGGTTTTATGTTATCTTTGACCATTATGTGATTGTGTGATTATTTGTTATCTGTTTATTGAATGCAATGGACGAGATGAGTACATTCATTAACTCTATTCGAGCCGACCGGGAGTATATTATGGTGTTAAAGGTGACGACCTTGATGCCATAGGTATGTTGACCCATCTCCTATGCATGAGATACTCATGGTACATGGGATGTACCTTGTGGGACGTTAGAAACCGTGTACGTATGGCCAGGCTTGAATGTACACCCCTTTGTTTGCTATGGATTTACACTAAGTGCCTTAGCATAACATAGTGCCATACAAAACAATATTTACACACTCGATGAAACAATTTTTATACATTCGATGAAACTTTAAAGATTCATGAGTTCTAAAAGGTTTAAATAACTTAAGATACCCTGAATATCCTTGCCTACCCTTTGAATTCCCCCCAAAATTTCCAACACCAAACAATGCTCCGCATTTTTGGAATCTAACACTCTGCTCATCTTTCAATAATTTCAAATACACTCTACGGTCTCCTTTGAATAAATTTCGAGACGAAATTTCCTAAAGTAGGGGAGACTGTAACCCTTGTGCAAAATTTCGAGCTTTCAAAAACTTTTTCTTTGAAGGCATTTCGATAACCGATACCTAAACGTAACCCGTTTTACGCAACGTACACACTGGGACGAGGACACGAGCTAAACATACCCTAAATATCCTTTATATAACTTAGAAATAAGTTTTGAAAGGTTTGGTATGTCAAAAACAAGCTTATTCGATCACAGGGACTATTTATGACAAACTACAAAAGTCTGCCGATTCTCATAGCGGCGCACACTCTAGAACAAGGAAATAAGCTACACATACCCTAAATACCCTTTACATAACTTAGATATAAGTTTTGAGGCTTAGAAATGACAAAAACACCTTTATGCAACTTCAGGGACATGTACGGACATCCAAAAATTTTTGTATGCCAATTTGCGTATTTCGCTATCCGGAACATGTACGGACATCCAAAAATTTTTGTAATGATTAAAATCTTGTATTTTAATGATTCAGAGCAAAAATATCGTTCGTCACGCATTTACGGTCATTTGCGCGTCCGTTACGACTTCGTCGTAATTAACCCAAAACCGCAACCGTACGACCAAACGAACCGACACCTGAAATATATTTGGACATATTTCAAGTTCCCTATGCTTTATCTTCCTTATAATGCTTAAAAATGGGGATAACGGGTGTTAAAAGTGCCAAAACGCGTCGGAAAACAAGTTTTTGGCTGTAGGGACCTCATCTGCCAATTCTGAAACATTGAAATCTCAGGCGCCACGCGAGAGAATCACTTAGACCTCCCGCGATGCGCGGGGGATGCTAGTTTCAGTTATTACCTGGCAGCTCTTGTTCATCTGACTTGACACCTATAACTCGTTTTTGCCACACTTTCTCTGGTCTTGACACCTCACTAAACACTTAGAAACATCCTAGAACATGTCCCATGGCAAGATCTTAAAGCTCTCCAACAACTATAAATACCCTTGATCTTCAACCAAATTCCTTGCTCATTTCCATCTTTCTTCTCTCTAAACTCTAAGTGGAGTTGCTACCTTATTAGGAGGCCTCCTATTTGAGTTTTCTAGTAATCTTGGCTTCCTTAGTGCAAGTAAGTGCTCTAACTAAGCCTTGTTCATTCTTTTAGCTTATTATGAGATAAAAGTCAAATAGTTTGACTTACTGTTTGACTTTCGGTTTCGACCATTAATTGGTCAAGTCAAAGTCCAATTGGACTTTGCAACGTGATTGTAATCACGATGGTTATGATCCTTAGCAATCGTGCCTACAGATTACCACGTTTACTAGTCGAAGTGACGAGTCAAAGTTTAGGTCAATAATGCGCAAATGCGCATTATATGACCGAACTATTTTCGGGTATCAAAACCCTTTGTCTTGATACCAAATCAGTTTTATAAACTTAGTTAGACATGTTTAACATGTCTAGCTCGTCACTTTTAGTTTAGTACTTGTTTAGGTTCGTAAGTCGAGCGGTCTTGACTACCGCTTTGACTTTCGAATCCGACCCGTTTGGTCACCTTCAGGATCCGACCAAGCCCATTATTATGACCATAGTATTATAAGGAATAACCCTCTGAGGTTATACCTTAAGGTCATACCGTTTGGTTAGTTAAATGACAAGTCGAATATGTATTCCTTATAATGCCGAAAATACCCTTTTTCACTTAAATTAGTTTTGAACATATAAGAGCATTGTTTTGACATCTAAACTGATTATACAACTTATATAAACTAATTTTGGCATATTAGACTTGTCATAGGACATATTTAACCACCCGAACCCATAGTTACGTTTATGACATGTTGAAGTGGTGTAAACCACTTTAGCAAGCCGTAACGAGTCAAAACTCTTTGAAATGCTTCCAATTCAGAATGTTTGATATTATAAACCATAATATACAAGATCCAACTCTTGTTTGGTTTATATACCTCATTCTATCCAATCTCTCGATTTCAAGTTCGACACACTAACATGTAGTTATCAAATACACTAGGAACCACTTCGACACTTGAACTCTTGATCCTTTGAGGCTTTGTTATATCATTTGAACAAGATCTATATGCAATCCCAGGCGAGTACATTTTTTTGGGTAAAGGGTTTACCCGGTAAATATTATATCAATCAACCAAAAAAACAAACAAGTGAGGCAGACAACAACCTCAGTTCTCAAGTATGACATGCCATACAAGAGTACAACGAGCAATCACCCTATGGACGCTAAACACAAATTTAAAAACACGTCACTCGACAAGACACGTAACACTCAGTTACAAAAAACACAGGCAACACCATTAGCCATATTCATCATCATATATCAGCAACCCTCTAGGAAGTCTCCATTCCTGTAGAAGAGCTCTAGTGTGACTCGTGCTCTTGAATTTCATCAAATGTAGCTTCATCCGAACTGTTGTTAGAATAACCTCAATGAGTTGATCTGCACTTCTTTTTTTGCTAGAAAAAAGTCTCTGGTTTCGTTCCTGCCACACGAAATAAGCTGTCGTACCAACGACAAGCTTCCCAATAACATGAGTAGCATGCTTTGACTTCGCATATTGCACCAAATGATCAAAGATCCTTTCCCACTTGTTAGGAATTGATCCCATCCCTGCTTTATCTCGAATACCATTCCAAATCTGAGTAGCATATACACACTCGAAAAAAAAGATGCTTATGGGAATCCAGACCAACCATGCACAACGAACAACACATGAGGTTAAAATTAGTACTACTCGCCGAAGACCATCGACTCATTACATCCTGCGTTTTTAGTTTTTTGTTCACAAGCAGCCACATTAAAAGAGAATGACCAGGAATAGATTGGGGAAACCAAACAATACTCGCCCATGGGACTTCATTCTGATGTAGTCGAAAATCGTCCCATCCTATGGCACTGTAGTTCATCTCCTTTCCCTATCTAGTTCTCAACAGAACCCTATCATGAAAACCCGGGTTCAATATCATGCTCGGCATGTGTCGAAGAGCCGGAAACCGGTTCACCCACTCGTTCGGCCATCCCCATTCCCCATGGTCACACACATCCGCAATCGTCGAGTTCAAATAGAAACCAGCATTCAATATCATACGTGGCGTAATAAAAGAATTCAAAGGACATATCTCATCCCATTTATCAAACCAGACTAGCGTTTTTTACCATCTCCCAGTTTAGTCCATACATGATGTTGAATAATCGGCCTTAGCTGTAACATTTTCCTCCAGCTCCACGTTATGTTATTTCGAATTGGTAAGTCCCAAAAACTTCAATCTCGGATACGATATGAATGACTCCACTTAACCAAAGAGACTCTCTATGTGTAAGATGGCTCCATATATGAGCAACCATAAGCGCTTTATTCATATACCCGATCCTTCGAATACCCAAGGCACCCTCCTGTTTAGGAAACAAACTTTTTTCCACTTCACCTTAGCTTTACCCTTTATGTTATTTCCTTGAGCCCACAAAAACCTTCGCATTCTTTCTTCCAGCTCATAAATGATGCGCTTTGGTAAAATAAAAACCGACGCCCAATATATATGCATAGAAGACAGGACCGACCGAATCAATTGAAGTCTACCAGCAAACGACAAACTCTTATTTTTCCAATCAGTAATTCTTGAATCCATATTTTCCACAAGTCTCTTACAATCATTGTAAATAAGTCTGGTAGAGATAAGGGGAACCCCAAGGTAGCGAACTGGCAACACACCCTCATCAAATGGGATGATGCTTCTGATTCAGTCTTTCACTAGGTCCGGAACATTAACAAAGAAAACCGTACTCTTAGTCATACTAGGAACAAGACCTGACATGTTCTTAAATAAATCTAACGCCTCCAAAATCACTTTTGCTGATCTATGATCGCCCCGGGAAAACAAAAACAGATCATCAGCAAAACAGAGATTAATTATTCGCTGATTTTCACACTTATTATGGAACCTAAACTCAGCTGATAAAGAAATCTGTTGTTGCAAAATCAATGTAAGAACCTCCATAACCAACGTAAAAAGGTACGGAGACATAGGGTCTCCTTGTCGTAAACCCCGGTGCCCTTTAAAATAACCATACAAATTACCATTTATAGCCAATGAGAAAGACGTGGATATGACACAAACCATTATCTACTTCACCATTTTTCGATCAAACCCAAAACCTATCAGAATCTGTTCAAGAAAGTTCCAATCTACCATGTCATAAGCCTTTTGAATATCCACCTTAAAGGCACACCTTGGTGGCCCCTGATTATGATGATAGTTATGCATTAACTCCTGTGTTAAAAGGATATTATTCTGAAATCCTTCTACCCGGAACAAAGGCTGACTGGTTGATGCTCACAATGTCACATAACCCTTCTTTTATACGATTTGTAATAATCTTGCTGATACACTTATATAGTGTGTTACAACAAGATATAGGACGATAATCCGTAATGGAAGACGGTGTACTAACCTTAGGGATTAAAGAGATTATCGTATGATTAAGTTGACGGAGGAGTTTACCATTTTGAAAGAACTCCTGCACCGTACTGCAAACATCTTTCCCGACAACATCCCAAGACTTTTTAAAGAAGACCGAGGTGTAACCATCAGGACCTGGAGCTTTATTCCCATCAATCGAAAACATTGCCTGTTTAATTTCATCATCAGTAACCATCCGAACCATAGCAGAAGCTTTGTCAACCAACAAGACACTATGGAAGAGATCAGGCGTAGGATGCAAATTTATACTTCTAATACTACCAAAAAACTAGGTATAATGATTCACCATGACCTGCGGAACCGACAGTCCTTCGTGTAATGTACCGCTACCATCTCTACCCGAGAAAATTCTACTCCGATGATTTTTTGCTTTGACAGTGTTGTGAAAGAAGTTTGAGTTCTTATCACCAAGCGAAAGCCATTCTAACTTAGATTTTTGCTGCAAAAAAGAACACTCATCAAGAACCGCTTTCTTATACACTTGAAGTAATCGGCTGTGTTTAGCAAGAAGCTCATTGTTGAAAGGATCATTATCAATAGCTAGCTGGTAGTCATCTAGATCCTTTCTCATCGTCTTAACCTTCTCATGCAAATTACCCTGCATATACAAGAGTTTCCTCATCGGGTTTTTTAACAACTTAAGCTTTTTAACAATCTGAAACATACGATAACCCTGAATGTCCATATTCCAAATCGTTTTAACTTCATCCATAAAACCCTGCTTATCGGTCACCAAGTTCGCAAACTTAAACGGCTTAGGTTTTTCCCTAGTCACATTAGGCAATTTTAAGATACACGGAGTATGACCTGATATTCGGTACGGAAGGAAACATGCTGCCGCATTAGGGAAAGTATCAATTAATTGAATATTCCCCAATATACGATCAATTTTCTTGACAATGATCCGCTTTTGCTGCTTATTCGTCCACGTAAAATGTAAACCCGTTCGGTTAACATCAAACACCTCTATTTCATCAATACACTCCTTAAACTCCCTATTCCCAATATTAAAAGTGGACGACCCCTCAGCTATATCTTCATGAAACAAAGAAGAATTAAAATCTCCCATGATAACCCATGGTTTATCATGCATATAAGAATGATGAACATGTAAATTCTGCCATAGCACCCTTCTTTTTTGTAGTAGTTGTCAGCATAAACAAACGAACAAAACATAGACTTTTGATCCATTTTAAAAATGATCTGAGAATGCACTACCTGATCTGTTTGGGATAGAATCATAACATCCACCATGTTAGCGTCCCACCCTACCATAATACAAGTACCTTTCTCACAACAATCAGCATTAGTCGCGCAGCTCCATGACCGGCAAACTTTCTTACAAACATTATAGACATTAGACGAGTCAACATGAGTTTCCATAATTCCACAAACTTGAAGATGATTATCCAGAACCACCTGGCGAACCTCCTTTTGTTTGAGGGGGCGGTTCAAACCCTTTATGTTCCAAGAAGCCAAACTACCCATGGACACTAGTATCACCAGGTGTGCTTGCACCCTCAGACTTCTTATTTTCCATTTTCTGATCCATAAACTTTGGGATATCAGCTAAAAGCTCATCCACCTCCACTGCATCCGCAATTACTTCCTCCGAATTGCTATTTTTATTTTGTTGATTACCCTTAGAAGTTACACCTTCCATTCCACCAAATTCATTAGAGTGGTTGCCCTCCTCTTGAAGCACATCAAACGGGTTAGAGATAGGAACTTGGTTTTTCGGTTGCACTTTCCCATCAGCCTTGGGCTTAGGCTTTATTACCAGATGATACACAAACTTCTACTTCTGATTCTTAACATGCAGCCCTTGAGTGATCCCTTTCCTATTCCTCGACGATACCTCCTGAAAATCATCATTATTTTTCGTATTGTCATCAATCAGCACTGGCTTTTGTTTCTTTGGGCACGAGTTATCATCATGGCCAAACACGCAACATGTTGAACACCTTAACGGTTCCTAGTCGTACTCGATTTTTACCTCCGCTTTGGAGTATCCCTTTCCATCGAGTGCCGGAATTGCAACCATAACGATTCTCTTTAATTCAGACCCTGCTTGAACATCAATTAATGCCCTAGCATAACTACTTCTTCCCTATGATTCTGCACACATTGGTGTTGGATAAGAATCCAGCAACTTTGGAACACCTACTTTCGAGGCCACTAAACTCAACCCGTCCTCCGTAAACGCAGCCAACGGTACATCATGCATCTTTACCCAAACCGGTATAGATGTTATATCCTTTTTCTCAACCGTAACAGCAGGAGTCCATTCAGTAAGAATAATTGGAACATTTCGTATCAACCATGGCCCATCTTCTAGTAGTTGTTCCATCCCTTTTTTTGTTTGAAACTTAAAGAAGAAGAACCCCTTTGCATTCATCATCATCCTGGATAAACCATACTTTGACCAATTATTTTTAACAAAATAGTCTACCACCGGAAACGCTAAGCGCTTTCCTAAAAAATATCCATAAAGGGTATTCGAATATTTATCATTAACCTGGTTTACCGATGATAATGGGATGACAACATCCGCCCCATTAAGTATTTCATCAGTTTCCATAGCCCTAAAATTAACTTCAATACCATCCTTATTGCTGAACAACTCTAGCAAACGATAGAGGTTCTACAACCAGAGTGGTCATTGCCTCCTTGGACTCAGACAATGAAACTCCACCCTCCGATTCAGCTGTAAAAGACTTCATCTTATCAGGGTTTTGAGCATTCGGTCCCTTAGAATTTGCAGCCAAAGTGTTGTCCACAGGTTTCGATATATCCCGTAACCCATCCAGCATCGAAGAGTTAGAAGTTGAGTAAAGACCCCTCCTTGGTAGATTTGAGTTCCCCTCTATGTTCGTCACCTTCAGTCCTATCCCCCGTATAGGAGATGTTCCTCCGTCATCAGGCATTTGTTCACCCTCCCTATACCTCTCCATGCAGCCAAATACCACGTAAACCAGTCGGAACCACGTGAAAACACCAAAAGCATGCACAAACCCTAATTCTAGCAAAACCTTAACTCATGAAACTTTCCAAGATCCAATAGTGAGACAGGTAGGTCAAGGTTACTACCCAACCAGTAGGACCGATTAACCCGCAACCCTATTCAATCCGAATAAGAATCATAAACTAAGGCGGAGATGGAAAAACAAAAAAAACACAAGAAACCCTAGTTTCGGATCGATCAATATTGCTACTAGAGTTCGTATTAGCGTTTGAATGATCAAACTCTAATCACATATCTATTACACAAAGAATCACGAAGCAAAACTTAGAGTTTTCATGAAGAACAAAAATCGCCTAGCTAGAGAGCCCCACATTGCAAGTTATGATTCATTAAGGTCAAAATATCCCAGGCGAGTAAATTGCTCCCCTTCTTTTACGTTTTCCAGTTTTTTTTGGGGTGATTCATATGTGTAATCAATTTTCACAATGTATGGCAATTATATGTTTACTAAGAGCATTTTTGTGCAATATTCCTTTTATGCAAGACATGACAACTGGGGACACGAAA
Source organism: Scalesia atractyloides (assembly GCA_947069175.1). Lineage (NCBI taxonomy): Eukaryota > Viridiplantae > Streptophyta > Magnoliopsida > Asterales > Asteraceae > Scalesia > Scalesia atractyloides. Next base: position 49,883,524 of record CAMTDV010000018.1, on the reverse strand, counting down.
CAAATCCTTATAGTATCTTTCTATCTTTAAAGATTGATCCTAGTAGGATACTTGAAGTAAAGTCTTAAATCTTCTATCTTTATAGTAAGATTTCTAAGAAGTGCTTTACACGCTGATGACGGTAGTTATTGTTTATGTGTAGATATTGTTGGTGAATTAGATAGCGAAACTAGAGTAATACAATAAGAACATGGTGGATACGCCGCTGGTACTTCCTATATATAAGTGTGCTTATTGTATTACCCTTCGTAGCGTTATCCGACTCAGCATTAGGATTTAGGACTTTATGATTCAATGTGACTGAACAAAAGCATAGCTTGATATACTACCAAATCCTTAAAGCATCTATCTATCTTCATGGTTATATTCTTGTAGGATGTTTAAAGTACTAATTGGTAGTCCTTTGTTGGATTCTGTGTACTTTAATACGTATATGACAAGACAATGCGACCAAGACGATGATTATGTGGTTATTGTGATTAGTTGTGATTTAGATAATGAAACGAGTGTAATACTATAAGAACATGGTGGATACGCCGCTGGTACTTCCTATATATAAGTGTGCTTATGTATTACTCTTGTAGCGTTATCCAAATCCCATTAGGATTTTGTGTTGATTGATTCAAAGTACCATAACCAAATCCTTGTAGAACTCTTACATATTTTAATATGTTAGATTCTTAGAAGGATAACCAAAGTATTATTTTAAATCATTGACTTGATTTCTAATAATACTCATGTGAGTTTTGACAAATTTCAATATTGTTATTATTAATCCTTGATTGGATCTCTAATAACATACTCACAAGTTTTATGATAAAATTTAAGGCGATTACAATGAACAATGTACAAATTTTCAATGGCATAAAAATTACATAGTATTAATCATGTTGCAATATATAAAACTATTGTGTCACAAGTTTTATAATCAAGTTAATTTATTACAATACTAAATCTTTTTGCCATTCCTTGGCTTTAAAGAGTCCATTTTCAATAGACGACTCCTGTAGTTGTCAAAGTATTGCAACCCTAAACTTTTGCCATTAACTTGGCTAACAAAACTTTGTACTCGTCAACATTTTTTGTTGATGTCTCGTTTTCACATATGTTTCAGGTTTCGATTATTCAAGTTTGCTGCACATAGGCATGCATCCGAACTTTAGACTTCTTTAATCAAAAGACAACTTCATATGTTCCTTGTATTATAAAACGATGTTAATAATAGTGAAACAATTTAGTATCAGTTGTGGCTGAGAAATTTGTAACGTGACTCCTCAATATTCCCGTCGCGTGTTGTTGTTTTACGCGATCAGGGTGTTACACCTTCATCAGGCTCTACACATATAACAGCCTCCCAGTACTTGAATCGTGGTGCACCATTTGAAGATTTTGTAAAAATCTTGTTCCATCTTCTTCAAAGGCATATTCTTCATAACACGTGGCCATTTGACAATCAAAGTCACATCCTTTTCTTGCGTAACTGGATCGATCTTTGTGACGGTTCGTGGCTTGTGTGGTTTCTAGTAGTTAAAACCATGTTCAGCTTCAAACTTGATCATCTTCCAAAGATGTTGATCATTTGGCCTTAACTTCATACTGAATATCTTAGTCTGCACTAACTCTTTCACATCCCACTCAGGCAGAGTCTTTATATCACCCAGGTATTTGAAGTATTAAACTCCAAATTCACGTTTTAATGTATACACAACAAGTTCCTCAATCCAACCCCAACTGATAATGTCACCCAGAGATGCATCAGGATCTCTGGTGAAGAAAGCTAATGGATGTCGGAACTTTCTTTCTGGCGGCATTTCCTTGAACCACTTCTTCTTCATTTAAATGATCTCTTCTTTGGTTGGTGGTTTAGGAGCCATGCCATCTTTCACTGCTTCTTCTACTTTGTGCTTTAGCATATCATCGTTTACTACAGCAGTCATTTCAGCAAAGGTAGGAAACACATATGTTCCTTCACCTGTATAAGTTGCTTCCACATTTTCGTCGTCTGAATCCCAATCTTCTATAATCACTTGATCATAATCATTAGCCTGTGGGACATCTTCAAATACATAATCATTCGGTTCTAAACTTGTATTCTTTAGATCTTCCTCAAAATCGAACCCAAATGTTTCTTCATCTATTCCCAACAACTTAGCGAGATCAGCCTTCGAGTTGTTATGAACGTATTCTCCTTCTTCGACATTGTGCTCAAGGTAGATGACTTTGGGCTTTGACACTGTCTCATCAACTTTGATCGATGACTCCCCTTGAACCTATTCATCTGTTAGTTCAAAAATAGAGTCATTCATGTAAGCATCAACAATCATACTTTCATTATCAAACATGTTAAGTACATATTCGATCCCTTCCTTCTCTATCACTTCACACGTTTCATCTACCATATCATCAATCTCTTTCTTTAATTCCCTCTGAGCTATTGCTTTCTCTTTCATCATTGACTCTAAAATCCCTTCGCCTTGAAGTACAAACCTCTTACTTATATCAACAACTGGATCGTAAACAACTAACTCTGAAGATACTGGCACGGATTCAGCTTCCGGCGCAGATTGTTCAATCACAGGATCCGGAGAAATCACAGCTTCAGGCTCGGGTTGCCTGAGAATAGGAATATCATCAATCTTGTGCTTTCCTTTGCCCTCAGCATCAGATAGGGCTTTAGAAGCTCGTTCCATTTCTTCAACTTTCTGCCTTGCCTCCTCTCTTTCAATCTTCTCAATTTCATCTGTCAGAGATATGCCCAGAGTTCGAACAAGAATTTTCTTCATTAGATCAACCTGCCCATTGTTCGATTCTCGTTCTGCCTCATACTCTTCCATCTTCTTTATCATTCTCTGATTTTCTGTCTCATAGCTCCTGAGAGTTGCCTTCAGAATCTATCTCTCATTTTCCAGCACTTTATTGCTTTCTTCATAAACAGAGACTTGCTTTGCAGCTTGAAAGAATTTCTCATTGTCATCAGTAACTAACCTTAGTATCTCCCTGATGCTATCTCTATCTGACTCAAGTATCTTGATCTTCTCATCAGCATTCTTCAATTTTGTTTCTAACTCTCCAAGTCTCCCGACATATACATCTTTAGCTGTGAAATTTTCTCCCCCTGGGATAGCACCATAATCGATGAAAAAATCATCAAAGGTTGTATCTGCTGGATGATGTTGTTGTGTAGGATGAGCCAATGATGTTGTTTGCACCAGAGAAATAGCAGGAGGAGTGCCAATAGGTGGATGAAGAGGAGATACCACAGGAGTCTTTGTAACAGTGTGTTGAGGAGGAGGAGATGCATGTTGAGTAGTCACACTTGGGGTTCAACTGATGGAGGTGGCTGAGTAGATGGAGGAGGAGATGGCGAACGTTCAGAGGATGTTTCAACTGATGTAGCCGTTGGAGTCTCAACAGTCTTTGTTCTTAGCTTGATCCTAAGCTTCTTAGCTATAGACTCAGGTTTTCGAGCTACAGCATGTTTAACTCTTTTTCCAGTTTTCTTTTTCGCAGGCTTGACAACAGTTATATCTTCTTCGGTCTCAGATGGTTCATATGTAGTGTCATCATCTCCTGTAGCCTTGCGTTTCTTTTCCTCAGCTAACTTCATTTCTCTTTCTATTCTCTCCTATTCTCTTCTTTCTTTTTCTTTCCTCTTACCTTCCCTCATATCTTCAGTATCAGTACTAGATGATGGCCCTTCATCATCATCACCACCTACTTCTGTTTCAACACCAACCATTCCTTCTATTTCTTCAGCAGTTTCCTTGACCGACTCTTCAACATGTGTCGTGTCTGTAGTTTGCACCATTTCTTCAACACGCACTTCTTCAGTATCAGGTTCATCAATCAAACCTGTTCCCACACTTGGTTGTTTCTTTTGGAGCTTGGCAGTTGAGGAGGAAATCTCTGACGTTTTCTTTCTCTTTGTAGCAGAGGAAGTAGAACCAGCTTTCTTTCTACCATAATGACCATTTTCTCCTTCACCTCTGATAAACCAAGTGCTTGGCTTCTCAATGAAGTCCTTCATCATGTTCCATTCCTCACTCTCATCGCCACTACCTTCATTCCTCCATTTGCCATCTGGCGGAGAAACATAATCAACCTTAACAAACATACCAAAGATAGTCTTAAATGTTGGAGCCTTTCCCCCTTTACGGTAATTGCTGATGTTGTGGAGGTCCGACAGGGACATAAGCCCTAACTCCAATATATCATCTTTCTTTTTCTTGAGATATGGGTGTAGGTGGTCGAGGATCATTTGAATAAATCTTGGATACTGTAAGAATCGACCCTTTCCCAAATTCATCACCATCTGATCAATAATCATCTTGCTAAAGTTGTATGGCTTGTTCAGAATCACTGCTACGATCATGCACATGTGATAATATACGAGATCGTCCCAACCTCCTTTTCAGTGACTTAACGCTCGTGTGATGCAGTGAGCTAGAAATCTGTAGGGCAGACCTAGCCGGTTGATCTTGAAAGGAGCAGAGTTCACATAACCTTTGAACCCCATGCGATAAAAACATCCTTTGACGAACTTCTCTGTAAAGCCTGTAGGAAAGCTGCTTTCATCCCTTAGATGCAACACTATTCATATAAGATCTTCTGTGATTATAATCGCTACATCATCCTTTCCGACTCTGACTGCTGACGTAATAGCCCTTGGTTCGGCTTGTAATTCTGTTGCGCCCCAAAAATGGTCTACATGAGATGTATAAGCGTTATGCTTATGTGTGATAGTAGAATATACCGGCAGCCTTTTCAGAAAATCAAGGTATTGTGAAAATGGAGCAAACTCTGGCACATCTTTATCAATTAAGTAGCAAGAGTTGTGCATTGGGTGGAACTCATGTGCGGTTTTCTGTGAAATAGAGAGACATGGAAAAGTTAGACAGAAATTTTCAGAAACACGAATTCTTCTAAATTTTCGTACAAAAATGACTTTACATATCTTTTCTGCATTTTCGTGCGAAAATGTAGAAGCCAATTTAAACATTTCACCTCACTAATTTTTCGTGCGAAAATTGCACATTTTCGTGCAAAAATTTGTGTCGTCCCCAACAGTTTATCAATATGAACCGACTCAAAACTGTCACACCCTCAATTTCCACTTGCGGAGTTTTACCGCGAGGCGTGTGAACAAACCAGAATCTGAGACACTAGTACGTCGAACGACTCTATATGATTTGATAATACGTTTTCCAAAATCATTTGTTTAACCATTCATAGTAGATTTTATATTGTCTTAGTTAGTTTTCAATGTTTAGCGGAAGCATTAGTTTTTAAAGTTGAGCGGAAGCATAAAAACAAAGTAGAGGAACGGGCGCCAACACAAACGCCAAAACTAAAGAAAAACCCAAAACAATGTTTGTAAATGAGACTCGATAAAAGATGTCTTGATCAATGCAAGTGAGTGCACCTAGAACTCCTAGCGTCCTGAGAAACATGTAAAGAAACAAGTGTCAACATTAAAGAAGAGTGAGTTCACAGGTTTTCATAAATTCGTTTGTTCGGTTATAAGTTTGTTTCCCCCGTTATCCCTAACCCAGGATAACGATTTAGTTCCATTATTCCCAACCCGGAATAATACCGATAGTTCCATTATTCTCAACCCGGAATAATACTGATAGTTCCATTATTCCTCACCCAGAATAATAATGATGTCCCATTATTCCTATCCTGGAATAATAACGTTGTTGGTTCCATTATCCCTAAACCGGGATAATATTGTTGATTCGTAATTAAGTTCAATGTTAATATATATAGGTAGCTAGCCTAAAGTTATGTCACATGAGTGTTCGCGATCGAAGCTGACTGTTGTGCCTCCGTGTTGCCAGGCCTATCACTGACCATGGCGAAGTTAGGCCAAATTATTCACCCGTTGACCATACCCGGTCGGCTAGCGCGACTAGCTCGGATGGGGCTTGTCGGGCCCAGTAGTACTACTTATAATTTCCCCGCTATCTAAACCCAATACTAACGATCCGAGAGATTGTCGAGGACTTGTGTGATATAGCTGCTTAGTGACCATAACGTACATTAACATTAACTTAGTTACCGAATAGTTTAATGACGTTAATTTCGTGTAACATAAAGAGATAGAGTTGTAGAGTGTATACATGTTTCTCCCCCTGTTGTTTAAAAACCGGATAAAATTAGGGGCCGTGAACTCACCTTTAGTTGCTCGGTTAGTGTAACACAGAAGTTGCAAATGATGGGACCGCTAATTGCGTCCTAACAAGTCAATTGATTTCAAGTTAGTGTGTGAACACACCAATACAAATCCTACACATAATTTATGCACAAAGCGGTACACACAATCACAAATCCTAACACTCAAACATGCATGCAAGTATCATCATAGTAACATAGTGATCAAAACAATTTATCCTGAACACAATTCAATCCATGCAACACTTTAGTGCACATATTCGCAAGTTATCAAGTTTCAGCTTATATACTCATAATTAGGCTGTTTTCGAGGATTTTTATAAAATAGTTCCAACGTTCCAAAAATTCCAATTATTTTACAGAAGGTGACAACTATACTGTAGAATTTTATATAAAATTTTCAAGTCCTAATACTTTACCAATTATTCATAAATATTAATATACTAGGCTGCAGTCAGATTCGTCACTTTCTGACTGCAGTCTACGGAAGAATTTATTTAAAAATCACCGTTCATCCAATTAACAAAATTCCAGTGGGAGTATCCCGGAAATTTCCATATCTAGTTGCTGTACAAATTTCATGATTCGACTCCCTACAGATTATTAGATCCGACTCGATAAACAACTAATAAATTTTCAGAATTTTCACAGCTTCAGTTACTGAAATTAATTGGCGACTTAAAAATATCAGACGACTTCAGAAAAATATGAATCCAGCGCCATTAGAAGCGTTTTTCAAAACTCTACGTTTTAGATATCAGAAAATTCGTTTTTCGACAAATAATAACCAAGTTACAGCCAGTTGAAGTTGGCTGTAAACACCATTCAGCATCCTGATTTCAGCATTTTATCGAAATCTAATCCGTTTAAACAATTGATACATTAAATATAAGCTATCATCATATATATCATACCCATGCAAACCCTAATCATAACCTATAGTTTTTATCAAACAAAACGCAGCCTAACGTTTCTTAATTCCGCTAATCATCATACTTGCAAACTAGCATAATTAATCGATTAACATCCTAACACTTTCTACCATTTCATACACACACGATCCATAGTTCATAACCCTAGTATGATTAGCGAAATAACATAAAACTCTAACCTTAACAATAAGATCGATGAGCCGAGAACTAGATGGGACCGATTTGGATGTTAGCGAGACTTGCGACCGAGAGGGAGAGTGGGAAAGCGGCTTGCGACCGAGATGATGAAGGAAAGGCTGCCGTCGGCTGTTTCACAACTAGGGTTTGTGTGTTTTGTTTTGTGAAGCAATGCTCATGCATGTATGTGTATATATAGCGCAAGAAGTGAAAGGGAAAGGGAAGGGTTTACGGTTTGGGTACTCACGGCCGCAAGGGGTTCGGGTGGGTTGGTTTGGGTCTAAAACTTGATCCCCAAGTTTTGGTTAACTCCTTGAGTCACAAGGAAATGAGGTTGGCTCGTGTCGCGGCTCGATTCGATTCATTTATCTATTTACTACATCTATATTTTATAACTAAAATAAAACACGAAATCGGAACATCACATAATAACGCACTAACTTATAAACGTTTAAGACTAGCACGTAATTCATTTGACAAGTACATGAAATTATCGTAATTATTTCGAGCGTGCAATTTAAGTCTCCGAATCAATTTAGCGTAGGAACGAATAACCGTGAAGTAGTGCGTTTAAGATATCTGAAAAACCGGGATGTCACAAAAACACTTGTAATTTTTGTCATTTTCTCGAAATTGAAACGGTAAACCTTGGTTAAATTAGCCGACTTTAACATTAGAGAGTTCAATTTTAAGTTTTATCGGCTAGTTTATCCTAGAACTATGTTTTTAGTCCGTTTAAGTCCAAATAGTTCAAGTTTATGGTTTGATCTCGGTGTTATACCTTTGCCATTACAAGAGGTATGCAAATCAATCTCCCTAATGTATTGAACAAGTCAGAAAGCGAGTGTAATGAGGGAGAGCAAAAGTTAATCTGATTTCGTACGAAATGGATATCTCACACTCTTATATATAGCCCTGAGATTTTCGTATGAAAATTGGCTTGTGAAGATTTGCCAAATTTTCTTGCGAAAATTCTTGAAACTCTTGAACTATTTTCAACTTTCCAACTTTTTCATTTTGTTTTCAGTTTTAATTATCCACACAGTTGTCCAAGTCCAAGTTAATGACCTTGTTTAACTGTTTGGCTACCAAGTCCAAGTTAATGACCTTGGTTGACCACTTTTTGACCAAAACTGACATTATTCCTTGATTTTTAGTTTCAAATTAATGAACTTTTAAACGTTTTAAACATTTCAAACCAGACTTTGTTTCCAGATTAGCTCCCTGCCCGTAATTCTAACGATTTTCCTTTGCATTCTATCGCTTTTGACTTTGAAGATCTGTTTTCCATCACAAGTAGTCAAAAATTTAAAGAAGAAACAGATATCTTTTTGAGTTTTTGAATATTTCTAAACTAGAAACATTTAAAGCCATATGTACAAACATATTTATAGACATATTTTTTGAGAGTTTTTGTTAGAGGATCATATCAGTTTATTGAGAGACATTAATAGTACCGTTGCTCTATATGAAACTTTAAGTTTTTAAACAGATTTTCTTTAGATTATCGGTATACTGATCCATTTAAACCTCTACACGTTTCTCAACTGCTTCAAGATATGTTAAGTAATTTTTAGCAACATGGCCTAAACTGTGTTTCCCACCTCAGAATATACTCCCGTATCGAGTTCCCTAGATTTCATCTCACAGGTGAATATATCTAACTGATATCTGTAGAGGGGTGAAATGCGAGACCTTGAGAGCTCAGGTTAGTACTTCCGTACAGAGAAAGAGATGAAGGCTCGACTTTAAGTGGTGTTCCTCTTGGGAATCTTTTAATTTTTGTAGTGTAGAATGTCGTATTTTTTATGACATTTTTCTTCATTTTTTATGCAGCTTTGGGGTGAATAATGCGAAAGTATTATACAAGTTCTAGGCCATTGGTGACGCAAAATCAGAAGAACTCATATAATACCCCAGATATCAACTAAATATAAAGACCTAGTATCTCAGAATCTGGCATTCTCTCAAACGAAATTCGGGGTACCAAGCCCATATATCCGAGAGATGTTAAGCCACAGATTTACCAGTTTCTCATTTAGGTTTATATCCTGAAAGCAGTTTACTGAACGTGCGAAGCCTACTGACATATCCTTAGAAAGACCTTTTTAGACGCTTTTAAACAATACATTTCTTTAGCGTACTGTAATGGTCCACTGATGTATTATCATCTCCTCTTATACACAAAACTCTTTTTGTTTTTTAATGTTTTTTGTATTTTTTGTACTTTTAAGATTTTTCAATGTTTTTGTATTTTTCATTATTTTTCAATGAATGCTAGGATCGGACCCAACTAGTGAGCTTCTAGTCAGATTTGCTCAGCTAACAGATGCAGAATTCTTTGTTAGCTGATTGAACAAACAAAGAACAAGCGTAATAATTACTGTTTAACCGTCTGTATCTTGCAATGATTAACTTCGTAAAGATTACACACTCGAGCAGGTCTTCACCCCAGATCACCAAAAACAGCATGCTCAACAAACATCCTAAGTCACCTATTTAGAGGCAAGACATGACAGCAACAAGGGAGTAGGACTCAAGGATTTTCGCACGAAATTTTCGTGCGAAAATCCATATGAATTTTCGTGCGAAAATTCTAGTTCTATACAAAACATTACTTTCAAAACATAAACTTTTGACACTGCGAAACCCTATCTATACAACAGACTCGTCCTAGACGTAGGCAATAGACATATGTGCACCAACAATTGTCTTCACAACCTCTGACCTCAAAAAAAGACATTCTTCAAGTTTCTGTAGTATCTCCAACCACTGATCAACCACTGGCACTAATCCCTCTCACTTCCAAGTTCCCTCTTGATTTGCCTGCAGTTAGAGAAGAGATCAAATCCTTTTTATTCTGAAGAGGACCCTAAAAAGAGAAACTTTCCATATCTAGATGGATATTCTAAGCCTATGAACATTGATGAATATCTGCAAATAAAGGTTGTACAAGCAGAGGATATAACAAAAAGGGATACACAAGGGAAAAATGATACAGAAGTACAAAATTACATGCAATACCAGCTAAGTAAAGTCAGAAGATTAGAAGACTTCTCAAAAGACTTATGCAAGAAGTTGTCAGAAAGAGAGGATGACAGTTTGAAGAAAGACTATATTGAGCATATCATGGAAAACAAACAATACAAAGCTACCAGAGCACAATTTAATGACTAGACTGTGAGTGAGGTAAAAGAAGAAGTTGAAAGGATGCAAGAAATGTTGAAAGATCCTCTTAAAAAGGCCACTCCTCCATATTAGAATAAATATAAGAAGAATGTGCTTGACAGAGCTTTGAAACTTAGAAGAATGAAGGAAAAATTGATAGCTGCTAACTATGGAACCAAAAATCAAATCACCAGGTGGACAGAGGTTAAAGTGATAGATACCTACAAAAGGTTGGAAGAAAGAAGGAAGAAAGATCCATCAATGCCAAAGAAGCTTGATTACTCATCAGAGGTTACTGTTCGACAAGCTCAACCTTCTCAAAAATCTACTTCAACATCTGCACCTTCCACATTTACCTTGAGTCAAAGAAAAAGGCAAAGAGAGATGTCAGAAGAAGATATAACAGGACTTCATCAAGCAAAGCATCATAAACATTGTTCAATTTCATACTGATGAATCAATTGACAAGATGAGAGAAGCTCTATCCAAGATAACTCATCAAATTTCACCACCTTCCTCAACAATAAAAAGCCATCTTAGAAAACCATCTGATCCAAAAATTCTAAAATTGAAAGTTGATAAAAACTACCATGAGTTGACTTTTCTCAAATCAAATGGTGATGCTACCAAGATTAGAGTGGAGGATGCATATGAGCTTAATGCAGAAGACCTCCAACATCTGATGAATCTGGAGCTCGAAAAGGATGAAGATGATGTTGAGTCTCTTAACTTTGGCATCATCTGTTCTAAGGAGAGATTGTTGGGTTTGAACCCTTTCAAAAGGAACAGATGATATAAAAGCCAAAATTACATCATTTATTTGATCCTAATAACAGAGGTTACAAACTCTGTTCAATAACCATTGTTTTGGCTTAGGCTCTGCTTTCTATCATCTGCTGGACTAAACGACAAAAAGGATTAAGGGTCTGTTGAAGACTATCAGTGGATGTCCATCATAGTTAAGTTTTATTATTATTTTAATTAATGTAACAATGCTTATGCACTATCAGAGTTTAGGTCATCAGTGTTTAGAGTTAGTTTATTTTGTTATCTGTCACTATCAACCCTAACGTCATCAAAGATGCTTAGAGGTTAGAAGTGTTAGTATAAATAGGTGATCACTTTGTACCGTTTTATTTAACTATTAAAAAGATCATTCACCAATCATCTTCTCTGCATTTCTGCACTATCAAACTTGTTATAAAAGGCTGAGGGGGAGTTTGTGATTCACATGCATAAACTACAATGTTTAGAAAGCATGATATCATGAAAACAATCTTCCATTTATTGTAAAAAAAAGTTTTCTATTTCCGCTGCAATTCTCTATGTTTTACCTGCTTCCATTTATCATTTTACAAAACATTTACAATCATTTCAAACTTAGATCCTAACACTATGAATACTAGACTTGAAGAAAGATTCGCTAGAACTTTGTAATTGATACGGCGAAGCCCTGTTAGATTTCTCGGTGATTGTAAACTATTAAACATTGAATGAAATCAGTAAATTGATAAGTAATCTTGTTAATTGTCACTAATTCATATTAATTTTGCGAATATGGACTAGATAAGCAAATTAGGACCTTTGCAAACGAGGAAACGATCCTACAAACTTTTCCAGGACCTTGTTTAAGATAACGGCAGAACACCCCCCATTCAAAAGGATGTTAGAGAGCTCTCCTAACCTATCCTTGCGTTTAAGAAGATTCTTTAAGAATTTTGTGTATTTGGGCATGGATTGAAGGGCTTCGATAAACGGAAGATTGATTTTCAACCGTTTGAGCATGTCGAGAAACTGCTCTTATTCCTTAGCATATTTCTCATTCTTAAGGCAGGTGGGATATGGGACGCATGAAAGATATATGATGGGTGACAGCCTAAGCTCTACGGGTCGCTTTTCTACACTCCTCTCGACTTGAGGCTCCTCGGTGTGTGCGGTAAGTGTTGGGTTTAACCTAGTGTGCACTTTATCGGGAGTCTCCATCCCGATCTCCTCATCTACAAGCTGCTCTTCTTCTTCTTCCCCAACTACCTCATGTCTAACTACCTCTCCTAGCGTTTTACCACTACGGGTAGAAATGGCTTTTAGTTGGTCATATGGTTTTGTTTGGCTGTTGCCCGAGAATTGACCGGTGGCCTTTCTTCCAACTTCTGTGAAATGTCCCCGACTTGGCTTCGGAGGTCTACAAAATTGGAATAGGTGTTCTTAAGAAGTATGGCATGTTCCTCTAAGGTCCTTTGTGTGGTTTGGTCTTTAATAAGAAATTAGGATAACACAGATTTAATCTCATCTAGACCACTTCCCAAGTCTTGGTTGTTTGAACCTTGACTGTTTGACCCCCCACTAGGATATTGTCTATTTGAACCCCCTGAACTAAACTGATCCTGCGAATCACCACCAGAATACTGACCTTGCCAATTTGATCCCCCACTATAGAATTGACCCTGCCCCCTATTTTGAGTTGGACCTGTTTGGAAACCAGGGGGTTACCGGAAGAACGGAAAGTGTTGTTATTACTACGCCAATTCAAACTATAGATTGAGTTATTATTATTAAAAGGGTTAGTTGGACCTCGGTTTTGACCCGTGATGAAATCAACTTGCTCATCAGTGAGCATTGGACAATCAATGGTATCGCGACCTACCCTATAAACCTCACACCTATCTACCTTTGACTTAAACTCTTGGATCTCTTTGCTAACCTCTCTCTTAAAACTCTCTAGAGCTGTGGCTACCGTTATTTCCAAGCTAACTTGATGTACTCCTCGACCGGTTGAGGAAGTAGTAGACACAGGATTGGAAGTCCTGGAGGTAGCTCAATCATCAATATCAGAATATGCAAAACTCTCAAACAGGTAATTGCATTCGGCCACTGATTTCTTACCCATGAGGTAGCCTCCTGCTGAAGTGTCAAACCTAGCTCGGATCTCGAGAGTGAGACCGTTGTAGAATTTCTCTACAAGTGCCCAATCAAATAAGACTTGTTGAGAGCAACGAGAGAGTAAGGTTTGGAATCTTTCCCTGGCTAGGTGGTAAGGCTCGTCAGGCTCCATCAGAACGAATGGATATGATCACGAAGGCGAGATGCTTTGGCAGGTGGGAAGTATTTAGCAAGGAAAGCATCTCCAAGGCCAGCCCAGGTGGTGAAAGTATTTGGTGGCTGTGAATCAAGCCATGCGGCTGCTCGACCCGACAATGAGAAAGGGAAAACTTGGAGAGAGCGGGCATCATTCCCAGTACCTTCAAGATTGAATGTGCTGCATAGGCGAGTGAGATGGTTTAACTAGGGCATCCTCGTTATCACGACCGTAAAGCGGTCATGATGTAGGACGAGATTTGCCAAGATTTGTCATTGTTGATGGCGGGGATGGTGATGGGTTAGTTTGCACCGGTGAAACCGATAGTAGAGCGTTGGTGGACGGTCTAATTGTTGGCCATTTAGAAAATGGGTGGCAGACTCGGAGGACGAGAAGGTAGTGGGGAATTATGGGGTGACAACTTCTAGAGTGGAGGGTAGAGTCAGAAAGGGTGGAAGATGAAGATGTATTAACCTTTGGGGTGGAAGAGGAGGAGGAAGACTTATCCGTTGGCGGCTTCGACGGAGGTCCTTGTGAACGTGTATGGGGAATCCATTGCAAAACCGACAAGAAACAAATAAGACGACTCAAACAAAAGACTCAATAAAAACAAACGACATCAAAAATATTTAGACCCCTATGACTCAAACAAAACAAATAGCAAGTATGATGTCAATTAAGTCCGAACAAAGTGTAGGACCGATCCTCGATGCTTAGGAACCTAAATTTGATATCTATTGTCCATAATAGCGGAAATATTACGACAAGTTTACCAATAGACAAGAATTAATCAGTTAAACGTCAATTTTATTGATTAAACGTCAAGAATCCAAATTGACAGACCTTCGCCTCAGAGATGCCAAAGTTACAAATGAGAGAGGGTAGCTAGCTATTTATAGATCTACAAGTTCGCCAGAGGGAAGACTAAGTTCGCCCGAACTTTCCTTAGCAAGTTCGGCCGATCTTGACTCAACATGTAGCTCATGGGCGAACTTGATTAAACATTACATAAATACTTCATATTGCTAGCCTATTCAACTCTATTCTATACAGACTCGATATAAGACTATGACATAGACATTATGCACCAACAGACTCCCCCTTGGATATAGTCTTCAGTCTTGTATCAGTCTTCAAAACTCTATCTTTGAATAAACATTAACGCACACGACCGAAGAAGTTCTTGTGAGTGTGACATATGTGCTTTCTAATCATTGTATTGTATCCGACAATATTATATCAATAAATTTTGTGTTACATTTTATGAGTTTTTTATATTTACTTATGACATTTGTGTATTTTTAATCCTTGTTCAAATCCGATCCTTTAAACATTTTCTGAATGTGAAATCGCAAACCGTTACGTAAATTTAATCAGTTTATCGCAACATACGCTCCGGGACAAGGGAATAAGTTGAACATACCTTAAATAACCCTAACATAACATAGAAATAAGTTTTGAAGGGTACGGTATGCCAAAAACATGTTTATTCAGCTCTGGGGCTATTTTGCAAAATCTGCGAAACTACGCCTTTTCGCGTATTTCACTATCCGGAAAACGTACGGTCATCCAAAAAATTTTGTAATCATTAAAATATCATATTGATTGGAATACAAAAATGCCATTCGTTACGCATTTACGGTCATTTGTGCGTTCGTTACGATTTTCGTCGTAATTAACCTAAAACCGCAACCGTACGATTGAATGAGCCAAGATCCAAAACATTTCTGAGCTTTTTTCAAGTTCCGTATATCATCTTTATGAATCTTGAAAATGAGGTTAACGAGTGTTAGAAGTGCCTAAATGTAATAAATCAAGTTCATTGGCCTGTTATGTCATTTAGAGAAACTTGGTCCCTGCAGGGGGCTTACGAACCGTAAGCATGGACCCCATACCGTAAGCAGTGCCCAAACAGTAGGAACTTTCCAGCCAACTTCCAGCTATTTTCAACTTGTTTTGTTTGATTATTTTTTTGTTTTGGAAACCAAGTTAAGTGTTCACCAAGTCCTCAAATCAATCCCTAACACTTGTGTGGTGGAGATCATTCCTTGGAGAGCACATAATCCACATGTAATGATCCTACAATCCCAGAACTCTTATAAATAGCAGGCTCCATTCCATTCATCCATAGCTCATTTCTTTTCTTTCTCATCATACACTCTAAGAGGAGTTGCTACCACTTGTTGGAGGCCTCCCATCTGAGTTCATCTTCTTCCTAGAACACAAGTAAGTGTTCTTCCTTGGCTTGTTAAGCTATAGCAAGCTAAAAGTCAAACAGTGTTTGACTTTCGGCTTTGACCATGTATTGGTCAAGACAAAGTTCATTTGAACTTTGCAACGTGATCGTAATCACAATGGTTATAGTCCTTGCGACGATACCTACTGATTACCACGTTAACTAGTTGATGTGACGAGTCAAAGTTTTGGTCAATAATGCGATAAATGCGCATTATCCGATGGAACTATTTCCAGGTATTAAAACACTTTGTTTTGATATCAAAACATTTTTAAAACTTAGGTTAGACATGTTTTGGCATGTCTAACTCGTCACTTCTAGTTTAGTGCTTATTTAGGGCCGTAAGTCAAGCGGTCTTGACAACCGCTTAGACTTTCGAACCCGACCTGTTTGGC
The DNA here is from genome assembly GCA_947069175.1 of Scalesia atractyloides. NCBI lineage: Eukaryota > Viridiplantae > Streptophyta > Magnoliopsida > Asterales > Asteraceae > Scalesia > Scalesia atractyloides. Next base: position 49,867,366 of record CAMTDV010000018.1, on the reverse strand, counting down.
TGATGATTAGGATCCGACCAAACATATTTTGTGGCCATAGTTGTATAGGGAATAATCTCCAAGGGTTATACCTTATGGTTACTTCGTTTAAGTAGTTGTATGATAGGTAGTTTATAGGCCTTAGGAAAATGACCAAAATGCCCTTTTTGCGCATAAATTCAATCTAAGCATATGTAACCTAAATTTTGACACTTAAACTGATTGTGCAACATTATTAAACATGTTTAGGCATATAAGACTTATCATAGGACTAGTTAGACCATCTGAACGGGCTTTTACGCAAACGACACGTTAAAGTAGCTTAAACTACCTTAACGAGCCGTAACGGGTCATAAGCACTTAGGATTTGCGTTCAAATCAGAATGTAGGCTTAGTTAAACCATATCATATGAGTTCCAACACTCATTTGGTTTACAAGACCTCTTTTTATCCGATCTCCCGATTTAGGTTCGGATTTATTAACATAGTGATTCCATACTAGGTGCCACTTGATTCCTTGACTTTCTGAGCTTTGTTAGTTCACTAGATCAAGGATACTTGCAATATCAAGTGAGTACATAGTCCCCCTATTTTATATTTTCAAATGTTTGGGGGTGAAACATATTGTGCCTATGATTTACTTTCGTGTTTTCATGACATGTTACATGCTTTGATTACTAGTACATATATTACATGACTTTTATTGCATTTGATTTACATGTTGATTTGCATCATTAACACATTGGTTTTTCTAAGACATTTTTTCTATCTATGTTGACCTAGCATACTAGTACATGGTTTTCAAAGACATTTTCAAAAGACATTTTTTTTTGGACATTTTCAAAGACATTTTCAAGACATGCTTATATTGTTATTTGACATTTTGGTGCGTTGAACTCGACAATGATACATTCATTAACATTGATCACGCCGATCGGTAGTATGTAATGGTACCATAGGATTGACAATCCCGTTCCCGCTTCCTAGGTTTATTTGGAAGTGACCTAAGGGAATGACAGAATCCGATGAACATCGATAAACCCTTGACCGGATAGGGGTTTATCTGACAGTCAACAAGGCTTGAATGTATTCACCAACAACCCATAATATATGTTTTAACAATAAAGGCAAATGGTTTATAAAACTCGACATTTTTCACTCGACATTGGTTTACTCGACATTTTTACTCGACATTGGTTTACTCGACATTGTTCACTTGACAATGGTTTACTCGACATTTGTTTACTCGACATTGGTTTACTCGACATTGTTTACATGACATTTGTTTACATGACATTTATTTACTCGATATTTAGTTACTCGACATTGGTTTACATGAGATTTATTTACTCGACATTTGATGATTGGTTTATGGTGAGTGATTTAAATAACGTGACGTATGTAACGTGATAAAAGCATGGTGGATACACCGATGGTACTTCCTATATATAAGTGCTTTTATTATCTTACATATCGTGGCGTTATCTAAATCATTTTAAACAAAATACAAGACATGACATTTTATAAGACAAAATTTACTTTTGGTTATATATTTAACCATATATTATTTCTTTTATATCATATTGATTTTTCATTTTTTATAAAAGAAACTTTTTATGGTTCATGGCGACTTTTGTATTACATTAAACTTTTCTTAAAATAATCAAAGCCATGAAACATCAACACAAAACCTATGTACTCGACGTCATTTTTTTGCTTACTTTATTTTCACATATGTTTCAGGTGCAAATGTTTGATGTCAAGCTAGCTAAACTTAGGGCGGACTGGGCCTTAGTGACTATAAAATCAGAATAATAGCTTAACTTTTGTTGTATTTCCGTTTTTATCCAAGACAATGTAAACAATATTAATTAATGAAACTCAACGTATGTGCCATGCTTATTGAAACAATAATTCTGTTACGACACTCCGCGACGATTCCGCCACGGTTTGTTGTTTTACGTGGTCTGGGTGTGACAGAAAAGGTTGGTATCAGAGCCAATGGTTATAGGGAATTAGGTTATTAGTAATGCTTTGACCTAGTCTATAACCTTTCTAGTACCCCAGCGCGAGTTTACTTGCGTTTAGAATTTAAAACACTACCATCACCTATCCTTAGGTGATTACCAAAAACAAATCCACAAATTTCAATTCGGTACTGAAAATAATCATCTATCCTTAGATGATTTGTTTTTGGCGTTAAGCCTTTGATGTTTTCAAAATCTCATCAAAGTTTGGGACTTATTAATGTGAACACGTGCAATCTGGAAGGGTGGATGCATGTACCCTGAGCTTTCTTTCTAAGGCTAGAGTGTTCGTATAAATCTGCATTATCGGACCAGTCATTCTTACCTGGGAACTCTTGGGGTGAGTGTCCAGTTATAGGCTAAAGCATGTATTCGCGATACATTATAAAGACCCATTTACTTTGATTAGTCACTGTGTGTCGTTTGTTTGTTTTGAAGGAACGAACAAATGACCACCATCCTTACATTTGTCGATATTTTATCATCTCATCTTGATTATCCAACATTCATCTCCCTTGTTTCCTTTCATGTTTACTCTCTTTTAGAATGTCTCCTCGACGAGACCCAAATGCAAATCCGGACGCCGCCATGGCAGCTATGATAGCTCAGCAGATTGCTGCTGTACTATCGAATCTTGTAACTCAAATGAACCAAGCCAAGAATAACAATAATGCACCTGCTTCGTGCAGCTTTAAATAGTTTAACTCGGCTAAACCGCTCAAGTTTAGTGGTTCTGAGGGAGCAACTGTGCTCCTACAGTGGTTTGAGAGTCTCGAGAACACTTTTCGTCATGTGAAATGTCCGAATGAGCGCAAGGTTGAATTTACTTCAAGCGTGTTTGAAAAGAGAGCGTTAACATGGTGGAATGGAGTGATGAGAGACATGGTTGCTGACATTGCTATGGGTCACACTTGGGAGGAACTCAGGGCCTTAATGATGAAAGAGTTTTGCCCCCGACATGAAAACAGGGCACTTGAAAATGAGTTCCATGACCTGAAGCAAAACAGTGGTGAGCACCGTGCGTATACTGACAGGTATGAGTAGTTGAGCTTGTGCCCTGAGATGGTGATGCCTTTGGATAAGCCAATTGAGAAATACATAGATGGTCTTCCTGACCCGGTTCAGGATATTGTCACCGGCAGCAACCCCACTACTCTTAGGCAAGCCATTGAGCTATATACGACACTGACTGAATCGCAAATCAAAAAGGGTAAGCTCCACCGGAAGGGTGACAAGAGATCGTCTGACAAGTCTGAGAAACCAAAGGGTAAGAAAGCTGAGTCTTCGAAGAAGTCAAGGAAGCGCAAGGCTTCTAAGAACTTTGTTGTCACTACACAACCCAATCAAGCCGCTCCAAACCTGCCTGTTCAGCCTCCGGCGAAGAAAGAATATACCGGCACTGCACCTTTATGCAACAGGTGCAACAGTCATCACCAGCCTCATCTTCCATGCCTGTATTCGTACAAACTGTGGTACATCTGGTCATTTGGCAAATGTTTTTCGCTCGCCTCCTAACCCGAACAATGTGGCTCAAAACCATGTTCAGCAGCCAGCCAATCCGGCATGACCATTACCCACCTGGTTCTTGCTAAAACTGTTGTGATCTTACCCACTACAGGAACCAATGCCCAAAGTTGGCAAACGCGAATCAGGCTCGTGGGCGAGCTTTCAACATTAACGCAAATGAGGCACGTGCAGACAACGAGGTGGTAAATGGTACGTTCTTTGTTAACAACCAACCTGCTTCGGTTCTTTTTTATTCGGGTGCCTATAGAAGTTTCGTCTCCCTAGCTTTCGAACCTTTGCTTTCCATGCCTAGAACTAAACTAGGAAAGCCCTTGACAGTCGAAATAGCTAGTGGCGAACCCTTTAAACTTGATTCTGTCATCCGTAATTGCCAAATGAACCTTAATAACCATTTTTTTTCCTATTAACCTCACGCTTATGCAACTTGGGAGCTTTGACATTATTGTGGGAATGGATTGGTTAACCAAACATCATGCCGAGGTGGTTTGTTTGGATAAGATTGTTCGTATACCTCTCTCGTCTGGTGAAATTCTGGAAGTTCGAGGAGAAAACCCCGCTAGTAGCATTAAACTCATGTCTTGTACCCAAGCCCACAAATACCTGCGAAAGAATTATGTTGCATTCTTGGCACATATCGTAGGGGAGAAAGGCAAGGGCAAGACTATTCAAGATATCCCTGTTGTTCGGGATTATCCTGAGGTGTTTCCTGAGGAGCTACCTGGTTTACCTCCTGCTCGTCAAGTTGAGTTCCATATAGACCTTGTACCTGGTGCCAACCCGATAGCCAAATCTCCATACCACCTTGCACCGTCTGATATGCCAGAGTTGTCTAAGCAGCTTCAAGAACTTTCTTACAAAGGATTTATTCATCCGAGCTTTTCACCTTGGAGTGCTCCTGTGCTGTTTGTGAAAAAGAAAGACGGATCTTTTTGCATGTGTATCGATTACCGTGAGCTTAACAAAATCACAATCAAGAATCGATATCCCCTACCTCGCATTGATGATCTTTTTGACCAACTAGAGGGTGCTACTTGCTTTTCGAAAATTGACTTACGTTCTGGGTATCTCACCTTCGTGTACTCGAGGAAGATATTCTCAAGACAGCTTTCCGCACTCGTTACGGTCATTATGAGTTCACTGTTATGCCCTTTGGTTTAACCAATGCTCCTGCCATCTTCATGGACTTGAAGAATAGGGTTTGTAAGCCTTATTTAGATAAGTTCATCATTATTTTCATTGATGACATCTTGAAGTTCGTTCATTCTTGGGTCTCGCGGGTTATTACCGCCGTTTCATTGCTAACTTCTCCAAGATTGCGCTCACTGCTTTAACTCAAAAGAATAAACCTTTTGAGTGGGGACACAAACAGGAAGAAGCTTTCCCGACATTGAAACAAAAGCTTTGTGATGCTCCTATTCTATCTTTACCCGAGGGTAATGATGACTCGTTGTATATTGTGATGCGTCTAACTTAGGTCTCGGTTGTGTCCTCATGCAAAGAGACAAAGTTATAGCCTATGCATCAAGACAACTGAAGGTTCACGAAAAGAACTACACCACTCATGATCTTGAGTTAGGTGCTGTTGTGTTTGCTCTTAAGATTTGGAGACATTACATATATGGTACGAAATGTGTGGTTTTCATGGACCACAAAAGTCTTCAACACATCTTCAATCAGAAAGAACTTAATATGAGACAATGACGTTGGGTCGAGCTTATGAACGACTATGACTGCGAAATTCGTTACCATCCTGGTAAGGCGAATGTCGTAGCTAATGCTCTTAGTCGTAAAGAACGTGTCAAGCTTGATTGTATTCAAGTTCAATCTGATATCCAGACACGCATTCTTAAAACTCAACGTACTTGTGTTACGCAAGGCATGATGGGTAATGAAATACCACAACATCTTAAGCTTCAACACGAAGCAAAAGACAATGGGTTGCTTTATTATATGAACCGTTTGTGGGTTCCAAGTCTAGGCAATCTCACACCTTGATAATGGATTAAGCTCACAAGTCTCGTTACTCAATTCATCCAGGTGCAGATAAAATGTATAAGGATCTTCATACTCAGTATTGGTGGCCGGGTATGAAGAAAGACATAGCTTTGTATGTTTCTAAATGCTTTACTTGTCTTAAGATAAAGGACGAACACCAGTGTCCTTCTTGTTTACTTGAACAACCAGAGCTTCCGATTTGGAAATGGGAAAGCATTGCCATGGATCTCATTACCAAATTACCGCGAACACCTAGAGGACATGATGCCATTTGGGTAGTCGTTGATCGACTAAAAAAGTCAGCACACTTTATAGCCATTCGTGAGGATTTTTCTGCTGACAAACTCGCCAAAATCTATGTGGATGAAATAGTATTTCGTCATCGTGTTCCTTTGGACATCATATCTGATCGCGATCCTCAATTCTCATCTCACTTTTGGAGAACCATGCAATCTGCCATGGGAACCAAGCTTATTGGAGCACTGCTTATCATCCTCAAATGGATGGACAATCTGAAAGGACGATCCAGACATTGGAGGATGAAGGTCCGTTGTACGGATCTTTATGGTCCTAATTTTGCAAACATAAGGTAAACGTGCGGAATCCGTTTGCGTAGGAAACATTGTAGACAAGTTTGTTAATGTTTAACACCGTTTCATTGATATGTAGATGTTTCAAATCCTGGAAACACTTGGACAGGGCTTCGCCTCTGTCGTTACAAAATATCTGAATGTTACAAATGAATTGTCAAAGCTCCTATTTATACTAATCACAAGTTCGCTGGTGGGAGTGCAAGTTCGGGCGAACTTGCTTAGTCAAGTTCGGCCGAACTTGACTTCAACCTTATATTTACAAGCGAACTTGAACTTTAACATACATAAACTTCGTCATTTCGCTCCTAACTACATTCTCGATATTATACGATGACGTAGGCAACAAACATATGCATCAACAGACTCCCCCTTATATGTTGCCGTAGTCATCATTCTTCAAATAAGTTCCTGAGTCTTTAATGTTCTCTTGATCTTTATTTCTTGAATAACTTTATCATCCATGCTCCCCTTGCTTTGAGCTTTCTGGTATCTTTAATCAACATGTTTATCTAGCTCCTTTTCAAATGATGCTCTAAATCTCTAAGATTTGACGATGAAGAACAATCACACGTATCCACACACAAACAGTTTCTTAACAGTCTCATTGGTCCGGCTCACATTCAACGTTATTAGATTTCCATGGAAGATATGAGAAAAAAATCTTTTTGGATTTTTAATATTGAATGCAGAAATGTAAACATACTGAAATGTAATATTTACAGTTTATACTTTTTTGTGAGAACACGTGCTAGAGGATCATATCAGTTTTTGAGACATATCACTAGTATCGTTGACCTTTAATGACTTTTAAGCTTTAAACTTGTTTACCTAGATTGTCGATATGTTTGTCCACTTAAAATTCATCACATTTCTTAACTGTTTCAAGATATGATAAGGTAAGATTTATGAAACTTGACTTATCTGCGGTTCCCAATTCTTGAATATACTCCCGTATCAAGATTCCCTAGATTTCATCTTACAGGTGAATATAGCGTAATTGATATCTGTATTTGGGTAATGCGAGACCTTGAGAGCTCAGGTTAGTACTACCGTACAGATAAAGAGATGAAGGTTTCACTTTGAGGTGTGTTCCAATTAAGGAATCTTTTAATCACTGCAATTGATTAGATCTTTCAATACTTCTCAAGTTTGCATGCAGTTTGAGTTTTTTAGCATAAAGTATTATATAAGTTCTAGGCTATTACTTCCGCAAAATGAGAAGAACTTGTATAATACCCCAGATATCGACTATCTATAAAGACCTCGTATCTCAGAATCAGGCAATCTCTCAAACGAAATTTCAGAGTACTAAGTCCATATATCCAAGATGTGTTAATCCACAAGATTAAGCAGTTCTTAAATTTAGTTTATATCTCGAAAACAGTTTACTGAACGTGTTAAGCCTATCGACACATCCACAGTAAGACTCATTTAACACTTTTAAACTTTACATTTCTTTAGCATACTGTGATAGTCCACTGATGTACTATCATTTCCTTTATTCGCCCAAGTAATCTCATTTTCATTTTTTAATGTTTTTGACATTATTGAGATTTTCTATTGTTTTTGGAAACATTTTAAAATGATGTTTTTCAATTTTACAGGAATTTTTTTTACAATTTTTAAATTTTTTTTCTCTCCCCTAAAATTGAAAACATCTTATTGAAAACGAAAAAAAGAATCTTCCATTTTAACCATTTAACGACTTTTTACGAATGTGAACGCGAGACTACCATTTTGTTTGTGTGGAATATCACTCCTGTCTCTTGTCTCTCTGTTTGAACAACCACTGCTTCTGAAATGACCTTTGGCTTGAAGCTTGGTTATCCTGCACATTCAAACAAACTTAAATCAGTTTTGATTTGGAACCCAATCCATTCTTGATTTAGGTTTACCAAAATCATTAACATCTGAAGTAAACAAACATTCACACTCTTTTTGATATTCAAACAGTTTGATAGAAACTTTATTTGAAAATTTTACTTTCTTTGATTTTTAACTGCTTGAATTATCAATTTTTTCTCCACTGCTCTCTCTTTTGTCCTCAGATTTGTATATGATTAATTCGTTTTACTTGACTGTGAGTAAAATGATTCATTAGAACTTTTATCTGATTCTTTAGACGTATCCGAGGACAAAATCTTTTCCAAATACTCTCTAACTTTTTTCCTCTTTTTTCTCAATCTGTCTTTTTGTCCTTGTGATAACTTGACTTTTTGTTCTTTGGGCTTCTCTACAGTTTTCTCATTTTTCTTCTCTGTTTTCTTCTCCTCTAGTCTTTTCTCCCCCTGAGATTTAACCGATCTCCTTTTCAGATTAGTCGGACAATCACTCGAAATAAGACCTTTGATTTGACATTTATGGCATCTTCTCGTATCAAATCTCTTTTTCAGGCAGTTAAGTAATGTGTCCACCAAATCCACAGTTGTAACACACTCTGTTATCATACCAATCTCTCCATTCAGACCAAACACCCAAATCAGCACATTGATATGACGTGTAGTAGTCATCTTTCCTGCTTCTTATGTAAAATTGATTTGTCTTTGAAGCACTGTGGTCCGACCTGCACCACTTATTCTCAAATTTTTGTGAGTTTTTATAATGATTGGACGACCGTACCGATGAGCTTTTATTTTTGTTTTGAAAAATTTTAGAACTTTGTTTTTCATGTTGTTTTTGTTCTCCATTCTGCTTAGAAGGTTTTTGCGTTGAGCATTCACCCTTTTCAGTAGATTGTAGAACAGTTTCTTGAAATTTTAGTTTTAAAAATATTTCTTTTTTATCATTTTTATCATTTTCATCATCGATATTATCATTACAATTACCAATTATGACATCGTCATAATTTGTGACATTGTCACTTATTGGAATTTTCTTTTTATTATTATTGATCGGTTTTGGACATATATGATCTAACTTTAATGAGGAAGTCACAAATCCTTTCAATAATTTTGCTGAATTAGCATCCTTATTTATAACAGTCTCAACTTCTTTTTCAAGTTGAGCTATTTTCTCAATATGAGAATTTATTGCTATTTGATTTTCTATATTTATTTTTTCAAAAACAATTTTATCATTTTTAAACAAGTTTATTTCATTTTGAAAATCTATTACCATTTGTAATTTTTCATTTTCTAAAATTTTTATTTTGTTTTCAAAATTCTTTTCATTTTCTTTTAACTTTTTATTTTCTAATGTCAAACTCTCAATCTTACTCAAGAGTTTTGCATTATCTGCCTGATAATTGTCTACATCATACACCGGGCAGACTGGTTTAGAACTTGAAGACTCATTTGTGGATATACTTGAAACTAAAGCTTCACAGTTCTTAACCACTACACTCTCTTGAAACTTATTCTCAAGAGATGTCCATAATTCTTTCGCAGTCTTGTATTCTAGTAAAATATCAGGATGTCTTCCTTAACCGATTGCTGGATAAGATTAATCATTTTCTTTTCAGCAAAATAACCATCTTTCTATTGAGTAGAATATTTGCGTTTCTCCATAATTTTCTGATTCTCATCTCTAGGAACGACATAACCTGTCTCAATCGCGACCCAAATGCGGAAATTCATAGCTTAGACCCAGCTCTCAAATTTTCCTTTCCAAACCTCATACTCTTCTACTCTCATCAACATTGGCGGCTTCACGGACCACATTTCGTTTTCCAAATTTATCTGTCGATCAAAACACTTGAAAATGATTAGCAAACAGACAATTGTAGTAAAAATTTGACTTTTTAACCGACAATGTTAACGTATCGGTTTGCTAAAAACGTCTAAAATTTTTCGGAAAACAGTTTTTACCAGATTAGAGCTTTAAACTCGCCTCGTTAATACGAATCTAACGATATATAATGTCCGAGACGTTTTTTTAGAAACCTTAAGACAAGTTCGGGCGAACTTGTAATAGCCTGTGAGATAAGTTCGGGCGAACTTGGCTAACAAACAATCAAATTTAAAAAGTTCGGGCGAACTTGTATAAAAGTTAAGAAAAGTTTCACATTTAACCAAGTTGGGACGAACTTGTACAAAAATCACTGAAAATTTCAACAAGTTCGGGCGAACTTACTCAAAGATCTTGAAAAATTAATCAAGTTCGGCCGAACTTGATGAAAAATTGTGAATTTTTCAGTCAAGTTCGAGTGAACGTGTGTTTTCAAACATGGTTTTTTTCAATTTTTCGGCATGAATTCGTTTGTTTTAAGCTCTGATCTTCTCAAGGGTTTTACTATTATGGATTTTACGTATTATACTTGAAAATCAGTTCATGTTGTCCGTGAAATGTCCAATAAAAGTTAAAAATAGAATAAATGAGTAAAAGATGAGATGTTCAATGTCTAATGTCTTCAAATTAGGTCAATCCTGCTCTGATACCAATTGAAGGTCCGTTGTACGGATCTTTATGGTCCTAATTTTGCAAACCTAAGGTAAACGTGCGGAATCCGTTTGCATAGGCGACATTGTAGACAAGTTTGTTAATGTTTAACACCGTTTCATTGATATGTAGACGTTACAAATCCTGGAAACACTTGGACAGAGCTTCGCCTCATCGTGACAAAATCTCTGAATGTTACAAATGAATTGTCAAAGCTCCTATTTATACTAATCACAAGTTCGCTGGTGGGAGTGCAAGTTCGGGCGAACTTGCTTAGTCAAGTTCGGCCGAACTTGACTTCAACCTTATATTTACAAGCGAACTTGATCTTTAACATACATAAACTTCGTCATTTCGCTCCTAACTACATTCTCGATATTATACGATGACGTAGGCAACAAACATATGCATCAACAGACTCCCCCTTATATGTTGCCGTAGTCATCATTCTTCAAATAAGTTCCTGAGTCTTTAATGTTCTCTTGATCTTTATTTCTTGAATAACTTTATCATCCATGCTCCCCCTTCCTTTGAGCTTTCTGGTATCTTTAATCAACATGTTTATCTAGCTCCCCTTCAAATGATGCTCCGAATCTCTAAGATTTGACGATGAAGAACAATCACACGTATCCACACACAAACAGTTTTTAACAGTCTCGTTGGTCCGGCTCACATTCAACATTATTAGATTTCCATGGAAAATATGAGAAAAAAATCATTTTGGATTTTTAATATTGAATGCAGAAATGTAAACATACTGAAATGTAATATTTACAGTTTATATTTTTTTGTGAGAACACGTGCTAGAGGATCATATCAGCTTTTAGACATATCAGTAGTACCGTTGACCTTTAATTAACCGAAAACCGCAACCGTATGACCGAACGAGCCGACATCCGAAACATTTCTGAGCATTTTCAAATTCCCTATGCTTTCTCATCTTTATGAAGCTTGAAAATGAGGTTAACGGGTGTTAAAACTGCCTAAACGCAATAAATCAAGTTCAGGGGCCTGTTCTGTCATTTAGAGAAACTTGGTCCCTGCAGGGGGCTTACGGACCATAAGCATGGACCCCATACAGTCCGTAAGCAGTGCCCAGACAACAGGAACTTTCCAGCCAAGTTCCAGCTTTTTGCAACTTGTTTTGTTTGATTATTTTTTTTTGTTTTGGGGACCAAGTTAAGTGTTCACCAAGTCCTCAAATCAATCCATAACACTTGTGTGGAGGAGATCATTCCTTGGAGAGCACATAATCCACATGTAATGATCCTACAATCCAAGAACTCTTATAAATAGCAAGCTCCATTCCATTCATCCATTGCTCATTTCTTTTCTTTCTCATCATACACTCTAAGAGGAGTTGCTACCACTTGTTGGAGGCCTCCTAACTGAGTTCATATTCTTCCTAGAACACAAGTAAGTGTTCTTCCTTGGCTTGTTTAGCTATTTCAAGCTAAAAGTCAAACAGTGTTTGACTTTCGGCTTTGACCATGTATTGGTCAAGACAAAGTTCATTTGAACTTTGCAACATGATCGTAATCACGATGGTTATAGTCCTTGTGACGATACCTACTGATTACCACGTTAACTAGTTGATGTGACGAGTCAAAGTTTCGGTCAATAATGTGATAAATGCGTATTATCCGAAGGAACTATTTCCAGGTATCAAAAGACTTTGTTTTGCTATCAAAACATTTTTAAAACTTAGGTTAGACATGTTTTGGCATGTCTAACTCGTCACTTCTAGTTTAGTGCTTATTTAGGGTCGTAAATCAAGCGGTCTTGACAACCGCTTAGACTTTCGAACCCGACCCATTTGGCCGATCATTAGGATCCGACCAAACATATTTTGTGGCCATAGTTGTATAGGGAATAACCTCCAGGGGTTATAACTTATGGTTACTTCGTTTAAGTAGTTGTATGATAGGTAGTTTATATGCCTTAGGAAAATGACCAAAATGCCCTTTTTGCGCATAAATTCAATCTAAGCATATGTAACCTAAATTTTGACACTTAAACTGATTGTGCAACATTATTAAATATGTTTAGGCAAAGGACACGTTAAAGTAGCTTAAACTACCTTAACGAGTCGTAACGGGTCATAAGCACTTAGGATTTCTTTCAAATTAGAATGCAGGCTTAGTTAAACCATATCATATGAGTTCCAACACTCATTTGGTTTACAAGACCTCATTTTATCCGATCTCTTGGTTTAGGTTCCGATTTATTAACATAGTGATTCCATACTAGGTGCTACTTGATTCCTTAACTTTCCGAGCTTTGTTAGTTCACTAGATCAAGGATACTTGCAATCTCAAGTGAGTACATAGTCCCCCTCTTTTACGTTTTCAAATGTTTTGGGGTGAAACATATTGTGCCTCTTTTACGTTTTCAAATGTTTTGGGGTAAAACATGTTACATGCTTTGATTACTAGTACATATACTACATGACTTTTATTGCATTTGATTTACATGTTGATTTGCATCATTAACACATTGGTTTTTCAAAGACATTTTAGCTATGTATGTTGACCTAGCATACTAGTACATGGTTTTCGAAGACATTTTCAAAAGACATTTTTTTGGACATTTTCAAAGACATTTTCAAGACATTTTCAAGACATGCTTATATTGTTATTTGATATTTTGGTGCGTTGAACTCGACAATGATACATTCATTAACATTGATCACGCCGACCGGTAGTATGTAATGGTACCATAGGATTGACAATCCCGTTCCCGCTTCCTAGGTTTGTTTGGAAGTGACCTTAGGGAATGACAAAATCCAATGAACATTGATAAACCCTTGACCGGATAGGGGTTTATCCGACAGTCAACAAGGCTTGAATGTATTCGCCACCAACCCATAATATATGTTTTAACAATAAAGGCAAATGGTTTATAAAACTCGACATTTTTCACTCGACATTGGTTTACTCGACATTTTTACTTGACATTGGTTTACTCGACATTGGTTAACTCGACATTGTTCACTCGACATTGGTTTACTCGACATTTGTTTAGTTGACATTGGTTTACTCGACATTGTTTACATGACATTTATTTACTCGATAGTTAGTTACTCGACATTGGTTTACATGACATTTATTTTCTCGACATTTGATGATCGGTTTATGGTGAGTGATTTAAATAACGTGACATATGTAATGTGATAAAAGCATGGTGGATACGCTGATGGTACTTCCTATATATAAGTGCTTTTGTTATCTTACATATCGTGGCGTTATTTAAATCATTTTAAACAAAATACAAGACATGACATTTTACACAAGACAAAATTTACTTTTGGTTATTTATTTAACCATATATGATTTCTTTTATATCATATTGATTTCTCATATGGTTTTTATAAAAGAAACTTTTTATGGTTCATGGCGACTTTTTTTGCGGACTTTATTTTCACATATGTTTCAGGTGCAAATGTTTGATGTCAAGCTAGCTACACTTAGGGCGGACTGGGCCTTAGTGACTATAAAATCAGAATAATAGCTTAACTTTTGTTGTATTTCTGTTTTTTATCCAAGACAATGTAAACAATATTAATTAATGAGACTCAACTTATGTGCCATGGTTATTGAAACAATAATTCTGTTACGACACTCCCCGACGATTCCGCCATGGTTTGTTGTTTTACGTGGCCGGGGTGTGACAGTAAGGCTTCTTTCGTCGTTCTTGTTTAGGATCCGGCGTCTTATCTGTAGGAGGCACTTTGTTCATAAACTGAAATCTTCTAACACTTGCCTTTCTACCTTTCTCATGAATAGCTTCAAGACGCTTCTCCTCTTTTAAAAACTCAACCCGTTCCAGATCTCTCCAACTTGTCTGCCACATCTTTCATGAATTTACTTCATGCGCATAGCAAACATTCACAACTCTTTGATACTGCATAGCCTGCTCCTTTTCACGTTCCTCGAATACTATTTTGCTGTAGAACAAGGTTTTGATATCTTCTCTGGACCAGTTAACAAGCCACATTGGATCTAGAATCCTGATCGTTCTCCATAATCTCCTCATACCTTGAAATCCCAATATCTCAACTCTTTCCTTCGAAATATCCAAGTGTTCTTCAAATAGTAACACAATAACAGCTTCACAAGTAGTTAGATCTATTTGCCACCACTTGAACATTGGATAGAAATTTTGCTCAATCGACATCAATGGCATGTTTCTCTTGGCTCTAGGTCGCTTCATTATCAAAGTTATGTCTTTTTCCCCCCGTCTTTTTGTTTGTTTTGATTCGGCGACCTGGAATGAATGGTTTCCAATAGTTAAATCCTTTTACCACTTAATACTTGATCATCTTCCATAACAACTGATCAATGTACTTCATCTGATATGTAACATTCATAGTTTGAACCAGCTCCTCAACATCCCAATACGGTAAAGTCTTGAAATCAACAAGATACTTGAAGTATTGCACTCCAAATTCTCTTTTGATTGCATATACGTTCAGCTCTTTAAACCAACCCCAACTGAGAATATCCCCTAATGACACCTCTTTGTCTCTGGTAAAGAATGCTAGAGGACGTCGAAACTTACGTTCGCGCGACATCTCTTTAAACCAAGACTTCTTTGCTTGAGCTATCTCTTCTTTTGTCATCGGCTTTGGTACTTTACCTTCTCGAACAAATTCCTCAATCTTTTCTTTCAACATATCTTTATCTAGTTGCTTGTACATCTCCTCAAATGTAGGAAAACTATCTGTATTAGGACCGACGTACTTCGCAGTTTGATCTGTTTCATCACCAGAAGACCAATCTTCAACAATCACTCTATTGTATTCATCAGCTTCAAATCTTCTAACGTACTGATAATCATTCGGCTCGAACGTGTTAACATTCAACACATCCTCTTCAAAGTCAAACTCTAGATTTTCAGCATCAACTTCAATCAACTTCGCCAAATCTTCTTTTGTATAATTGTGCACATACTCGCCTTCTTCAACGTTATGTTCTAACATGAGCATCAAAGGCTTTGTCGCAGCAACAGGTTTTGCAAATCTATCAACATTCGCCATATCAACATCATCTGATGGCCCTGTCTGCCCTCACTCCCCTGAATCTGATCATCCATCTTATTAGATTCATCATCCATTAAAGAAGAAATATCAACGTCATCAGAAACTTTCCTTCACAGATTCTAATACCAACTCCTCCCTGATCGTCATTATCGTCATCATCAGCAACATTCCAATCTTCATACTCAGAATCATCTTTCTGTTCATTATCATCATCATCCTCTTTCTCTGCTTCTTCATCGTCCTTATCTTCAGAAGCAACGATAGGATTAGAAGGCTTGACAGATTCGTCAACCTTTAGAATATCAGACTCAGAAGCTATAACAACATCATCAACAGGTTTTTCTGCAGCATTAGATGATTTAGAGACTTCACCCTTAACACCTTTACCTTTTCCACTTGCAGCTAACTCTTTTTCAGATCTTTCTTTAGCTTCCTGACGATCCAGACGATCATACTCAGAGATGAAATCAATCCCAAGTGTATTAGATAACACTTTCTGCATTCTTGTGAATCTACGATCATTTAGGGCTTGGATTGACTTTAGATCTGCGATCTCTGTTTGCAGCTTTGCTTGGCGTCTTGTAAACTTTCGATTAACGCCTTGAAGAATTCATGTTCATTCTCTAACACTTTTACTTTATCATCCAACATTTCTTTCTCAACTGCGCTTTGATTCATCTTATTGATCAACTCAACTTTCTCCTCTTCATTCTTGGCTACTTTTTCTTCCAAGATCTTTACACACTTTTCGAGAAGATCAACATTCATTTCTGGAAAGAAATCATTTAAATCTTAAAGACTAATTGGATCATCATGCATATCACCAAACAGATTAGGCCCTTGAGTTTTTGGTGTTGACTTTGGAGTAGCAGCCTTTGGTGTAGTCTTCTTTGGAGTAGAACTTTCAAACTGTGAAGTTGTTTGAGCAACAGGAGACTGAATAATAGGCACTTCTAATAAACCAGACATAGGAGGTTCTTGTGTTACTCCTGGCCTTTCAGCTTCCGATGAAATGATCACAGGAGGTTGTTATGTGACTCCTGGACGTTCAGCTTCACTTGTAACAACAGGAGGAGGTTCTTGTGTAGGAGGTTCTTGTGTAACTCCTTTCTCCTGTGCGCCAGAAGGTTCTTGTGTAACTTCTGCGCTTTTCAGCTTACTCTTATATCGTCTACTAACTGGTTTCTGGGCTTTCTTTTTCTTCTTGCCCTTTGTCTTTGGAGATCCTGTGGTCTTCTTTGAAATTTCTGTTGCTGAAGACTTCGTAGGCTTAGCCTTTTTCTTCGGCCTTTCCTCATCAGATTCTTTCTCGAGATTTGGATCAAAATCAACATCCATTTCTTTTTCCTTTTCAACTTGTTTCTCTGCTTCTGTCTTTTCTGGTTCTTTCACTGGAGTTTCATCTGAATCATCATCATTTTCAGATGTAGCAGAAATAACATCATCTTCTTGCGTAGCTTTTTCTGTTTCTTGACTTTCAACAATGACTGCTGCGCTAGAACCTGCTTCAGCTTGAATATTTTCTGGTTTATCTTCATCAACGAGCATAGTATCAACTTTCTTTGAAGCTCGTTTCTTCTTAGGTTTTTCAACTTCAGTCTTAAGGAACAAATCACTTCAAGCTTTTGGCTTGAAACTTTTAAACCATTCTTTTTCAGCGTTTAACTCTTTCTCATCACCGCTGCCATCATTTCTCCATCCGTTTTCTAGCGGCGCAACATAATTTTCATTCTTTATAGCCCCAAATACTGGTTTAGCAACAGGCGCTGACACTTGCTTTTGAAATTTAATCAACTTCTTCACAATTATACCGTCGAGGTGGCTTTTATATAACACGTCATTTGGATCATGTGCGATGTTTGTGGATTTCTCATCTATCAGCATTTGCACGAACCTCGGGTATAAACATAGTCTTGAATCTTCCATATTTTCGACATATGTGTGAAAACAGCTTAGAATAGTTGAACGGCTTTTTCAAGATCAATGCCGTTGCCATACAGGCCAAGTAATGCTGAACATCATCTAGACTTGCTTTGCGGTGACTGAAAGTATGTATGATTGCATGCATGAGGAGCTTGTAAGGATTAGGCACTTCCCCTTTCTTTAGTGTCGGCTTGTTCACGCTCCCCTTATAACCCATTCGATAAAAACACCCTCTGACCATCTTCTCATCAAGGAATATCGGATCGTCTTTATCATCATTAAATTGTAGGATCAGTCGAATATCATCTTCAGTAATAGTAATTGGCTTGACTTCATTCCCGACTTGCACAGATGAAATGATAGACTTCTTATCTTCACTGAGACTCGCGTTCATCCAGAAATGATAATGTGTTGATCTATAAGACACTGTGCGCTCTGTAATCACTCGATGGATAGGACATTCTTTCAAAACCTTTAAAATGTTGTCGTATTCCTTCAAAGATGGACATATCGTTTTGTCGAGCGTGATACACGTATTGTGAAACTTTGAGAAATCCATAGAAATCACCCTTGCTGTTTGTTGAGCCTGAGAAACGACGCAAAACAATTAGCACGCATTTCGAGAAAAATTACAAAATTTTTCAACATTTTCATCAAGTTCGGGTGAACTTGATGTGTGTTATAACATTCTGAATTTGTCAAGTTCACCCGAACATGTAATACACATGTTCAACAATTCTCAAATATAAGTTCGGGAGAACTTATATCTTATCACATCATTCAAAATACCTAAGTTCGGGCGAACTTATAAAACATTCTCAAATAAATTTTTATTGAAGTTCGGTCGAACTTATGTTTTAAACTGATTCGTTTTGATTAATTAACAAGTCCGGTCGAACATGTCAACAAGTTCGGCCGAACTTGTTGTCATCTTCGACACATCACCTGTAACATCAATTTTTAACAATCTGATCGATTTTAATAGGTACTCATGGTAAATTATTATTGATTAACATGATTTAATCTTCAATTTAACCATTCGAACCCTATATCTAATTGATTTTAACATTTTAGATCTAGATTCAACATTTAAGGTCAAATTTATGGTTTAAAACTCAGATTTATACCTCAGCCATTGAAGATGGTATGCTAATCACCAAAATCAATTGAAATTTGGGCAGAGTAACGTTTCTAACTTGCCAATTTCGCTCAAACGCTCAAGTTCGCTCAGAGGGTATTTGGTTGCTGATGAATGAGTTCGGCCGAACTTGCACGGTATTTATACCATGGCAAGTTAGGGCAAACTTGCTGAGCCCAAGCTAAAAAGCCCATCAGAAGTCCGGGTGCACATAACAACCAGCCATCATCTGCAAGTTCGGTCAAACTTGCTGTGATAGTTAAACTGGATTCAGTTTAGCAAGTTCGGCCGAACTTGCCATACCCAAATTCAAAATTTTCAATTTTTGCAATTTAACCCTGAACTTATCAACTTTTACCAGTTATGAAAATCCACTCAGTTGACCAAGTCCAAGTTAATGACCTTGGTTAACCAATTTGTCTGCCGAGTCCAAGTTAATGACCCTGGTTTGACCCGTTACGAACAAACTGTTGATATTTACAAAAATTTAAAGTTTCAAATTAA
Organism: Scalesia atractyloides; assembly: GCA_947069175.1. Classification (NCBI taxonomy): domain Eukaryota; kingdom Viridiplantae; phylum Streptophyta; class Magnoliopsida; order Asterales; family Asteraceae; genus Scalesia; species Scalesia atractyloides. The sequence goes on along the minus strand of CAMTDV010000018.1, from coordinate 49,848,262 downwards.
TGAACTTTTCATCGTTTTGGCTTTTCAAATTTTATAGATTAACTACCAGCCCGTTGTCAAAATAAGATTCCCACCAGTTCTAGCACCTTACCAGACTTCGAAGACCTGTTCTCCAACATTGGGTTGCTGAAAACAACGTACAAACAAAATCTTTTTGTATTTTTGTAAGTTTATGCTAAAACACACTGGAAATCTTTTTGGTTTTAATCTGTAAAGATGATAAACTATGTACAGAACAAAGTAAACTATGTACAAACATATTTACAGACATATTTTGTGAATTCGTGTCAAAAGGATCATATCAGTTGCATGAGACATATCACCAGTACCGTTGACCTTTAGATGACTTTAAGTTTTAAACTCGTTTACCTAGATTGTCGATATGTTTGTCCACTTAAACTTTACCATGTTTCTTAACTGTTTCAAGATATGTTAAGGTATGATTTATGAAACTTGACTTATCTGCGGTTCCCACTTCTTGAATATACTCCCGCATCAAGATTCCCTCGATTTCATCTTACAGGTGAATATAGCGTAAGTGATATCTGTATCTAGGTTTTGCGAGACCTTGAGAGCTCAGGTTAGTACTACCGTACAGATAAAGAGATGAAGTCTCGTCTTTAAGGTGTGTTCCATTTAAGGAATCTTTTCATCACTGTAAATGATTAGATCTTTCGATACTTTTCAAGATTGCATCCAGTTTAGGGTTTATAGCGAAAGCATTATAGAAGTTCTAGGCTATTGCTTCCGCAAAATTAGAAGAACTTGTATAATACCTCAGATATCAATCATCTATAAAGACCTCGTATCTTAGAATCAGGCAATCTCTCAAATGAAATTTCGGAGTACTAAGTCCATATATCCAAGATATTTTAGTCCACAAGATTAAGCAGTTGTAAAATTTAGTTTATATCTCGAAAACAGTTTACTGAACGTGTTAAGCCTATCGACACATCCACAGTAGGACTTGTTTATCACTTTTAAATTTTACATTTCTTTAGCATACTGTGATAGTCCACTGATGTACTATCATTTCTTTTTTGTGACACTGAATTCTTTTTGTCTTTTTCAATGTTTTTGTACTTTTCGCATTTTTCAATTGTTTGGATTTTAAAATTTTCAAATGTTTTTGTATTTTCTCTAACATTTCTCCCCCTAAAATCAAAAACATCTTTTTGTACTTTAGATTTTAATAAAATTCTAAATTAGAAAGATATAGACAAACCAATGTGGATCACGCAAACTCGTCGTCCGATCCGTATTTAACCTCAGCGTCCGCACCTGTCAGCAAAATTTTCATACCATTAATTCTTAACAAGTATTTAAACCGTGATAAAGAAAATGGTTTGGTATAAAAATCAGCCTTTTGTTCGTCGGTGTGGATTTTTCTATTCGCACCAACTTCTTTTCGTAACAGTCACGAATGAAGTGATAATGAATTTCAATGTCTTTTGTGTGTGAGTGATGAACTAGATTTTTTGTTATATCAATGGCTGCCTTATTATCAACATAGAGCGGAGTGTCAAGAAATTACAGACCATAGTCTCTCATCTACTGTTGTATCCACGGAATCTGTGAACAACAGCTGGAGGCCGAGATATACTCAGCTTCACAGGTAGAGAGCGACCGTAGTCTGTTTCTTACAATGCTAGGTTACCATTCTTGTTCCGAAGAACTAGCATCCCGCTGTAGTCGATTTTTTATTCAACGTATCTACACCAAAATCAGAATCATCGTATCCTGCAAGATCGAAATTATCATTCTTCGGGTACCACAAGCCAGTGCTTGGGCATCCATTCAAGTATCTGAAGATTCGCTTCACGATCTGCATGTGTGAAATTCTCGGGCTTGACTGAAATATGGCGCATAGGCAAGTAGGATACATGATATCTGGGCGCGATGTCGTCTGATACATCAACGATCCTATCATTGATCTGTAGAGCGTCTCATTAACTTTTGTTCCAGTTTTGTCAATGCAAATCCCGTGATTAAGAGCAAGAGGAGTAGATAACGGCTTTGAGCTTTCCGTATCAAAGTTCTTCAAGATGTCGTGCACATACTTGGTCTGATGAATGAAAATACCGTCTGGAAGTTGATCTACTTGCAATCCGAGGAAGAACTTCATTTCGCCCATCGAAGACATTTCGAATTTCTTCTTCATGATGCCTCAAACTCCTTACAAAGACTATCATTCATTGCTCCAAAGATGATGTCGTCCACATAGATTTGAACGATAATTAGATGATTACCAACTTCTATGGTGAAGGGAGTTCTATCCACAGTTCCTCTAACAAAGCCGTTTCCCACGAGATGTTGTGATAACGTCTCGTACCAAGCTCTCGGGGTTTGGTGTAAACCGTAAAGAGCTTTATCAAGAAGATATGTTTTCTTTTTGTTGAGTGGATCGACAAACCCTGGTGGTTGTCCGACATACACCTTCTCGCGTAATTTTCCGTATAGAAAAACTGATTTGACATCCAACTGATAGACTTTAAATCCTTTCCATGCTGCGAAAGAAAGGAATATTCGAATAGATTCTAAGCGAGCTACTGGTGCGTAGACTTCCGTGTAGTCTATCCCTTCCTGCTGGTGAAATCCCTTGACAACAAGCCGAGCTTTGTTTCGAACTATAACCCCTCGATCGTCTCGCTTGCATTTAAAGACCCATTTTGTATCAATCGCTTTTTTATTTTCAGGTAGGTCTACAAGCTTCCACACTCCTAACTTCTCGAACTGTAACAGTTCCTCTTGCATTGCTTGTACCCAGTTTTCATCGCCTAGAGCTTCATAAACACTTTTTGGCCCCATCTGGGATATGAAACATGAATAGTAGCAATACTCTTGAATTGGAGCAACACGAGTATAGAAACAGCTCAAAGCTTTGTTTATTTGACTCCGTGTTCTCACACCAGCTTGTAATTCGCCTATTATAGAATTTGACGGATGATAAGAATATGATCTTGGCATTACTTCGCCATGAACAACCACAGTATTCTCTTGATTTGTGATATGTTGATCTACCACTACTTCAACTTCAGGAGCACTACTCGGGCTTGCAGATTCATTCAATAAACTTGTAATCTGCTCTGCTTCTTCATCTGAAGAAGATTCTCCATCGGCATCGAATGTTGGAGCCTCATCCGAGTCTGGACTCTGTGCTTCAGAAAGATTAGGATTCACTGAAGGATTGACCGGTTCTGTAGTCGGTGTCACTTGATTTGTTTGAATTCCTTGACCACCGCTATTACTTGAACTAGCATCAAAAGAAGATGATCCCTGTGTAGGTTGATTAACCATAATCGGTCTAACGATTTGCTCTTGATTTGCAGATTGATGAAGATAATATAATGCTGCGATATCTTCATCGGATGGTTCTTCAGGCAAATCAAATGATTTCCACAAGTCTTGATAGTTGAATAACCATGCATCACATTTTCTCTAAATAGGATCCGTATAGTTAAAACAATCAACATGTTGCGCTTCAATGACTCTTCTCAATGAAGGAACGTAAACTCTTCGCAATGGGCTTGCATATCCGACAAAGAAACCTTCGAGTGATTTAGCTCCAAATTTGCCATCTTGATCGATTTAGCTGACTGAAAGCTTTGAGTCTGCAAGCATGGTTCTTGCAGTTTCAATAAGCGTCATGTTCTTCCGTTCAGCTACACCGTTTTGCTGCGGAGTTTAGGGTGCACTAAACTCGTGCAAAATCCCTTTAGTATAGCAGAATTCCTTCATTTTGGTGTTTTTGAACTCAGTATCGTTGTCACTTCTAATGCGTCTCACTGGAAGACGGTACAGGTTCTCAAGTTTCTTGAAAAGAATCACCAAATTTTCAAACGTCTCATGTTTTTGTTCTTGGAAAAATACCCACGAGTATCGGGAACAATCTGTGACTATGAAGCAGTAAAGATCTCCAGAGATGCTTCTGACATTCACTGGACCGAACAGATCCATATGAAGTCTTTCGAGAGGCAACTTTATCGAATTGAGAATCCTTTTCGGATGACATTTCTTGATCTGCTTTCCCTTTTTACACCCGAGGCAATTATCTGACATATGAAAACTTTTTAGATTCACACCTTCTACCAAATCGTTATGCACCAAATGATTCATCTTTCTCAGGTGAATGTGGCCAATCTTTCTATGCCATAGGACTGACTCCTTCTTAGTAGCTTTCGAGACAAAACATTGTGCCGTTTTTGAAGAAGTAGTAGCATTTCCCATGTCAAGAACATACAAATCATTCTCTCTTGGTGCACGCATGAGTATCCACTCGTCTGGTATTTTGAAACCAGGTTTGATGATCATGCATTCTTTATCGTTGAAAGTGGACGGTAAACTTCTTATCACAAATTTGAGAAATACTCAGAAGGTTGTTCTCAAGCTCTGCAATATAGTTCACTTGATCAAATGAAACAACTCCGTTTGAGATCTTTCCCTCGGCGACAATCCTTGCACCTTGGTTTCCAGCAAATCCAACATACCCGCCATTGATAGCTTTTATGTCGAACAAGAGCGCTTTTATTCCTGTCATATGTCTGGAAGCTCCACTATCCAGAATCCACTTGGAGAGTACGGATCTCTGGAGCCCCTGCACATTTCAACAATTAGTTAAACAGCGCGACCCAAGCCATCTTGGTCTTGGGTTGAATTGGATAACCATCATCGTAATCAAATTCACACTCGTCAGCATAATCAAATTCAAATTCATCATCTGAATTTTCTTCGATGTGTATGTTTGAAAACTTCACTTTCTTTTTATCTTTCAAACTGTTACCACTTGTAGTTTTGACAGTTTCAGACTTGATTTCAGATTTTAATTCTTTCATACTATCACTAGTCTTAACAGGCTCAGACTTAGTGATTTCAGATGTTGTTGACCTTTTCTAACCAACCCAGGCTTGTGATTTGATATTAGCGTTTTTGATATAAAACTTTGTTTCATTTTCACCTTTTTCAAACATTGAATTGTCACACCCCGACTCGCAACAGAAGACAAATGCAGGGTGCGGCAGACACGTGGAAATTCTCCATAGTTTAAGAACATGATATCATACATAGAGAGAACCTTGGTCACAACATACTGTCGGTATCATATTACACACCATAAGTTTTAGTACAGTACTACGAGCTATCACAGCTCTTATTCTGATACAGTCCACTACTACAGCCGTCCATACGCACGTTCTTACTCTTGCTTTGCTTTACCTGAAATGCATGTTAGTTTTAAAAAGGTCAGCTAAACGTTGCGTGAGTCCCACTAGTTTAGTTGTTGTGGAACAATAGGTTTTAATAAGTTTACTTGCACTAGTTACAGTCACAGTCACTGTCACGGTCAATGTCACAGTCACAGTCACGGTGATGGTCATAGTCACTCCGTGTCAGCCAGACACATCATCGCACCGGGTCGTGTCACCGCAGACAGTTCCCACCGGGCCGTGTCCAGACAGGCACGTTGTCCCGTCAACTAAGTCATGTTTCCCTGCAGTTATGCCTAGTTAACTTAACCGAATTTAGGACGCGTGCAGTTGCATAGTCACCGACACATAGCGTCACCTAGACGCTGCCTGGAGCAACTGGGTTAGTCAAACCAATAGTACTATCCACTGCCCATGGCTTACGCCAATCACTTGTAGGGGGTAGTTCGTGTGTTAGACAATTCACATCTCACAGGTTGGTCAATTAACACAGTTTCGTAACATGCAAGTCATTCCAGAAAACAGTAACATAGTTTACAAGTGGGAGAGTAAAACTCACTCCCAAATTGGTGTATTAAACACAGTTTGTAACATGCATTCCACCCTAAGTAAAACAATAAAACAGTTAAAAGCAGGGTAGGGAAACTCACAGTGCCAATAGGGGTCTCAACACACAAGTGGTCGAATAGCTGGATCAACTTTAATGACACACATGCAAGCATGGACTCAAATCAGTATCTAAGCTGGTAATGGTTATAACTTGGATCGGGTCAGGAGTTTTCTCTCCGGATCGAGTCCATAGGACACTAGTATCGTGATGAACGTCAGGGTAGTATTAGTTTTCAGTTTGGCTTCTGGACACCGATTCGCGTGCCAGCCAAAGTCAGTAGTTTAACGTGTTTGGATAATGGTACGGGAATACCAGTAGTGCTAACACGTGGTTATTCAAAAATGATTAACTTTCCATTAAGGGAGTTTGAGTGTTCGGGGGGTCCGAGTGGCCCAAATTTGAGTTTCCATTTTCACCGTCGGGAATTCTCCCGGATTGTCTTAGAGCTCACCCATAGTGCCCAAATTACCCGGGAATCCCCCGGAATACTCCCAGTGTTCTAACTATAGTATTTTTCGGGTTGGGACAGTTCTCGGTTCCGACAGGTTCGTTACACGGTAAACTGCCGAAAATGATTTAAATAACTTATTTTTAATTCAAATAAATTCCCATTTAATCTAGAATTGGAGTAAAAATCTATAAAAATTTATACAACTCAATAAAAATCAGTAGATAATGTGATAAATTTCTGAGAATTTCTTTTGGTAATTTTCTTATTTAAATAAATTATTTATACACCTATTTTTAATCACATAATTAACATAAAATACTTTCAGAAGTTCAAAAATTCCGAAAAATTCCTGAACCTTCTATACATGTCCAGGAACAGCTTCAACAATTTTGAGAATTTTTCGATTTAATTTTGGTGCGTTTCCGGCTACTGAATAAAAACTCAACCAATGGACTCCGAATTTTCCCAGATCATTCCCCATACGTTTCTTAGTGTCTATGTAAAATTAAGTGATTTATTGAATCCGTTTGATATTTTTCCCGAAATTCCTTCAGTAAAACAGTTAAAAATTCACCAAAATCGTAGAAAATTCTAAAATTTTATGTGAACCTTTCTGACAATACCCTACATCACCATACCAAATATCAGCTCAATCCAACACCCACGGACCAAGTTATAAGCAAAACAATTTACTGCCTATGTTAGTTTCGGTTCTCGTGCGATATACCTAGCGAAAGCTTTGTTTCCGAGGGTTCCTTGTGAGTCCAGAAGTGTGTGGCTGCTATTTTTAGTACCTACACACCAAGTACAATCCAAATATGCTAGAACTTAGATCAATCAAGCTTTAATTTCTTGTTTTTCGGTTAATTGAATAGTTAAGCGATTTTGGTCGAAGAAGAGTTGATTAGGGTATCAAGACCCAAAAGTTTGTGATCATGGCAGCCATATAACACTAGGTAAATACCATGGTGTTCATGTTCAGCCTCAAAACTTGTTAAAATCTCAAAATTAATGGATTAAAAAGCGTTTTTCGGCTAGAAATCGTATTTAATCGAAGAAACGGACATAGAACTATGAGTATCAAGGCTAATACCTTTGAATTAGGACTTGTGTTTGGAAGAATTCAGCTGAGAATACGAGTTAAGAGCAGATTTTTGAGAGCTTCTTTGAGAATTTTATGAATAAAATTAAAAGAATTGAAAAAAATAAAATATTTATAACACATGGGGGGGGGGTGTTGATGGCGGCATAGAGGTGGGCCCCTAGGGTCACCTCGTTCTTCGGGTCCGTCGTGCGTTCTCGATTTGCGTGACGAACTTCGTTTTGCACGTAGTTAGTGTCAAAAGACTCGGTTTTAAAAATTATGCATAACCGACTAAAAATCCGAACCCAGTTACGTTTTAATCATAAAAGTCTTGTTTGACGTTCGTTTAAGTGTTTTTAAGCTTGATCGATCGTTCCTTGCACATTCGTTTGCCTTATGTTATGCCTAGAACGAATGCGTTTCCCCAACCGGGAGTTGCTTCGTTTTGCGTGCCCGGGCTTTGGTTATTTTTAAACTTATGTCACAGTCTATGGCACAAATCTAAGTTATTCCTGGAACTCGGAATCGTAATTAAGGCTACGGATAATCTAATAATCAACTTCAAAGGTTTAATGCGCTGTCAAACGTCAAGTCTCCGTTTAACACGTTGTTCAGGCTAAGGATGCCAACCTCGCATCGTTGGTCCTTAGTAGTGTCATGTCAACCATGACGTGCTCTCGGATTCCTCCGAGCTATAACATATATCGTTTCGCACCACACACAAGTCATGAATTTTCACAAGGTTTACACACAATGATAGTTTTAGTCATGCTTTAAGTTTAGGACCAATTAAGGTGTACCTGATTTCGGCATGGGTATCACAGTCTCCCCTGGTTAAGAAATTATGTCCCTGAAATTTACTTTGTCATGCTAGGGAAGAGGTGAGGGTATTTTCTACGGAATTCATCCTTCCGTTCCCAGGTATATTCAGGTCATTGTTTAGAGTTCCACTGGACCTTAACCAGTGAAATTTTATTATGTCTTAATTGCTTGACCCTACCATCAACTATTTCCACCGGCTCTTCCACAAAGTGGAGTCTATCGTCAACGTGTATGTCTTCCAAAGGTACCTGGGCAGCTTCGCCTGACTGGCATTTCTTCAGGTTTAATACATGGAAGACATTGTGAATGGTACTCAATTCGGTTGGTAATTTCAACCGATACGCTAGCGGACCTACCTTGGCTAGGATCTCAAATGGCCCAATGTAGCGCGAGGCTAGCTTTCCTGACTTCCCGAATCGGATAACTCCCTTCCACGACGATACCTTTAACAACACTCGTTCACCTACTTTGAACGATAATGGTTTTCTACGCACATCAGCCCAGCTTTTCTGTTGACTCTGGGTGGCTTGTAAACGCTTTAGGATCTGATGGACCTTATCAGTGGTTTCCTGAACTAGTTCAGATCCCGTCAGTTGGGTGTCACCCACTTCGGCCCAACAAAGTGGTGATCGGCACTTTCGACCATAGAGTGCCTCATACGGGGCTGCTTGAATGCTGCTGTGATAACTATTGTTATACCAAAATTCCACTAGTGGGAGATGCTTATCCCAACTCCGACCGAAGTCGAGGACACAAGCGCGCAGCAAGTCCTCTAGTGTCTGTATCGTGCGCTCCGATTGGACATCGGTTTGGGGATGGTAAGCAGTGCTTAAATCAATTCGCGTCCCTGAAGCCTCTTGTAGTTTTTGCCAGTATCGTGAAGTAAAGTGGCTGTCTCGGTCAGAAATAATAGCAATCGGGACACCATGTCTAGCTACTATTTCATTAGTGTAGATTTCGGCCAACTGGTCGGTCTTATAGGTAGTACGAATCGGAATAAAATGCGCGGATTTGGTCAATCGATCTACGATTACCCAAATCGCATCATGACCACGAGGCGTTTTTGGGAGTTGGGTGACGATATCCATCGTGATTTGTTCCCATTTCCACTGAGGTATCTCGGGTTGTTGCAACATTCCCGTGTGTTTCTGATACTCGGCCTTGACTCGCGCATAAGTCAAGCATTGGCTCACGTATTCGGCCACGTCCTGTTTCATTCCCGGCCACCAATAAAACTCTTTCAGCTCATGGTACATTTTATCTGTACCGGGATGAATCGAATATTTCGATTTATGCGCCTCATCCATTATTAATGGTCTCAGCTCTGCTCCTGCAGGAATCCACACTCGATTTTTAAAGTACAATACCTCAGCTGTTTTCTTTACAAAACCTTTCTCGTTCCCGTGCAATCCTTCACCGGGTAACTGGCCTTCCTCCAGGGCTTGCATCTGCGCGTTCCGGATTTGATCTATCAGACTTGTTTGTACGATCATTCCCAAGGCTCTTACTCGAAGAGTCTTAATTCGATCCTTCCTACTTAACGCATCTGCTACCACATTAGCTTTCCCCGGGTGGTACTTTATCTCACAATCATAATCATTTAACAATTCCACCCATCTGCGCTGCCTCATATTTAAGTCTTTTTGGTCGAAAATATGTGGGAGGCTTTTGTGATAGGTATATATAGTACACTTGGTACCATATAAATAATGTCTCCAAATCTTTAACGCGAATATAACTGCTCCTAGTTCTAGGTCATGAGTCGTGTGGTTCTTTTCGTGCACCTTCAGTTGTCTAGAAGCGTACGCGATAACTTTATTCCTTTGCATAAGGACACATCCAAGTCCTTGTCGCGATGCGTCGCAATATACGACAAAGTCGTCATTGCCTTCGGGTAATGTCAAGATTAGGGCCTCACATAACTTTTGCTTTAACAGCTGGAATGTTGTTTCTTGGTCCTCACCCCAATCGTACTTTCTATCCTTCTGCGTCAATGCGGTTAACGATTGGCGTATTTCTTTTAGGGATTTCGGCGCTGGCCAGTTCTTGATTGCTTCTATTTTTCTTGGATCTACATGAATTCCATACTGATCCACCACATGCCCTAAAAATTGTACGGCTTGTAACCAAAAGTCGCACTTAGACAACTTAGCGTATAGTTGTTTGGTCCGTAGTATCTCCAAGATAGCACGAAAATGATACTCGTGCTCGTCCTTGCTCTTGGAGTAGATCAAGGTATCGTTGATGAAGACGATGACAAACTTGTCAAGGTAGGGCTTACATACCCTATTCATGAGGTCCATGAACACCGCAGGTGCGTTAGTTAACCCAAAGAGCATAACTAGGAATTCGTAGTGGCCGTAACGAGTTCGAAATGCGGTCTTCGGAATATCGTCCTCTTGGACCTTCACTTGATGGTAACCTGACCGAAGGTCTATCTTAGAAAAGTATTGGGCTCCCTGCAACTGATCAAATAGATCATCGATTCTTGGAAGAGAGTACCGATTCTTGATAGTAACTTTATTCAATTCCCTGTAGTCGATGCACATTCGGAAGCTACCGTCTTTCTTCTTTACAAACAAAAGTGGGGCTCCCCAGGGGGAATAACTAGGACGGATAAAACCACCATCGAGTAACTCCTACAACTGTGCCGATAGTTCTTGCATCTCGGACGGTGCAAGACGATATGGGGCCTTGGCAACGGGTGCCGTTCCCCGTATTAAGTTGATGCGAAACTCGACTTGCCGATTGGGCGGCAATCCGGGCAGTTCTTCCGGGAAAACATCAGGGTATTCACATTCTACTTGAATGTCTTCAATACGTTTCTTGGCTGGCTCCCCCGATATGACGCTAGCTAAGAACACGTCACATCCCTGTCGTATACACCTCAATGCCTTAAGGTGAGATATAAGGTTCAATGTGGCGCCTAACTTCTCTCCTTGTACCATAATTATATCCGTGGGGGATAAAGGAATCTTCACCACCTTTTGTTCATATAACACCTCCGCACGATGGTTGGACAACCAGTCCATTCCTACGAGAATATCAAAACTACCCAACTCTACTGGTAAAAGGTCAATAGTAAACTGGTAACCGTTAAAGGTTATAGGGAAATTAAGAATAAGTGTGTGATTGGTAATTGGTTTCCCGCTGGCAAGTTCAACGGTATAGGTGTTTCAGGTCAACAACAGGCATATTCAAAAGTGGCAAAAATGCAATCGACACATAATTTCTACGGCTCCTGTATCAAATAATACTGAAGCAAATTGATTGGAAACGAGGAACGTACCTTAAACCACGTTGGGATCCTGTCGTGCGTCACCAGGTCCCATGATAAAGGCACGACCTCGGGCTGCATTCGAGGTAGACGCTTGGTTCTGGGTGTTCCTTCCTGCCATCTGCTAGGCTACCTTCGGACAAGTGTTTCGAAAATGCTCCGTGCTGCCACCTCCAAAGCACGCACGGGGATAGGCAACCTGTGGGGTTAGTTGCTAAGGTCGTTGCTGAAGAGGTTGAGGCCTAGCAGGTTGAAAACGAGTTGGTTTGGGATTGAGTTCCACGTTCATCTTACAGTCCTTGGCAAAAGGCCCATTGTTATGACACTTCGAGCATATCACTGCTCGGCATATACCGGAGTGGTGGAAAGCGCATTTATTGCACTTTGGGGCCTTTCCTTTGTAACCATCAAAGTTACCCGCGGGGGTAGTCATGGCATAGTCCTGGCTAGTGTTTATCCCCCTCTTTGGCGTTGCTGCCCTTGCGCGGCTATTCTCCGGGGCTTCCCGCTTGTTCCTGGCCGGCTGTCCCGGCATTGTCAAAATCTTCCGCCTAAGCATGTTATACGTAACGGTACCCGACCTGGCTACCACCTCGTGCATGGTTCGGTATTCCACCGAATTAATGATGCTCCTCATTTCTGGGGCCAGTCCCCAGATATACCTTTCGATCCTCTTCGACTCTGGTCGGACCATGTCTGGTAAAATACGCGCCAGTTCATTGAAACGGTTGGTATAACCTGCATGATCAGCACCTTGCATCTGCAGGTTCAAGAATTCGTGCTCAAGCTTCTGAATTTCATGAGTTGGGCGAAACCTTTCCCTCATCAAAATCTTGAGATCATCCCAAGTCATAGCATTAATCGCGTCTTGTCCGCGAGTTTGGACAATCGTGTTCCACCAGTTCAAAGCATGGTCAATAAAGGTACAGGTGGTATACTTAACTGCGCAATTAGTAGGACAATTGCTTATGTTAAGTACTGATTCAGACTTCTCGACCCATTTTACAAACCCGTTGGGTCCCTCAGTACCATTGAATTCCATCGGTTTGCATTCCATGAAATGCTTATATGTGCAAACCGGCCTACAATTATTCTGATTATTGTTCTAACCTACAGGTCCTGGTTGCGGGTTCGGCTGCGGGTTACCATTAATACCGGCGCTAACCTGCGCCACAATCGTCGGAATAACAGCTTGGAGTTGTTGCGCTATCAGTTGCGCAATATCTGCCTCAGTCATCTGTGGGGCGCGTTTCGGGGCCATTCTATTATAAACAATAGATGTCTAGGTATCAATGTCACGTATCCAGTTAACACATATCACAATTTGGTTAAACATATCACACACTTCATCACACACATGAATCCATGGCACAAATAGTCAAACGCATCGTCATATATATATGTAATGTCATCATCATACAAGTGTCAAAATTTGCACATAGACTTAACCCATAAGGGCCAGTGCTTAGATCTGCTGTCAAAATGTGTCACCATAGTGACGTACAGACTCAATGCCACAAAGTACTAACCAGACAAACGTGAAAACACTATGACTACATCACTACCTCGACATGGGTATAACCCAGTGCTTGGTAGGATGTATAAAAGATGCATCACCTCTAACTATACTGAAAGAAAAACCATACTAGGAACGCCACATCCACCATGCCAATCCTCCAAACCCTACAACCAAACCTACAATCGCACCGATGCATCCGTATACCAATGCACGGAAATGATCCTGCTCATGGTGCACATAACCCATACCCTGCTGTAGCGCGATGATCGCCTACTGTAAGACGATCAAATAGTCTCCCGTCGACCTCCGCTGCTGCTCATCCTCATCCCGTGCCATCCGTAGTAATGAAATCTGCTCGAACAGAAATCCCATCAAGCTGCTCTCAGTGATGGGAGCAAGCACCTCCGGAGGAGGAACAGGTATACCCCAGACGGGTGGGGAAGGCTCTCTAAATGGTTTGGAAGGGCCCCCTCGCTCGTATGTGTGAAACGAGGAAGGGTCCTCCCGAGGTGGGGGTCAGAAAACGAGCAGTGAAGTGTTGCTGGGTCCCTATAGGTACGGGTGTCGAACGAATAAGGAACCTAGGTGGTGTGAACACAGGTACCGGTGTAAGCACCATCTGACGAGCCGTCTGTCGGAGGCCAAAAGTGGGTATCTCAAGAGGGCTAGATAAGGAGGGTGAATAAGTACTCGGAGTGGAAGGAGTGTAAGGGTTAGGCGGTGTCTCGGGTGACGGTAAGCGGGGTGCTACCGGCTCCCACTCCCAATGCCCCGTGGCGGGGGCTCCTAGGGATAGGTCCTACGGGTATGGCAACATCGGGGGTACGACTATGCTCCGAAGAGCTAGTCGGGTGGTGTGATGGTGAACGGTAGGCGCTCGAGGCCTCCCCTCGCGCCTAGGACGAGGTCTAGGTGGATACGGACCACAACAATAGCCAGAAGGATCTGGCGAGTAACTCGATGACAAGAGGGGTGTCAGCGGATCTTGCTCAGGATCAGTCTCCATATGTGAAGTCGACCGGTGACTCGAACGATCAGACAAGCTACCTGAAAAAGAAAACCACACACAATGCTGATTGGACTGACCCAAAATACCAAACTCAACATTCCACAAATATACACATAAGCACGTATCGCACGCAGTTTCAATTTTTACGATTCATAAAAATTACTTGCGGTTGGTGACGTTAGTAGACGGATTTCCGTCCTATCTCAATGACGTATCCAGAATCCCCAAGTATGAGTAGATAAATTATGCTGTTCCGGACCACAATAATTTATTTGCCCCACCAGGGTTTCCTGGTAATAGCCATACTACTCAGTTTCTAAAGGTTCTCAGCGTGTGGAGACTAACTTAGGATTATAGTCTAGGTTCTTTTAGAGATACCTAGTTCGCTATAACCGAAGGCTCTGATACCATCTTCTGTCACACCCCGACTCGCTGCGGAAGACAAATGCAGGGTGCGGCAGACACGTGGTAATTCTCAATAGTTTAAAAACATGATATCATACATAGAGAGAACCTTGGATACAACATACTGTCGGTATCATAATACACACCATAAGTTTTAATACAGTACTACGAGCTATCCCAGCTCTTATTCTGATACAGTTCACTACTACAGTCGTCCATACGCATGTTCTTACTCTTGCTTTGCTTTACCTGAAATGCATGTTAGTTTTAAAAAGGTCAGCTAAACGTTGCGTGAGTCCCACTAGTTTAGTTGTTGTCGAACAATAGGTTTTAATAAGTTTACTTGCACTAGTTACAGTCACAGTCACGGTCACAGTCACAGTCACATTGATGGTCATAGTCATGGTCATAGTCACTCCATGCCAGCCAGACACATCATCAAACCGGGTCGTGTAACCGCAGACAGTTCCCACCGGGCCATGTCCAGACAGGCACGTTGTCCCGTCAACTAAGTCATGTTTCCCTGCAGTTATGCCTAGTTAACTTAACCGAATTTAGGACGCGTGCAGTTGCATAGTCACCGACACATAGCGTCACCTAGACGCTGCCTGGAGAAACTGGGTTAGTCAAACCAATAGTACTATCCACTGCCCATGGCTTACGCCAATCACTTGTAGGGGGTAGTTCGTGTGTTAGACAATTCACATCTCACAGGTTGGTCAATTAACACAGTTTCGTAACATGCAAGTCATTCCAGAAAACAGTAACATAGTTTACAAGTGGGAGAGTAAAACTCACTCCCAAATTGGTGTATTCAACACAGTTTGTAACATGCATTCCACCCTAAGTAAAACAATAAACAGTTAAAAGCAGGGTAGGGAAACTCACAGTGCCAATAGGGGTCTCAACACACAAATGGTCGAATAGCTGGATCAACTTTAATGACACACATGCAAGCATGGACTCAAATCAGTATCTAAGCTGGTAATGGTTATAACTTGGATCGGGTCAGTAGTTTTCACTCCGGATCGAGTCCATAGGACACTAGTATGGTGATGAACGTCAGGGTAGTATTAGTTTTCAGTTTGGCTTCTGGACACCGATTCGCGTGCCAGCCAAAGTCAGTAGTTTAACGTGTTCGGATAATGGTACGGGAATACCAGTAGTGCTAACACGTGGTTATTCAAAAATGATTAACTTTCCATTAAGGGAGTTTGAGTGTTCGGGGGGTCCGAGTGGCCCAAATTTGAGTTTCCATTTTCACCGTCGGGAATTCTCCCGGATTGTCTTAGAGCTCACCCATAGTGCCCAAATTGCCCGGGAATCCCCCGGAATACTCCCAGTGTTCTAACTATAGTATTTTTCGGGTTGGGTCACTTCCCGGTTCCGGCAGGTTCGTTACACGGTAAACTGCCGAAAATGATTTAAATAACTTATTTTTAATTCAAATAAATTCCCATTTAATCTAGAATTAGAGTAAAATCTATAAAAATTTATACAAAATAGTAAAAATCAGTAGATCATGAGATAAATTTCTGGGAATTTATTTTGGTAATTTTCTTATTTAAATAAATTATTTATATACCTATTTTAATCACATAATTAACATAAAATACTTTCATAAGTTCAAAAATTCCGAAAAATATCCTGAACCTTCTTTACATCTCCAGGAACATCTTCAAAAATTTTGAGAATTTTTTCGATTTAATTTTTGTGCATTTCAGGCTACCGAAAACTCCCAAAAACACGGATTTTTAACCCAAATCAAAAATCAACCAACGGACTCCGAATTTTCCCAGATCATTCCCCATATGTTTATGAGTGTCTCGGTGAAATTTGGGGTTTTATTGAATCCATTTGATATTTTTTCAGAAACAGTAAAATAGTTAAAAATTCACCAAACATCGTAGAAAATTCCAAAAATTCTAAAATTTTATATGGACCTTCCTGACAATACCCTACATCACCATACCAAATTTCAGCTCAATCCAACATCCACGGACCATGTTATAAGCAAAACAATTTACTGCCTATGCTAGTTTCGGTTCTCGGGCGATATACCTAGTGAAAGCTTTGTTTCCGAGGGTTCCTTGTGAGTCCAGAAGTTTGTGGCTGCTATTTTTAGTACCTACACACCAAGTACAATCCGAATATGCTAGAACTTAGATCAATCAAGCTTTAATTTCTTGTTTTTCGGTTAATTGAATAGTTAAGCGATTTTGGTCGAGTAAAAGTTGATTAGGGTATCAAGACCCAAAAGTTTGTGATCATGGCTGCCATATAACACCAGGTAAATACCATGGTATTCATGTCAACCCCAAAACTTGTTAAAAACCCCAAAATTCATGGATTAAAAAGCGTTTTTCGGCTAGAAATCACGTTTAATCGAAGAAAAGGACATGGAACTATGAGTATCAAGGCTAATACCTTTGAATTAGGACTTGTGTTTAGAAGAATTCAGCTGAGTATATGAATTAAGAGCAGATTTTTGAGAGCTTCTTTGAGAATTTTATGAATAAAATTAAAAGAAATGAAAAAATAAAATATTTATAACACATGGGGGGGGGGTGTTGATGGCGGCATAGAGTTGGGCCCCTAGGGTCACCTCGTGCTTCGTTTCGCATGAATGAAGATGAGATTGATCTTATAGATAAGTATCGATTCGCTTCGGGTCCGTCGCACGTTCTCGATTTGCGTGACGGACTCCGTTTTGCGCGTACTTAGTGTCAAATGACTCGGTTTTAAAAATTATGCATAACCGACTAAAAAGCCGAACCCAATTACGTTTTAATCATAAAAGTCTCGTTTGACATTCGTTTAAGTGTTTTTTTAGCTTGATTGATCGTTCCTTGCACATTCGTTTGCCCTATGTTATGCCCGGAACGAATGCGTTTCCCCAACCGGGAGCTGCTTCGTTTTGCGCGCCCGGGCTTGGATTACTTTTAAACCTTATGTCACAGTCTATGGCACAAATCTAAGTTATTCCTGGAACTCGGAATCGTAATTAAGGCTATGGATAATCTAATAATCAACTTCAAAGGTTTCGCACCAACACAAGTCATGAATTTTCACAAGGTTTACACACAATGATAGTTTTAGGTTACACTTTAAGTTTAGGATCGATTAAGGTGTACCTGATTTCGGCATGGGTATCACATGAATTTTTGAATTTCTTTTCAAAAATTTGTTTCATTTCTTCTTTGTCAACATTTCTTTTAAGATTCTTATTTGCCCAATCTCTGGTTGCTTTGGTTTTTCAACATCTGAACTTTCTTTCTTTCGATGATAAGCCGGTATAGATTTCAGACACTTCCGTGCAATATGACCAACTTCGTTGCACTTGAAGCAAATCTGATTAACATGTGAATGTCCACTAGTGGATTTTACACCACTTGTGGCTTTCGTCTTATCTCGAAGTTCTTTCTGTTTATTAAACTCGTCATTTGATTGCTTCCCAATCAAACTCTCCTCGTGAACCGTGCTTGTCCCGTAAACAAATTTCATGTTTTTATCTTTGTACTCATGAAATGGTGACTTTTTCTTAACCGGTTCTTCTTCCTCGTCAAGACCCAACCCAGCTCTCCGGTTTTCCGGATGATCACCACCCTTTCTCCGGTAGTTGTTATAATTTCTTTTGGGTTTAGAATAGAATTTCTTTTCATTTTTCTGCAGGTTATCTGATGTGACTTCAACCAGTTTACACAGTTTATCCAATTGATCTTCTTTAACGTTCCGAATCGGAAAACTGTCATCAAAGTATAATCTATCAGATTCCTTAACCTTGTACATGACAACGTTAGGATCATCACATAGATCATCTTCCGATGATGTCTCGTCATCTTTAGAATTTGTGTCAGAACTGTTCAAACTCGAGGTGGCACTATCAAAGCTGCCATCATCAGAATCGTTCAGAACATTTTCAACCACCTTTTTCACTACCGCACTGTCATCATCTGATTTAGTATAGACTACATCAATGTTCTCTGGCAACTTATTTTTCTTTTCAGATAACAACTCAATGTTGAGTGCATTATCTATCCCATCAACTGTTTTGCGACACTACTTATCGCAAAGAGGTGGATGAACATTGTTGTATTATTTACCAATTTTCTTTTTAGGTTTTTCTTCCGATGGAATTGTGGGAAGAATGTGATCAATGACATATGCGTTAGTTGAGTAACTTCTTAAAAGTTGTTGAACATGTTCTGTGTCAATTTTCATGTCCTGGAGTTGTTGTTTGGTTTCAGCAATGGTGTTAATATAGATGTTTATTGCTTTTTGTTTATCCATTACTGTACCTTTAACATCCTTATTGTATCATGTTGTTTAATATTATTTCTATCGAGCCTGCCATAATCATCTTTCATTTTGTCATACGATTCCTTCATTGTACGATAATCGTATTGGAAATGTTCGTTATGTACATTGAGTTCAGCGATGATTTGTGATTTTTCGGCGCAATTTGCACGTGGCTCGATACATTTTGTGCAAGGTTTTACAAACTCCACAACTTGCACTCTGACAACTTCCTTTACCTCTGGACCTACCTTTGTTAGATTTGCCATCAAAGCTTTATCAGCAATGTCCTTGAGGTTTTCAGCATTCATTTCTTGAGTAACATCAATGACTTCTTCAGCAATAGATTTCTCCTCGACAACTTGCTCCTGAGAACTTCCGTCAAAGTGACCTGCAAAACTATCACATGAGTTAGGAGATAAAATGCCTTGATTCTGCATGTGAATATACTCCTCTTCCTCCTATTGTTGTTGAAGATACTGTTCTAGTAAAATATTCTCTAGAGCTGCTGCTTCTTCGGCAGATGTATCTTCAACAATTTCAGCCGTCAATGCAACTCCGATCTTATTACCGATATAAGAATTCCAATCGAAGCGATCATCCTCGTTTGATGCAACCATAGCTTTATCAGTGTTACTTCTGTTTGGCTTTTCTTAAATCTCAACTTGTGTCTTCTTTGGGAAAGGCTTGTATTGAAGAGATTTCTTGTAATACTCGTTGCCTCCACCAAATGGACTCTGATTTCCTGTGGCTTCAGGATTCTTGCATTCCTCTTAAAATGCCCTTTCTGTTGGCATCTAAAACAAGTGACCTTCGATTTGTCGAACCTAGCTTGTTGCTTGAATTTTTGATATCTCGGCCAGTGAGTGCAACAAACTTTGTCACTCTTCGAATGATAGAAGCTAGTGACCACTTGATATCCATCAGTCAATTTCTTCTTCGTCCACCTGATCGTAGTCTTCGGCGGTCATTTCGGGATTGCCGATTTTTCCAGCTACAAGACTTTCATACGATTCTAGAACTGTGGCGAGAAGTGACATATGTTGTTTTGCAACTTGTTCAGAAACAACATTGTTTAGATTCACAGCAATGTTACACTTGTACACATTTGAATCAGAATTTGTTTGTTGATTCTGATTTGCTTGACTCTGATAAGAAGCATTTGACCCTGTGCTTGAGAACGAAGAGCTTTGTGGACCTTGATCATATTGTGGATATGATTGGTTCTGATTCTGTGGAGAAGAATTCATGTTTGCACTGAATGGTCCCTGAATCTTTGGGCTTGAAATGTTGTCTTGCATTCCGGTTTTGTAATACAGACCAACATCTTGAACAACATTCACATTTTTAGGTTTTGCGATCTTTAGAAGTTCCATTTCATGGCCTTTGAGTTTGTCGATGAATGTAGACAACTTGAAGAATTCCCAATTAGCACTTTCTTTCTGAACCATCAAGTAATTAGTCCACTCTCCGTCAGGTAACGCATCTGCAAGCTTATCGATGTATTCTTGTTCCGTCTTCTCATTTGGACTTTTAGATGACAGAAATGCTCAATCATCTGCTTCATTGTCTCGCCCTTCAACATGTTGAAAATATCGAACTCCTTCATGATGAGAGCTTTCTTACTCTTGCTCATCTCTGCGCTTCCTTTGTATTTCTTTTGCAGCGACATCCAGAGTTCTCTCGCAGTCGTGTATTCTGGCAACAAGACCAGAATATCTTCTTTAACGGATTGTTGAATGAGGCTTATCATCTTTTTCTCAGGAATGTACTCATCTTTCTGTATTGTGGTGTATTTGTACTTCTCTAGTACTTGCTGATGTTCATCCAACAGAACAGTGTAACCTCTCTCAATCGACACCCAGCCTTGGAAATGCATGGCTTGAACCCAATATGTAAACTTCTCCTTCCATCCTTCATACTCGTCCATGCTCATTAGCTTTGGCGGTTTAACAGTCGTGCCCATCTCGTTGTCTAAATTGACTTGTTGGATCACGTTGGCATTTGACGAACCCACTGCTGTCATATATGCTCTTTGTAGATCATCCATCGCAAATAACAAGACGTGTATACTGAAAACAATTGGAAACTTTGGGAAATAATTAGCTTTACTACAAGTTCGGTCGAACTTATAGTTTAATGAAGAATTCAGATTTTTCTATCACAAGTTCGGTCGAACTTGTGATTTCTGATTTTGAAAAATTTCCCTTGCAACTTCGGTCGAACTTATGACTGTTTTGAAAATATCCCTGAGTAAACTTCGAGCGAACTTGTCTAAAGATTCTTGAATTTTATCAAGTTTGGTCGAACTTGATAGAATATCTATGAAAATTTAGCAACTTCGAGCGAACTTAACCAAAATTCCTCAAAAATCACTTAAGGTCGAGCGAACTTGGCAAAAATTCACTCAGAAATGACTTTTTACCTCAAGTTCGGTCGAACTTAGCTAACAAGTTCGAAAATGAGGGTTTTGAAAAACATGGTTTTTGCAACATTTTGACACCAATTCGATTGATTTTGGTCTCCAATCTTTGAAGGGTTTATCTATGTTGTATTTAACATGTCATATTGAAAATTGGACAGAATTTGCCTGTGAATTCTTCATTTTTGTGAAAAAGTTAAGAAAAATAGAATAATGGAGATGAAATAGAAGTGTTCTTGTCTTGATTACTATCAAATAAGGCTATTCTAGCTCTGATACCACTTGTAGGACCGATCCTCGATGCCTTGGAACCTAAATTTGATATCTATTGTCCATAATAGCGGAAATATTACGACAAGTTTACCAATAGACAAGAATTAATCAGTTAAACGTCAATATTATTGATTAAGCGTCAAGAATCCAAATTGACATAGCTTCGTCTCAGAGATGCCAAAGTTACAAATGAGAGAGGCTAGCTAGCTATTTATAGATCTACAAGTTCGCTAGAGGGAAGACTAAGTTCGCCCGAACTTGCCTTAGCAACTTCGGCCAATCTTGACTCAACATGTAGCTCATGGGCGAACTTGACTAAACACTACCTAAATACTTCATATTGCTAGCCTATTCAACTCTATTCTATACAGACTCGATATAAGACTAAGACATAGACATTATGCACCAACACATAGTAATCAACGCAATTGCCATAGAGTACCCGGCAACCGCGCCAAAAACTTGATGTGCTAAAATTAGTTTAATAAAAATAAACTAAATTAACCTAATCTGGACACTAAGTAATACTCTAGACTCTCTAAAACTCGACTAAACTACTAACCTGCAGGTGAACCAATCGACTCTTGTAAAGCTAAATAAGTCCGGATATCGAACCCATGAGATTCTATTTAACTACGTGAACGACTCTATCTAGAAAGACACTCACATGAAACTAATTGTTTTTATGTTTGGGGGGGGGGGGGTTTCTAAAAATACTAAAATTTGCAATTAAATTAAATACTAATTAACTAAGACGGACTAAATACGACTTGGAACTAAGGTTGAACTTAGTGATGATGAAAGAACTACCTAGGTTTGAATCCCACTTGTTATCGAATGGCTTTCTATCAGGTACGAATGTGATATGGAACCGGGATCATTAGATGCTAAACCCTAAGAGAAACCAAAACAGGACCCCCGACCCTTCTCGGGAAGACACATGTGGGACTCTAAAGGATTGTTATGACTATCGGTTAACTAGAATCCCTTACAATTATCTAGCTTTCTAGAAAAGTGCCCTAAAGTGAAAAACTACCTCACAATAGAAAGTCTAAGGCAACTAAGGAACTCGATTTCTTTTAATAGACAAGATAGTGGCAAGGCAACTAAAACCAGCTTTTTACAAATCTAATCCTAGCAAGTTACCAACCTAGACCTATTAATAACCTAGCACTTTATAGTGACTAAAGTTAGAAGAATATCTAAACCGAATTAACTCTTAAATATTGTTTCTATGGTTTATTGGCTAATTCACAAAAAGATTACCCAAACTCACGAGGACCCGATAATCAACACACATTCATTATATGAAAGACATTCAACAGAATTCATGTGAAACAAATAAATAATCAAGAAACAAGTAAACATACGCAAACACACCAAATCAGAGAACCAAAATTTATTAATTTCAAAGAAAATCCATAATCAACATTAAAAATTGATCAAAATCCAAACTTTAGCAAGTGTTCATCTTAACCTAAGTAGTTTATAGAAATTTAACCAAGAATCATGGTTGTAAAACTCAAAACAAAGATCTTAAATAAAGAATTCATGGACAAAAGTAGGAAAACGAAGTACAAAGTAAACCGGGAAGTCAAAACCCGTTAAATCGTCAATCCCTCATGTTGATAAATGATGTCTATTGTCTAGGTCTTGGATCGAGTCTGTGTGTTTAGGGCTTGAGATTGTTAGATTTTGGAAAGTATTTATGTGTAAAGGACCAAGTTCGGCCGAAGTTATACTTTGGAAGGATAAGTTCGCCCGAACTTGTCCTAGCCAAGCCACACTTCGAGAGAACTTGATGCCCTATATATATGTGTCTTGGGTCTTTCATTGTTATAACTTTGCATTCTAGACGGCGAAGCTCTGTCTGTTTGGATTCTCGATGTACTATGATTTTGGACTAATATACAGACACTTTAAACAGTAAATCTTGTGTATTCGATTAACAATTCACGTAATTTCCGCTTACGATGACTTTAGATACAAATTAAGTTCCTATGCAGTGGAGGAGCGATCCTAACAAGTGGTATTAGAGCCATGGATACCTAATTTGCTGAGATCTACAAAAGACAGTCTCTATTTCTACACATTTCTTTCATTTTTCTATACTTTTTTCACAAAAATGATGAACCTATGGTTAAAAATGGCTAAAATTTGAATATGTCATACATAATCACCTAATAACAAACTCTTGAAACTTTCAGAACCAAATTCAATCGATTTCATGTCAAAAATGTCAAAAAAACCGTGTTTCATAAACTCAATTCAGCCGAACTTATACATTAAGTTCGCCCGAACTTGTTCTAAATCACAAGCTTTTGTTGGCGCCAAGTTGTTGAATTTTTCACATAATTTTGATCAAGTTCGCCCGAACTTGCCAAAATTCTCTGAAATTTTATCAAGTTCGCCCGAACTTGATAAAGAGTTGAATTTTTCTTGAAAAACATTACAAGTTCGCCCGAACTTGTCTCAAGTGAAATTCCTGTTATTTTAACACAAGTTCACTTGTCACACCCCGACTTGCAGCGGAAGACAAAAATACGGGATGCAACAGACACCTCTGGTATAAGCACATTGTTTATAAAGACACTACGTTTTATTACTTACAAAATGTTGATTACATACTACTTGTATGTTACAACTGCGTGTTCCCATGAACCACATAAGTCTTCTAAGCCACATGCATCTATACCAGGGTACGCCTACAAAAATGTCTTGAACAACATACACGGATCACACCAGTCTCAAGTTACCTGAAATGCATGTTAGTTTTAAAAAGGGTCAGCTAAACGCTGCGTGAGTTCCACTGGTTTAATTGTTGTGTAACAATATGTGTTAACAAGTTCAATTGCACTGGTCACAGTCTTACTCACACTGACGGTCACAGTCATAGTCGCAGATGGAATTACATGAGGACACAAGTGAAACCTTGGCCTGTCATAGTCACTCCGTGTCAGACAGACACATCATCGCACCGGGTCGTGTCACCACAGACACTTCCCACCGGGCCGTGTTAAGACAGGCACATCATCCCGGCAACTGAGTCATGTAAAGTTCAATGTTCCCCTGCAGTTATGTCTAATGACGTAACTAAATTCAAGACACGTGCAGTTGCGTAGTCACCGACGCACAGTGTCACCTTGACACTGCTTGGAGCAACTGGGTCTGTCGGACCAATAGTACTATCCACTGCCCCGTAAGGCTTAAGTTAATCACTTGTAGAGGGGAGGTAGTTTGGGTGTTAGATAATTCACATCTCACAAGTTGGTGCAATTAATATAGTTTCAAAACATGCAAGTCATTCCAGAAAACAGTGAAACAGTTTACAAGTGGGAGAGTAAAACTCAATCCGAAGTTGGTGTACTCAACACAGTTTTTAACATGCAAGTCCCTAGAAAACAGTAAAACAGTTTAGAAGCGGGGAAGTGAAAACTCATTCCCAAGTTGGGGCAATGATCACAGTTTGTAACAAGTTCATGTGTTAGGGAAGCGAATTCCCTTCATAAGTTTGTGTAATCAACACAGTTTATAACATGCAAGTCCCCAGAAAACAGTAAAATCATTCAAAAGTGGGGAAGTGAAACTCACAGTACAAGTAGTGATCTCAACGCAAGAGTGATCAAGCAACTGGATCCACTTTAGTAACACCCATGCAAGTATGGACTCAAATCAATATCTAAGTTAGTAATGGTTATAACTTGGATCTGGTCAGGATTTTTTACTCCGAATTGAGTCTATAGGACACTAGTATGGTGATGGACGTCAGGGTAGTATTAGTTTTTAGTTTCGCTTCCGGGCACCGTTTCGCGTGCCAGCCAAAGTCAGTAGTTTAACGTGTTTGGATAATGGTACGGGAATACCAGTAGTGCCAACACGTTGTTATTCAAGAATGATTAACTTTCCATTAAGGGAGTCTGAGTGTTTGGGGGGTCTAAGTTGCCCAAATTTGAGTTTCCATTTTCACCGTCGGAAATTCCCCTGGATTGTCTTGGAGCACACTCATAGTGCCCAATTTGCCCGGGAATCTCCCGGAATATTCCCGATGTTCCAATTATAGTATTTGTCGGGTTGGGTCAGTTCCCAGTTTCGGCAGGTTCGTCATACGGCAAACTGCCGAAATTGCTTTAAAATAATCTATTTTAATTCCATAAATTCCCATTTAATCTATATTTAATATAAAAATTTGTAAATTTTTATATAACTCAGTTAAAATCTGTAGATTATGGGAAAAATTTCTGCGAATTTATTTTGGCATCTTACTTATTTAAATAAATTATTTGTAAAACCATTTTTAACCACATATTTCCAATTAAATACCATCAATAGCTAAAAAAATTCCAAAAAATCCCAGAACACCTTATACATGTCCATGAATTTCTCACAATATTTTGGGGTTTTTCTGATTTCGTTTTGGTGCGTTCCCGGCTACCGAAAACTCGCAAAAACGCAGATTTTTAACCCAAATCAAAACTCAACCAATGGACTCCGAATTTTCCCAGATTACTCCCCATACATTCCTTAGTTTCTTTATAAAATTTGGTGATTTATTGAATTCGTTTGGTATTTTTTTCTGAAATTCTTTCTGTAAAACAGTTAAAAATTCACCAAAAATCGTAGAAAATTAAAAAATTTTAAAATTTTACGTGGAAATTGCTGACAATACGCTACATCACCACACCTAATTTCACCTCAATCCAAGTTATAGAGACCAAGTTATAGGCAAAACAAGATTCTGCCTATGCTAGATTCGGTTTTCGGATGTTATACCTAGCGATTCTTCCGATTCCAAGCGTTTATCTTGATCCCAGAAGTGTGTGAAGGCTATATTCAGTACCTACACACCAAGTACAACCCAAATATGCTAGAACTTAGATCAATCAAACTTTAATTCATTGTTTTTCGGTTAATCGAATAGTTAAGCGATTTTTGTCGAATAAGAGTTGACTAGGGTATCAAACCCCAATGATTAGTGACCATGGCTGCCATACAACACCAGGGGTTTCATGTGGTGTTCATATTCAGCCCTAAAACTTGTTTTAAAACTCCAAAATTCATGGATTACAAAGCGTTTTTGGGCTAGAAATCATGTTTAATCGAAGAAACGGACTTAGAAACATAAGTATCAAGGTTAATACCTTTGAATTAGGACTTGTTCTTGATGAATTCAGCTTGGAAGAAGGGGTTTTGGAGCAGATTTTTGTGGAAAATTTGAAGGAATTTTGATTAATGTTTAAAAGAAAAAGAAAAAAATACATATATATCCATGGGGTGGGCCCCATAGGGCCACCTCGTGCTTCATTTCGCATGACAAAAGATGATGTTTATCTTTCGGATAAGTATAGGTTCATTTTCGGGTCCTACACGCGTTCTCGATTTGTGTGACGGACTCCGTTTTGCGCGTACTTAGTGTCAAAAGACTCGGTTTTAAAAATTATGCATAACCGTCTTAAAATCCGAACCCAGTTACGTTTTAATCATAAAAGTCTCTATTGACGTTCGTTTAAGTGTTTTTAAGCTTGATCGATCGTTCCTTGCACATTTGGTTGCCTTATGTTATGCCCGGAACGAATGCGTTTCCCCAACCGAGAGCTGCTTCGTTTTGCGTGCCCGGGCTTTGATTATTTTTAAACCTTCTGTCATAGTCTATGGCACAAAACTAAGTTGTTCCTGGAACTCGGAATCTTAAATAATGCTACCGATAACCTAATAATCGACATTAAAGGTTTAATGCGCTGTTAAACATCAAGTCTCCGTTTAACACGTTGTTCAAGGCTAGGGATGCCAACCACGCATCATTGGTTCTTAATAGTGTCATGTCAACCATGACGTGCTCTCGGATTCTTCCGAGACATTACAGATATCGCTAGGCATAGCACACAAGTCATGTGTGTTTACTAATACTTATTCCTAGAGTCGTCAGTTCAGTCACGACTTTGTATTGTCATGTAGGTGACGCATAATGTCATTGTAATGTTTTTATTACTTATTATACATATACTCCCATCATAGTCGGTGTTTCATTTTCCAGAATTTGTATCATCACACATAATCATAACAATATCATGATATATATACCATGTCCGATTACCACGGACTTGTACTAATCAAAGTTTACCGGGATTTTTGACAATTGTCACATCACCCGAACTTGTCAAAACTGAATCTAAAATTTGTTTTCTTCACAAGTTCGCCCGAACTTGTCTGTTTGCTAATCAATCTTCAAGTGTTTTGAACGTGTTTTCAGTTAAATTCTTCACTTTGACAAGATGGATGATTTCCATATCGCCTTTGCTTCAACAGTGGCCTCTACATCAAACGCGTATGCAAATGCAAACCCAGTAAACCAGATGAATCTGGATAATGAGATGGAAACTTTGGTTAAGCCGCCAAAGTTGATGAGCATGGATGAATTTGAAGGCTGGAAAGAAAAGTTCGTGAACTAGGTTCAAGCAAATCACTTCTACAGTTGGGTTGTTGTGCAAACCGGATATACGTGGCCAAAGGATGAACGTGATCAAGATCTTTCATTGGTAAAGTTTACGCCAGAACTTAAAGATGCATATGTGGCAGAGAAGAAGATGATAAGTCTAATACAACAATCAGTGAAAAAAGACATCTTGATCTTGCTACCTAAATGCAAGACGTCACAGATGTTGTGGAATGCATTATGTGCAAAATATCTGTGAAGTGCTGAGATGATTAAAAGCAAGAAGGCTTTAATCAAGAAAGATTTTGATATTTTCATGATGATTAAAGGAGAAACCATGAAGCTGATGATCAATAGATATTGTTATTTCATGGTTCAGATGCGAAGACACGATATTCATAAAACTGATGAAGAAACGATTGATAAATTGGCTGATGCACTTCCTGAGGGGGAGTGGTCGACCTACTTAATGGTATTGAAGAATGGTCAGAGTTGGAGGCATTACAAGCTATCAGATTTCATTGACAAGTTGCAGGGACATGAAATGGAGATACTGAAAATGGCCAAATCAAAGAATGCACATAAAACTGATGACGAAACGATTGATAAATTGGCTGATACACTTCATGAGGGGAAGTGGTCGACCTAGTTAATGGTATTGAAGAATGGTCAGAGTTGGAGGCATTACAAGCTATCATATTTCATTGACAAGTTAGAGGGACATGAAATGGAGATGCTGAAAATGGCCAAATCAAAGAATTCAAATGTTGTGTAGGACGTGGGTCTGTACTACAAAGGAGGTGTTCAGGAAATTTCGAGTCCGAAAATTCAATTAGTGCGAATATGAATTCTTCAAATCATTCGTTCCAAAGTCAACCGAACACTCAATCATACCCGAGTTATGATCAGAGTCCTCTAAAGACAGGATATTCAAGTGCTAGCTCAAATTCTTCGTTCCAGAATCAAACTAACCAGACAAATCATTCTAGTTCTGATCCAAATGTATTTCAGTGCAACATTGCGGTCAATCTGAAGAACGGCCAAACAACATATAGCACTTCTTGCAACCGTGCTTGAATCATATGAAAGTTTAGTTGCGTGATAGATCGAGAATCCAGAGATGACTGCTGAGGATTACGATCAGGTTGATGAAGAGGAGTTAGAATTGATGGATATTAAGTGGAGCTTAGCATCGATTATCAGAAGAGTCACAAAGTTTGTCGCGCTTACTGGAAGAGACATTGGAAATTCAAGCAATAAGCTTGGATTTGATAAATCAAAAGTAACTTGCTTCAGATGTAGGCAAAAGGGGCATTTTAAACGCGAGTGCACAAATCAAGAAGTAAGCGGCAATCAAAGCCCTTTTGGCACCAACAATGACTATTACAAGAAAGCGTTGCAGTACAAGCCATATCAAAAGAGAACTCAATTTCAAGTTCAAGATAATTCCTCAAAGCCAACCGAAAAAGCTCCAGTTGTGTCTCACGAAGACAAAGGGTTTGATTGGAATAATTATATTGGCAAGAAGACTGGAGTTGCATTAACGGAAGAGATCATGGATGTTAAAGTTATTCAAGAAATAAAGATCAAGAATATATTAAAGATTCTGGAACTTAATTGAAGAAAGATGACTACCACAACATCCAGGGGGAGTCTGTTGATGCATATGTATGTTGCCTACGTCATCGTATGATATTGAGTCTGTATTTAGGAGCGAAATGTCGAAGTTTATGTATGTTTAGAGCCAAGTTTGCCCGAACTTGTGTTGAATAGAACAAGTTCGCCCTTTTGATAAATCAAAAGTAACTTGCTTCAAATGTAGGCAAACAGGGCATTTTAAACGCGAGTGCACAAATCAAGAAGCAAGCGTCAATCAATCAAAGCCCTTTTGGCAACAACAATGACTTTTACAAGAAAGCGTTGCATTACAAGCCATATCCAAAGAGAACTCAAGTTGAAGTTCAAGGTAATTCCTCAAAGCTAACCAAAAAAGCTCTAGTTGTGTCTCACGAAGACGAAGGGTTTGACTGGAATAATTATATTGGCAAGAAGACTGGAGTTGCATTAATGGCAGAGATCATGGATGTTAAAGTTATTCAAGAAATAAATATCAAGAATATATTAAAGATTCTGGAACTTAATTGAAGAATGATGCTACGGCAACATCCAAGGGGGAGTCTGTTGACGCATATGTCTATTGCCTACGTCATTCGTATGATATCGAGTCTGTATTTAGGAGCGAAATGTCGAAGTTTATGTATGTTTAGAGCTAAGTTTGCCCGATCTTGTGTTGAATAGAACAAGTTCGCCCGAACTTGTCATGGCTATGACAAGTTCGCCCGAACTTGTCCATGACACAGTTCACGCGAACTTGTAATCATATATATAGATGTGTTGTGTTTTCATTTGTAAGATTCAGAGTTTTTGTAACTTGGAAGGCGAAGCTCTGTCCAAGTGTTTCCAGGAGTTGTAACGTTTACTTATCAATGGAACTGTGTTAAACAGTAAAAACTTGTCTACAATGTCGTCTATGCAAACGGATTCCGCACGTTTACCTTAGGTTTGCCAAATTAGGACCTGAATGATCCGTACAACGGACCTTACAGCTCTGAATTCAATGGTAGATGATGCAGCTCTTGAGAATGCGATCTTAGAAAAGTATTTACAAAGAACAGAAGAAGAGGAGATGATCTACCACGAGACAAAGATGAAGAACATTATTCCTCCTAATCTTCATTCTAGTTTTGCAGGTTGCTTTGAAGCTACATTGCAAGAGCATGTGGTTGAAGAAAAGAAACCAGAGGTCGAGGAGGTCATTAATGTAACAAAGCAGATGAACGAAGAAAACCTCATAAAGATTGCTGACAAAGCCATGATGGCCAATCTGAAATAGGTGGGTTCAGAGGTAAAGGTGATTGAGAAAGAAGTTGTGGAAGTTGTGAAAATTGTGGAGGTTGAAAAACCTTGCACAAAGTGCACAAAACCTTGTGAGCAATGTTCTAAGAAATCCCTAATCATAAGCAAATTGGTTGTGCATAATGAAAATTTTAGATACGATTATCGCACAATGAGGAAGCTTATGATAAGATGAAAGGCACTTATTGCAATGTTGAAAAAGCTAACTTAGAACAAGGTGCCACAATAAGAATGTTAAAAGCAACGGTAATTGAAAAACAAGAAGCAATTAATATGTACATTAACACTATTGCAGAAACAAAACATGAGTTTCAAGAAATGAAAATTGAAACTGAAAGAGTAACACAACTCTTGCTTAGCTACACCACAAATGCTTATGTCATCAATCATATTCTTCCAACAATTACATTAGAAGAAAATGATGTGAAACCAAAAGGTAAGAAGCGTGGTGATTATAGCAATGTTCCACCTCCATTTTGCGCAAGTTACTGCCACAAGAAAGTGGATGGAATAGAAAAGGCATTTAATGTAACACTTTTATCAGAAAAGAAAAACGAGTTGCCTGAGAACATTGATATAATTTTCACAAAATCCAATGATGACAATTAAGCAATTGTTAGTGATGTGGTTGAGAAAGTGTTGGAGAGTGAGTCTTATGATGGTAGCTTTGAGAGCGCCAACTCAAGTATGAAAAGTTCTGAATCACAATCCAAAAATGACGATACATCATCAGAAAATAGTCTAAGTGATGATCCTAACGTTGTGATGTACAAAATTAAGGATTCTGATAGACTATATTTTGATGATAGCTTTCCAATTCGAAATGTGAAAGAAGATCAAATCAATAAATTGCTCAAGCTTGTTGAAGTGTCATCAGATGATTTGGATACAAATGAGAAAAAGTTTTATTCAAAACCCAAGAAAAATTATAACAACTACCGAAGGAATGGTGGTGATTTTCCTGAGAATAGGAGAGCAGGTTTGGGTTTAGAAGTAGAAGATGAACTGAAAAAGAAACAAAAGTCACCATTTCACAAATATAAGAATAAAAACATGAAATTCGTGTTTGGGACAAACACGGTTCAGGAAGAGGATTCGGTTGGAAAGCAATCGAATGATGAGTTTAAGAAGGAAAAAGAACTTTGTGATATGGCTAAATCCACAAGTGGAGTAAAACCCACGAGTGGACATTCTGCTGGTAATCAGACTTGCTTCAAATGCAATGAAGTTGGTTACATTGCATGCAAGTGTCCGAAATCAAAGCCTATGTATCATCGAAGAAAGACAACTTCAGATGATGAGAAACATAAATACCCAGAGATTGTAAAGCCAATAACGATCTTAAAACGAAATAATGAATCAAACATCAAAGTGAAACCTAAAATTGAATCTAAAATTGAAAATCGATTTTTGAAAAGGGTGAAACTTCGAAATCAAATGAGAACAAAGATTCAAAATTTTACATCAAGAAAGCTCGAATGAAATCTGAAGCTTGGATTGCAAAGAAAACTTCATCATCATCTGAAAGTGCAAAGTCTGTTTCACTAAAAATTGAAAATGTGAAACCAACTGATTCAGTCAAGGTTAAAGAACCAAAAGAAACAATGACTGATAAGGGGGTTCTTAAAAATGATTTTCCAAATTTGAAAAAGGATCTTTCAAAATGTAAAAAGGAAGATAAAATTGAGAAATTTTCGAAGTTGACATTAGACGAAATGTTTATGGCGATTTTGACTACGTAGATGACTATGAAAGTGATTACGAAGATGTTTATCCGAATCCACCCAAGACCGGAAAGGCTTGGGTTTCCCTCTTTAAATAAGTTCTTTTGCATGTGCAGGGGCTCCCAAGATCCATTTTGTCAAAGTGGATTATGGATAGCGGAGCGTCACGTCACATGACTAGGATGCGTGCCTTACTCTTCGATATTAAAGCAATCAATGGAGGGTACGTGGCATTCGCGGGTAATCAAGGAGGTCGAATCATTGCAGAAGGAAAATTATCTAATGGTGTGGTGTCGTTTGATAAGGTCAACTATATCGCTGAGCTGGAGAACAATCTTCTCAGTATTTCTCAGATATGTGATAAGAAATTTACCACCCACTTCAACGACAAGGAGTGCATGATCATTAAACCAGGCTTTAAGATTCCAGAAGAATGGATTCTTATGCGCGCTCCTCGCGAAAATGATCTTTATGTGCTGGATATGAGCATTGCTACAACTACTTCAAAGTCGGCTCAATGTTTCATTTCAAATGCGACAGAGAAGGAATCATTTTTTTGGCACTGAAAGATGGGTCATATACACCTCAGAAAGATGAATCACCTGGTTCATAACAATCTAGTGGAAGGAGTGAATATTAAAAGCTTTCACATGACTGAAAATTGTCTAGAATGCAAGAAAGGAAAGCAGACCAAAAAGTCGCATCCAAGAAAGATTCTTAACTCCATCAAGCTGCCGCTCGAAAGACTGCAATGTGAAGAGTATATCTGGAGATCATTATTGTCTTGTCATCACTTATGATTATTCAAGGTTTTCAAGGGTCTTCTTTCAAGAAAGAAAGATGAAACGTTCGAGAATCTTATGATCCTCTTTAGGAAGATTGAAAATATGTACCATCTCACTATTAGAAGAATTCGAAGTGACAACGATACATAATTCAAGAACGCTAGAATGAAAGAATTTTGCAACGACAAAGGCATCTTACATGAATTCGGTTCTCCATACACTCCACAACCGAATGGAGTGGCTGAGAGGAAAAATCGAACGTTAATAGAAACAACAAGAACTACGCTTGCAGATTCTAAACTTCCTATCAGTTTTTGGAGTGAAGCAGTCGCAGCAGCATGCTATACGTTGAACAGAGTCTTGACGGTCAAACCAACCAAGAAGACTTGCTAAACCTGAGGAAACCTAATCTGAAGTATCTAGAACCGTTTGGTGCACCGTGTACAGTCATTGACACGGATGGAAAGTTTGGTGCCAAAATGATAGATGGTTTCTTTGTAGGTTATGCAAGTCCACTCAAGAGAGTCTATCTTCCAAGTTTGAGAAGAGTAGTAGAAGCATGGCACGTAGATTGTTTTCGGTATACAACTCTAATTCAAAGAGCAGGCGATACTTGGTTGTTCAAGTATGGTGAATTATGGAAATCATTCGACTTGCCAGAAGAGCCTTCTGAAGAAGACATTGTTGTTTTATATTATCTACATTAGTCAGCTAATCAGGAGCGGATTATCATACTAATAGTGGTTAATCAACCAACTGTTGGATCATCATCCTCTGGTGAAGGTCCTAGTAATAGCGGTGTTCCAGTTGAACAAGTATCCGTAGAACAAGTAACACCAGCTACAGTACCAGGATTTCCTACAGAAGAACCCATTCTTTCTCAAGCACATAATTCTTATTCGGATGAGGCTCCGACATTTGATGATGATGGAAAATCTGAGCAGATAACAACTCTGTTAAATCAATCTGCTGGCTCAAGTACAAGAAATGAAGCGTCTTCTAGTGCTCCTGTAGATGAATTGGTGGTAGATCAGAGTGTTACTAATCCGGAGAGTACGGTTGATGTTCCAAGTGAGGTAATACTGAGATCTTGTTCATACCACCCATCTAATTCCATAATTGGTGAATTGCAAGTTGGCGTAAGAAGGAGAAGTCAGATCAACAAAGCTTTGAGTTGTTTCTATACTCGAGTAGCTCCGACTCAAGAGTATTGCTATTATTCATGTTTCATATCCCAGATTGAGCCGAAGAATGTTTCTAAAGCTTTAGGAGATGAGAATTGGGTGCTTGCGATGCAAGAAGAATTATTACAATTCGAGAGGCTGGGTGTATGGAAACTTGTTGACCTTCCGGAAAATCAAAAGGCAATTGATACTAAATGGGTCTTCAAATGCAAAGGTGATGATCGTTGAGTTATAGTGCGAAACAAAGCACGACTCGTTGTCAAAGGTTTTCATCAACAAGAAGGAACTGATTATACCGAAGTATATGCACCCGTTGCACGATTGGAGTCAATACGAATTTTCCTTGCATTTGTTGTTTGGAAAGGTTTTAAAGTCTATCAATTAGATGTGAAATCCGCTTTTCTGTACGGTAAGCTACGAGAGCAAGTGTATGTTGGCCAACCACCAGGGTTTGTCGATCCGCTGAACAAAAAGAAAGCCTATCTTCTAGATAAAGCACTATACGTTTTGCATCAGGCCCCGAGAGCTTGGTACGAGACGTTATCTCAACATCTCATTGGCAACGGCTTTATTAGAGGAACAGTGGATAGTACGCTATTTACTAGAGAAGTTGGAAGTCATCTGATTATCGTACAAATTTATGTGGACGACATCATCTTTAGTTCGACAAATGATGATCTTTGCAAAGAGTTTGAAACTATCATGAAGAAGAAATTCGAGATGTCTTCTATGGGCAAAATGAAATTCTTCCTCGGATTTCAAGTTGATCAGTTGCCAGACGGTATTTTCATTCATCAAACCAAGTATGTTAATGAGATCGTGAAGAAGTTTGAGATGGATAGCACGAAGCCGTTATCTACTCCTCTTGCACTCAATCACGGAATTTGCATTGATGAAACCGGAACCAAAGTTGATGATACTCTTTACAGATCGATGATAGGATCACTTATGTATCTGACGGCATCTCACCCGGATATAATGTATCCTACCTACCTCTGTGCACGTTATCAGTCCAGTCCCAGAGTATCTCACATGCAGATCGTGAAGCGTATTTTCAAATATTTGAAGGGTTGCCCAAGCACCGGTTTGTGGTATCTAAAGAATGACAACTTCGATCTGACGGGATATGCAGATTCTGATTTCGGTGTTGATAGATTAAATGCAAAATCAACTACAGTGGGTTGCCAATTCTTTCAAGATTCGTTACCACTTTATTCGTGATTGTTACGAAAAAGATTGGTACGAATTGAGAAAATCCACACCGATGAACAAAAAGCTTATTTTTATAATAAAGCTTTCGCTTTAACAAGATTTAAATATCTAATGAGGCTTAATGGTATTAAAAAATTGTTGACAGGTGCGGAAGCAAAGGTTGAATATGGATCGGACGACGAATTCTTGTGACAATTGTGAAAAATCCCGGTAAACTTTGATTTGTACAAGTCCGTGGTTACCGGACTTGGTTTTTGTATATCGTGATATTGTTGTGATTATGTGTGATGATACGAATTTAGGAAAATAATACACCGACTATAATGGGAATAAGTATTAGTAAACACACCTGACTTGTGTGCTATGCTAAGCGATATCTGTAATGTCTCGGAAGAATCCGAGCGCACGTCATGATTAACATGACACTACTAAGGACCAACGATGCGAGGTTGGCGTCCTTAGGCTTGAACAACGTGTTAAACGGAGACTTGACGTTTAACAGCGCATTAAACCTTTAATGTTGCTTATTAGGTTATCAGAGGCATCATTTAAGATTTCGAGTTCCTGGAATAACTTAGTTTTGTGTCATAGACTGTGACATAAGGTTTGAAAATAATCATAGACCGGGCACCCAAAACGTAGCAGCTCCCGGTTGATGAAACAGCTTCGTTTCGGGCATAACATAAGGCAAGCAAATGTACAAGGAACGATCGATCAAGTTTAAAACACTGAAACGAACATTATACGAGACTTTTATGATTACAACGTAAGCATGCTCGGGTTTCGAGACGGTTATGCACAATTTTTTAAAACCGAGTTTTTGACAGTAAGAACGCAAAAAAAACGGAGCCCGCTTCGCAAATCGAGAACGAGTCTGGGACCCGAAAACGAACCTAAACGCAAATGGAAGATAAACATCATCTTTTAACATGAAAAGACGAAGCACGAGGTGGCCCACATGGACCCCCCATATATATATTTTCTTTTTTTATTTTTCATTTTATTTTCATAAAATTCCAAGAAATTTAACCTTCTCTCTCAAAAATCTGCTCTTAAACAACTGAATCCAGCTGCTTATCTTCATAAACTTCAACAAATCAAAGGTATAAACCTTGATTCTTATGATTCTAATCCCGTTTTCTTGATTAAACGCGATTTCTAGCC
Organism: Scalesia atractyloides; assembly: GCA_947069175.1. Taxonomy (NCBI): domain Eukaryota; kingdom Viridiplantae; phylum Streptophyta; class Magnoliopsida; order Asterales; family Asteraceae; genus Scalesia; species Scalesia atractyloides. Next base: position 49,811,478 of record CAMTDV010000018.1, on the reverse strand, counting down.
GAAAAACTTATTTTAATCCAAGATTTTTGAAGGTCTAAACATGTTTATGGGCTGAATAAGAACACCTTGCTATTCCCCTGGTTTTATATGGCAGCCATGGTCACAAATCTTTGGGGTTTGATACCCTAATCAACACCTATTCGACAAAAATCGCTTAACTATTCGATTAACCGAAAAACTTTGAAATACAGCTTGATTGATCTAAGTCCAAGCATATTTGGGTTGTACTTGATGTGTAGGTACTGAATATAGCACCCACCCACTTTTGGACTCACAAGAAGTGCTTGGAATCGAAGCTTTCGCTAGGTATATCATTCGAAAACCGAAACTAGCATAGGCAGAATCTTGTTTTAGCTATAACTTGGTCCGTGAAACTTGGATTGAGCTGAAATTTTTTGTGGTCATGTAGGGTATTTTCAGGAAGGTCCACATAAAATTTTAGAATGTTTAGAATTTTCTACGATTTTTGGTGAACTTTTAACTATTCTACCGAAAGAATTTCGGAAAAATTATCAGACGAACTCAATAAATCACGAAATTATACAGAGACACTAACAAACATATGGAGAATGTTCTGCGAAGATTCGGAGTCAATTGGTTGAGTTTTGAATTGGGTTAAAAATATGCGTTTTTGCGAGTTTTCGGTAGCCAGGATCGCACCGAAACGACAACGAAAAAATCTCAAAATTTTGTGAGGAGTTCCTAGACATGTAAAAGGTGTTCTGGAATTTTTTGGGAATTTTTGAATCACTGATGGTTTTTAATGATAATTATGTGGATAAAAATAGTTCTATAAATAATTTATTTAAATAAGTAAAATAACAAAATAAATTCCCAGAAATTTTTCACATAATCTACAGATTTTTACTAAGTTATATAAAATTTAAATATTTTTATATAAAATATAGATTAAATGGGAATTTATGGAATTAAAAATGAGTTATTTTAAAGCAATTTCGGCAGTTTACCGTATAACGAACTTGCCGGAACTGGGAACTGACACACCCCGATAAATGCTATAATTGGAACACCGGGAGTATTCTGGGAGATTCCCAGGCATATTGGGCACTATGGGTGTGTCCTAAGACAATTCGAGAGAATTCCCGACGGTGAAAATGGAAACTAAAATTTGGGTAATCTCGACTCCCCAAATACTCAAACTCGCTTGATAGAAAGTTAATCATTCTTAAATAACCACGTGTTGGCACTACCAATATTCCCGTACTATTATCCGAACACATTAAACTACTAAGTTATTTCCTTCTGGAAAAGACATAAACAATATACAGCAGCTGGAGCCAAGTTCCCAAAACTTAATACAAACTGGAAGTGTTTGTGGAATTTTCATATCCTTCTGACGTAATCAGACTACTGGTGAGTAGTGCGGGCATACCATTGATGTAAGTGTGCAAATTCATTGTTACTCGTGTATATGCTCGCCTTATGGCAGCCGTAGGCTCTTAAAAGCCTTTCTTTTTCTTACTCTCTACCATAGAGTAGGGACTCTCGTGGTCGGTTGGCATTAACCGAAGATACCCACGTACACAACAACAAGGGAAGACTTTCACTCACAACTCGGTGAAATCAAATTATTCCCTTTACACAAACATGCAAAGCATGGTACTCACCATTGCGACGTTCGCAACGAACCCTGGGAGAGTACCCATACCCCTCCTCTATAGGAGGTGTGTAAGAACTATTAAATGAAATTGTAATTGAAACTTATGGTGTATGAATGATGAAGATAATGAATGCAAAGAAAACGTAATAATTGCAGTTATCTGCAAGATGAATAGGAGACCCCTGTTCTACTGTAAGTCCAACAACACTCTCACTGTCAGATAGAAAGTGATGACAAACGTTACTCTTAACAATACGTAGGAATTGTGGATGGACAAATTACACTGTTACTATGTAGCACAATTATCATCTCCGTACGATGATGATTCTAAACGAAAAGCGAAAACATACTTGTCTTTCAGATGACTGACACGAATATAAATACAGAGCTTTCCAGTGGATTACTAAACGGAATTTTGAGGACGAAATTCTTATAACCAAGGGAGACTGTGACAATTGTGAAAAATCACAGTAAACTTTGATTGGTACAAGTCCGTGGTGACCGGACGTGGTATGTATATCGTGATATTGTTGTGCTTATGTGTGATGATACGAATTCAGGATATTAAAACATCGACTATAATGGGAATAAGTATTAGTAAACACGCCTGACTTGTGTGCTATGCTAAGCGATATCTGTAATGTCTCGGAAGAATCCGAGAGCACGTCATGGTTAACATGACACTACTAAGGACTAACGACGCGAGGTTGGCGTCCTTAGGCTTGAACAACGTGTTAAACGGAGACTTGACGTTTAACAACGTATTAAACCTTTAATGTTGATTATTAGGTTATCGGAGACATCATTTAAGATTTCGAGTTCCAGGAATAACTTAGTTTTGTGTCATAGACTGTGACATAAGGTTTGAAAATAATCAAAGCCCGGGCACGCAAAACGAAGTAGCTCCCGGTTGGGGAAACGCCTTCGTTCCGGGCATAACATAAGGCAACCAAATGTGCAAGGAACGATCGATCAAGTTTAAAAACACCTAAACGAACATTATACGAGACTTTTATGATTACAACGTAAGCATGCTTGGGTTTCGAGACGGTTATGCCCAATTTTTTAAAACCGAGTTTTTGATAGTAAGAACGCAAAAAAACGGAGCCCGTTTCGCAAATCGAGAACGTGTCTGGGACCCGAAAACGAACCAAAACGCAAATGGAAGATAAACATCATCTTTTAACATGAAAAGACGAAGCACGGGGTGGCCCACATGGACCCCCCATATATATATTTTCTTTTTTTATTTTTCATTTTATTTTCAGAAAATTCAAAGAAATTTAACCTTCTCTCTCAAAAATCTGCTCTTAAACACCTGAATCAAGCTGATTATCTTCATAAACTTCAACAAATCAAAGGTATAAACCTTGATTCTTATGATTCTAATCCCGTTTCCTTGATTAAACGCGATTTCTAGCCGAAAAACTTATTTTAATCCAAGATTTTTGAAGGTCTAAACATGTTTATGGGCTGAATAAGAACACCTTGCTATTCCCCTGGTGTTATATGGCAGCCATGGTGACAAATCTTTGGGGTTTGATACCCTAACCAACACCTATTCGACAAAAATCGCTTAACTATTCAATTAACCGAAAAACAATGAAATAAAGCTTGATTGATCTAAGTCCTGGCATATTTGGGTTGTACTTGATGTGTAGGTACTGAATATAGCACCCACCCACTTTTGGACTCACAAGAAGTGCTTGGAATCTCGCTAGGTATATCATCCGAAAACCAAAACTAGCATAGGCAGAATCTTGTTTTAGCTATAACTTGGTCCGTGAAACTTTGATTGAGCTGAAATTTTGTGTGGTCATGTAGGGTATTGTCAGGAAGGTCCACGTAAAAGTTTAGAATGTTTGGAATTTTCTACGATTTTTGGTGAATTTTTAACTATTCTACCAAAAGAATTTCGGAAAAGTTATCAGACGAACTCAATAAATCACCAAATTTTACAGAGACACTAAAAAACATATGGAGAATGTTCTACGAAAATTCGGAGTCCATTGGTTGAGTTTTAATTTGGGTTAAAAATCTGCGTTTTGGTGAGTTTTCGGTAGCCGAGAACGCACCGAAACGAAATCGGAAAAATCTCAAAATTTTGTGAGGAGTTCCAAGACACATAAAAGGTGTTCTGGAAATTTTTGGGAATTTTTTAATCACTGATGGTTTTAATGATAACTATGTGGTTAAAAATACTTTTATAAATAATTTATTTAAATAAGTAAATGACAAAATAAATTCCCAGAAATTTTTCACATAATCTACAGATTTTTGCTAAATTATATAAAAATTTACAGATTTTTATATAAATATAGATTAAATGGGAATTTATTGAATTAAAAATGAGTTATTTTAAAGCAATTTCGGCAATTTACCGTATAACGAACCTGCCGGAACTGGGAACTGACACACCCCGATAAATGCTATAATTGGAACACCGGGATTATTCCGGGAGATTCCCGGGTATATTGGGCACTATGGGTGTGTCTTAAGACAATTCGGGAGAATTCCCGATGGTGAAAATGAAAACTCAAATTTGGGTAATCTCGACTCCCCAAATACTCAAACTCCCTTGATGGCAAGTGAATCATTCTTAAATAACCATGGGCACTACTGGTATTCCCGTACTATTATCCGAACACGTTTAAATACTGACTTTGGCTGGCACACGAACCGGTGCCCGGAAGCCAAACTAAAAACTAATACTACCCAGACAAACATCGCCATACCAGCGTCCTATAGACTCAATCCGGAGTAAAAACTCCTGACCAGATCCAAGTGATAACCATTACCAAGTTAGATACTGATTTGAGTCCATACTTGCATGGGTGTTATTAAAGTTGATCTAGTTCCTTGATCACTCTTGCGTTGAGATCACTACTCACACAGTGAGTTTCACTTCCTCACTTTTGAATTGTTTTTCTGTTTTCTGGGGACTTCCATTTTACAAATTGTGTTGATTACACCAACTTGGGAGTGAGCTTCATTCCACTACTTTTAAACTATGTTACTGTTTTCTAATGTGATTTGGATGTTATAAAACTATGTTAATTGCACCAACTTGGGACGATGTGAATTACCTAACTCACGAATGCCCCCATTACAAGTGATTAATATGAGCCGTAGGCAGTAGATAGTACTATCGGTCCGACAAACCCAGTTGAGGCCGGAGGGTGCGATGTCCGGCCACAAGCAACTGCACTCGTCCAACTTTTGGGTATGTGTTAGGCATAACTACCCGGGGGCGTTGAACTGCACGTGACGCAGTTGGTAGACCGGGAGTGTCTAGGTGACACAGCCCGGGGGAAATAGTCAAGTTTCACTTGTACGCACGTAAAATTCCATCGGGCAATCTGTGACTATAACTGTGACTGTCACTGTGACTGTGACCAGTGAAATTAACTTGTTAAAACATATTGTTCCATAACAACAAAACTAGTGGAACTCACGCGCGTTTAGCTGAACCTTTTTAAAACTAACATGCATTTCAGGTAACTTGAGATTGATGTGATCCATGTATGTTGTTCAAGACGTGGTTGTAGACGAATCCTGATATAGACACATGCATCTTAGAAGACTTATGTGGTTCATGGAAACACGCAGTTGTAACATACATGTAGTATGTAATCAACGTTGGTATGTAATATAATGTAGTGTCTTTATAAACAATGTGCTTGTACCAGAGGTGTCTGTTACATCCCGTATTTTTTTCTTCCGCTGCAAGTTGGGGTGTGACAGTTCTCGTGATCCTCATTGGTTTGTTATCTTTTAGGGTTAGAATTTCTTAAAAAACTAAAATACAAAAATATGTTTTCGATTTTAGGGGAGAAATGTAACAAGAAAATATAAAAACATATGAAAAACCAAAAAGTATAAAAACATGAAAAAGACAATAAAAATTTTGTGTCAAAAAGGAAATGATAGTACATTAGTGGACTATCACAGTATGCTAAGGATTTGTAAAGTTTAAAAAGGGGATAAAAAAGTCTTACTGTGGATGTGTCGATAGGCTTTACACGTTCAGTAAATTGTTTCCGGAATATAAACTAAATTTTACAACTGCTTAAACTTGTGGATTAATATCTCTCGGATATATGGACTTAGTACTCCGAAATTTCGTTTGAGAGATTGCCTGATTATGAGATACGAGGTCTTTATAGATGATTGATATCTGAGGTATTATACAAGTTCTTCTGATTTTGCGTAAGCAATGGCCTAGAACTTCTATAATGCTTTTGCTAAAAACCCCTAAACTGCAGTAAAATTGAAAGAATCGAAAGTTCTAATCAATTGTAGTCACAAGATTCCTAATTTGGAACACTACCTTAAAGTCGAGCCTTCATCTCTTTGTCAATATAGTGGTATTAACCTGAGCTCTCAAGGCCTCGCATAACCCAGATACAAATATCAATTACGCTATACTCACCTGTAAGATGAAATCTAGGGAATCTTGACACGAGAGTATATTTTGAGATGGGAACCATAGTTGAGTCAAGTTTCATAATTCTAACTAAGATATCTTGGAACAATTGAGAAATGTGTCAAAGTTTAAGTGGAAAAACATATCGACAATCTAGGTAAACGAGTTTAAAGCTTAAAGTCATCAAAAGGTCAACGGTACTGGTGATACGTCTCAATCAACTGATATGATCCTTAGACACGAATTCACAAAAATATGTTTGTAGATATGTTTGTACATAGTTTATTTGATTTCAGATTTAAACAAAAAAAGATTTTCAGTGTGTTTTAGCATAAACTTTTAAAAATTCAAAAAGATTTTGTTTTTACATTGTTTCAACAGCCAATGATGGAAAGCGGATCTTCGAAGTTCGGAATGGTGCTAGTTGTTGGAAATCTTGATGACAACCGGTTGGTAGCTAATCTGTAAAATCAAAATACACGAAGTTATTAACTTGGACTCGGCAGACAAATCAGTTAACCAAGGCCATTACATTGGACTTGGTCAATTGAGTGGATTTTCATAACTGGTAAACATGTGTAAGTTCAGAGTCTAAAGTGTAAAAATTTTTAAAAATGTTTGAAATTGATTCTGAACAAGTTCTGTGACATCTGTGTATTTTAGTCATCGTACAATTCCGAATCAATTTTGTATTGAATAACATTGTGTTTTATTCCGAGATTTATTTTAATACTTATGGCATTTCATGTTTTCAATCCTTGTTCAATTATGATCTTTCAAATCACTTCTAGAAGTGAAATCGTAAACCCTTTCGCAAACATAATCAGTTTAACGCGACGTACACTCCGAAACAATGGCATAAGCTAAACATACCCTAAATACCCTTTACATAGCTTAGAAATAAGTTTTGAGGGCTTCGGTATGGCTAAAACATTCTTATGCAACTTCAGGGGCTATTTTGCAAATTCTGTGAAACTATGTCGTTACGCGTATTTCCTAATCCAGAAAATATACACACATCCAAAAATTTTTGTAATCATTAAAATATAGCATTTTAATGATTGGAATTCAAAAATTTCATTCGTTACGCGTTTACGGTCATTTGCGCGTTCGTTACGATTTTCGTCGTAATTAACCGAAAACCGCAACCGTACGACCAAACGAATCGACATTCGAAAGTTTCCGAGCATTTTTCAAGTTCCCTATGCTTTATCTTCCTTATAAAGCTTAAAAATGGGGTTAACGGGTGTTAAAAGTGCCAAAACACGTCGAAAAACAAGTTTTTAGGCTTAGAAATCTATAAATACCCCCATTGTTGCAACCAATTTCCTTGCTCATTCACTCTTTCTTTCTCGCTTGTTTAAGCTAAAAGTCAAACAGTTTGACTTTCAGTTTGAGTTTATGTTTTGGCCATTAATTGGTCAAGTCAAAGTCCAATTGGACTTTGCAACGTGATCGTAATCACGATGGTTATGATCCATAGCGATCATACCAACTGATTTACCACGTTTTCCTAGTCGAAGTGACGAGTCAGTGTTTCGGTCAATAATGCGCAAAATTTGCAATATACGAGGGAACTATTTTCGGGTGTCAAAACACTTTGTTTTGATACCAAATCAGTTTTATAAACTTACTTAGACATATTTGACATGTCTAACTCGTCACTTTTAGCTTAGTGCTTGTTTAGAGTCGTAAGTCGAGCGGTCTTGACCATCGCTTTGATTTTCGAATCCGACCCGTTTGGTCGATCTTAGGATCCGACCAAACACATATTTGTGACCATATTTATATAGGGAATAACCCTCTGAGGTTATACCTTATGGTCACGTTGTTTGGTTAGTATCATGATAGGTCGTTGTTATGCCCTTTATAAATGACCAAAATGCCCTTTTTGCACATAAATTCATTTTAAGCATATGTGGCTAAAGTTTTGACATATAAACTGATATTACAACATTATTAAACATGTTTGGGCATTTAAGACTCATCATAGGACATGTTTAACCATCCAATCATGCGTTTACGCAAATGACACGTTAAAGTAGCGTAAACTACCTTAACGGGTCAAAAGCACTTAGGAACCCTTCCAAATCAGAATATTGAGTTTATTAAATCATACCATATGAGTTCCAACACGCATTTGATTTATTAGACATCATTCTATCCAATCCGCCGATTAAAGTCCTGACTTATTAACATAGTTATCCGATCTTAGGAACCATTTGATTCCACATACTCTTGAGCTTTATTATTCTTCTTGAACAAGGATACTTTTGCAACCCCAAGTGAGTGCATAGTCCCCTCTTTTATAATTTTCAAATATTTTGGGGTGATACACATGTGCCTACTCCATACTTTCATGTTTTCATGCTTTCATGACATATACTTGCTATGTTCATCTAGTACATATATAGTACATGATTTCAATTATGTTTTCCTATGTATGTTGACTGAGCATGCTAGCACATTGATTTCAAAGACATCTTTTGCGGCATATGTTGACTTAGCATATGAGCACATTGATTTACATTATTTTGCTATGTATGTTGACTGAGCATGCTAGCACATTGATTTTATGGACATTTCTACTTCGTATGTTGACTTATCGTACTTAATACATGGTTTAAAGACATTTTTCATGGCATTGCTTTCATTGACTATGACATTTGGTTTGTTTAACGGGACATAATACATTTATTAACATTGATCACGCCGCCCGGTAGTATGTAATGGTACCATAGGACTTGACAAATCCCGTTCCCCGCTTCCTAGGTTTGTTGGAAGTAGGGAATGACAGAATCCGAATACACTTTTGATAAACCTTTGACTTGATAAGGGTTTATCCGACAGTCGCAAGGCTTGAATGTATACGATAAACATAACTACATAAATGTTCATATCAAATAAAGCATTGGTTTTGCAAAACATGACTTTTGATTTAAACTTTGGTTTATTCAAGACATTGATTTGTACACAACAATTGGTTATACAAGACATTTGGTTATACATGACATTTGACATTTGTTAGACAAGACCTTTTTGGTGGTTATTTGATAAGTGATTTAAATAAGGAGATGTGTGTAATGTGATAAAAGCATGGTGGATACGCCGCTGGTACTTCCTATATATAAGTGCTTTCATGATATTACATATCGTAGCGTTATTTAAACCACTTCGACAAAGACAAATACATGACACATTTGGTACAAAGAACATATATTTTTCACAAGACGTTGTTTTACAAATGGCATATTTTATACAATTCATTTTCATCCGGTTATTATTTAACCATACATCCTTCTTTTAAATCATTTGATTTTCATATTGATTTACATATGATTTTATAAAAGAAAACATTTTTATAAGGTTCATGACTATTTTTCTTTAAGCTATTATTTTAACTTCAAGTCATGAATCCTCATCAACAAAACCTATGTATCTCACAGGCATTTTTATGCTGACGTACCTATTTTCACATGTGTTTCAGGAGCTAATATCTGAGGTTGATCATGCTACACTTAGGCGGGCTTGGGCTTTAATGACTTAAAAATTAGCAAGACAAATAAATTTATGTTATGTTTCCTTAAATTCCAGACAATGTAAACAATTTGAATTAATAATACAAAACTTTAATTTCCATGGTTGTTGAAACAATACTTCTGTTACGACACTCTCCGACGTTTCCGCCGCGGTTTGTTGTTTTAGCGGTCGGGTGTGACAGAAAGATTGGCCAAAGTTGTTATCAATATAATGTAACAAGATTTGATAACTCCGGGCGAAGTTGTTTAATGAGAATTGGTGTTTTGAGAGTCAAGTTCGCCTGAACTTGACCGAGTATAAATAATCAAGTTCGCTCAAAAGTTCATTTTATCTGTTACAATCATCTTCGAGCGAACTTAAGTGCGATTTGAGATAAATTGTGATTTTGCAATATTTCTGTCGTTATACTACCCAAATTAAGACATGGTATAAGTGATTCGCACACTTATAATCATGGCCGAGGTATAAATTGCATAAATCGTCCATAAATTTGATGTGTTTGAACCGATTGGACCGAAAACGTTAAAATCAGTAGATCTATGGTCTTTTTGAACAAATTGAACGGCGATAAATGTTAATAAACATGTAAACATCAAAACAAACAAAAAATTTGAATATTGGACTGTTGTTGGTGTAGCAGGTTTTGTTGGGGAAGATGACAAGTTCGCCTGAACTTGTTGAAGTTGTGTTACATTAACTTCGGGCGAAGTTGTTCAAACATCCTGAATAAAGTTTGAATATTCAACAAGTTTGCCCAAACTTGGTTTAAAAAGGTTCAAATCCTGTAAACACAACAAGTTCGCCCGAACTTGTTTGAAATATAAAAGAATTGTAAATGTCACATGTACGAGCGAAGTTGGTGTTAAAATTGTAATGTTTGTGGTGTATCAAGTTCGCCCAAACTTGATGTTTGTAATTGTTAAACTTTGAAAAAATTTGCTAAGTGCTTGATTTTCTTATCCGCAGAATATTCAGCTTTCGTTTTTGAAATTCCACAACACGTGCATATCTCTGGATGAGAAGATTTATCCTTCACGGGCTGCATTCTCAGAGATACTTGAATTTATGGGAAGGATTCCGATCACTAAGGCTATTACAGACAAGCACGTTGTTTATCGATCACATGTATATTTTTATGTAATTCAACAACTTTTAATGAAGAGACGAATGTTATTAGTTCTGCTGTTCGAGTAGGAAATGAGGATAAAGAGATTAAAGTTTCTGAAGCTGATATACGAAGGGTTCTAGAATTCAACGATGATACTAATGATCCGATTAGCTTCGAGGAAAGAATGGTGAAAGGCTGTTTCTTTAGAATGGGATACGAAGGGCATGCGAATGAGCCAACATTGAAGAAAGGCGGTGTTCCTCTACCACATAAGTTCCTTATTCATGCCATTATTCATGCTTTCAGTTACATGAAAGCCGGTCTAGATGATATTCAAGATTATATGGCCTGTATGGTTATAGCATTGGTGCTCAACAAGAACTTTAACTTTTCGAAAGTGATTTTCAAATTCATGTCGAAGAATATGGGCAAAGACAGACTAGTGATAAATCCAAGGTTTGTTCAGATGCTGATAGACGAAAAATTTAAAGACATTGCGAAAGATGCGAACGATATTCTATATCTAAGCCTCATGGACGAAACAACTTTGAAGAAGCTTAAGACATATCAGAAGCAAGATTCTGCTCCTATTGCAAAACCTGTGTTTGGTGCTATCGTCAAAGCTGATTATGTCTCACCACCTGAAAATAAAAGGAGGAAAGATGGTAGCGGAGACGATAAAGACGAGGTTGAGTTGTTAAAAACGTTCAAGGAGAAAAGAGGAGATTGGTATATCAAGAAGGTTGTTTTCATTGAGAAGCCTAAATGAAAAAGGGCGTCAAAGAAAGTGGAAACCATGTTGATAGATGAACCTGATGTGAATCAAGAAAATCCTAAGAATGTTGAAGGATCAAGCGTTGCAGTGAATATTGAAAGCTAAGAAGTTGAGACTGGTACAGCAAGAGGTGAACGAGATGATGTTATTTCAGCGACTTCTGACAAAGATGATGAATCTTCTGAAGATTCTGCTGATATTTGATAGAGAGAAGCAGATAAAGAAAAAGAAGAAGAACGATTAAAAAAGCACGGTGAGGATTTGTATGAACCGCCTGCTGATGAGGTTTCTGACGAAGAAGGACCAAAGAAGAAAACAAAGCGCTCTAAAAGGCTGGAGATTCAAAGAAAACTACGTGTTCTCCTAGTACTAGAGGAAAGAAAAAGCCTCAGAGTCGCAGGTATTTGAGTCAGAAAAAGGGGAAAGGAGTTACATAAGAACCTCTTGTTTCTAACTTGCAAGATATTCCGTTTGTTGAAGATCAAGTGCCACTATCTGTTACTGAATTACCGGTTCACAGTACATCTTAATCAACTCCAAAATCTGCTACAAAACGTACTGCTAAAGTGACTCCTCCAAGATCAAAGTAGTCTACTCCACAAAGTGCTAGAGCTAAAGAGTTTAAAGATGCTTTCGGCGATATTCTAGATAATGTTACACATCCTATCACAGCTGAAGATCTTTCGAATTGGTTTGAAGATACTCCAGTGGACCCTCTATAGGAAAGAATCAAAGCTCTAGAAGATAAACTCAAACAGAATGAAGTCGAGAAAAAAGATTTGGAAAGTAAAGTGAAGCAGAGTATGGTTGAAAAAGAAATTCTGCAAGAGAAGTTAAATTTCTCGAAGATAACAGAGGGTATATGAAAGTTATGGTTGATAGTTTGAGTGCTGCGAATGAACGGTTGGAGAAAGAAATAGCTGAACTAAGATCTGAAAGAGATCAGAATGATAGAAGGTTTGCCAGGCTATAGAAAGTTTTAACTAACAGCTTGGGTATTGATTTTAGAGCAGAGTATGAAAGACTTGGTCTGCAAGAAGCCAAAGACAAAGGTGAAAAAGAATAAGCAGAACAGGGAAAGGGTAAAGGGATCGTTGATAGTATTTGTAAACCAATAGAGGAGCCTGTGATTGAAAAGTATGTTGAAGAAGAAAAAGCTCCATAATATGAGATTGTTCTTAAAGATGTTTCTATTGTTGAATCTCAGGAAGCAGAAAAGATTGACGAATTTGTCAAATCTTCTGAGATAGAAAAAGAAACAGAAGAGAAAGACGACGATGATGAAGATGATATAGACGATGACCCTGCAGGTGATGATACGAAAGATGATTCAGATCACGATGATGGTGATGATGACGATCAGGGTGGCGTTGGTCTAAAGATTGATTCTGCTAAGGTTCACAATGATTTAGACTTTGAATCTTTGATAAACGATGATGTGAACATGGAGGATGATTAGAGTAAGGAGGAGCATACAGAGCAAACAGGGCCTAAAGATGTTGATGTTTCTAACGCAATAGTTGCTACGTCTGTTGCTGCTATTCATGACAAACCTCTAATGATTATGTTAAATCCGAGTGTTGAAGAAGGGGAATTCGTTCACGACTATACAAAAGAAGAGTTGGCCAAAATGTTCGAAGTTGATGCTGATTCTTTCGAGTTTGATTTTGAAGAAGAGTTGGTGAATATGAGTACATTTGAACCGAAGGATTATGTGTATAAGCGTGTATCAGAAGCTGACGATTATGATCATGTTATTTTCGAAGAGTGTTCTGACGATGAAGCTGAAAAGTATTCTGGTATCAATACTTGCAGTTTTCCAACAATAGAAGAAATCATGAGTCAGATTGATGTGGATTTGTTAAAGCAAAAGATTGACGAAGTGGTGAAAGAAGTTAATATCCCTAAACGTTATACTAAAGAACAGATTGCTGAAGCGAAGAAGTCGTGGTTTAAAGAGATGCCTAAAGAAAGAAAGTTCGAGTGACCACTAGCATTCTTTACTCGTGATAAAGAAAAATCTCTTGGTGATATTCTGAGTAGGGATGGATTAGAGAACTTGACGTTTATGCTATCAAGAGGGAGTTCGGGATTCAATACTCCAGACATCTATAAAGACGTTACCATTTTGGGATGTTAAAGAGTTGGTGGAAATGAGAAACATTAGTCTTCAAATGAAATTCAACGAACAACGCCTATGGAGAGTTATCAAGTTTGAAGCTTCTAGGGGTTTTGAATTATGGAAGTCGTTTATTCCGAAACGTAGAATCAAGATTGACAAAAAGACAGGTGAAAAAGATGTTATGCTAGTGATGAAAAGGCCAAGGGCTATGAAGAACATGCAGCTGAAACCTATTGAACAAGACTTTCCTCCTTATTTTCTTTGGTGGCAAACGGATCTAGAAACAAGTGAAGCAGTGATAGTGCTACGAGCTGACGAAACATGGGATATCACTAAAGAAAAAGATCCTGAATGCATCGAGAAATGAAGAATTTGGGGATTATGGCATACTATACGTATACTAGACCCGAAGTGGCTAGTCAATTGTTCGAAAGAAGATGTGAAGTGTTTATTCTTCAACAAGATTTGTTTCGATAAACGTGAAGAAGTCCAAGCAAAACAATACAAAGGTGTGATCAATGTTTACTATTGTGACAACTGTGAAAAAAATCCCGGTAAACTTTTATTGGTACAAGTCCGTGGCAACCGGATGGGATATGTGTATCATGATATTTTTATGATTATGTGCGATATCCATGATGAAACAGGTCCACCTTAATTGGTCCTAAACATTAAGCATGATTAAAACAATAATCGCTCATAAACTTTGCATATGCTAAACAATATCTGTTATGTCTCGGAGGAATCCGAGAGCACGTTATGGTTAACATGACACTATTAAGGACCAACGATGCGAGGTTGGTGTCCTTAGCCTTGAACAACGTGTTAAACGGAGACTTGACGTTTAACAGCGCATTAAATCTTTGACGTTGATTATTAGGGTATCGGTAGCATCATTTAAGATTCCGAGTTCCAGGAACAACTTAGTTTTGTGCCATAGACGGTGACATAAGGTTTGAAAATAATCAAAGCCCGGGCACGCAAAATGAAGCGTATCCTGGTTAGGGAAACGCCTTCATTCCGGGCATAACATAAGGCAACCAAATGTGCAAGGAACGATCGATCAAGCTTAAAAACACTTAAACGAACGTCATACGACACTTTTATGATTACAACGTAACCATGCTCGGATTTCAAGACATTTATGCTCAGTTTTTAAAACCGAGTCTTTTAATAGTAAGAACGCGAAAACCGGAGCCCGTTGCGCAAATCAAGAACACGTCCAGGACCCGAAAACGAACCTAAACACAAACGGAAGATAAACATCATCTTTAACACGCATAACGGAGCACGAGGTGTCCCCTTGGGACCCCCCATATATATATATATATATAATATATCTTTTATTTTTAATTTTCCATTTTATTTTCATTAAATTCAAGAAAAATTTACCAAGCTCTCCAAAACACTGCCATAACACAAGGAGCTTCAGCTGATTATCATCTTAACAAATTAAAATCAAAGGTATAAACCTTGGGTTTTATGGTTTTGATCATGTTTTCTTGATTAAACGCGATTTTCTAGCCGAAAAACTCATTTTAGTTCAAGATTTTTGTAAGTTTAAACATGTTTATGGGCTGAAGAAGAACACCCTGGTATTCCCCTTGTGTTATATGGCAGCCATGGTCTTAAATCTTTGGGGTTTGATACCCTAATCAACACCTATTCGACAAAAATCGCTTAACTATTCGATTAACCGAAAAACAATGAAATAAAGCTTGATTGATCTATGTTCTAGCATATTTGGGTTGTACTTGATGTGTAGGTACTGAATATGGCACCCACCCACTTCTGGACTCACAAGAAGTGCTTGGAATTGGAAGAATCGCTAGGTATATCATCCGAAAACCGAAACTAGGATGGGCAGAATCTTGTTTTAGCTATAACTTAGTCCGTTAAACTTGGATTGACGAGTTCCTGGACATGTAAAGGGTGTTCTAGAATGTTTTTCGAATTTTTGAACCACTAATGCTAATTAATACTAATTATTTGATTAAATATTGTTTAATAAATAATTTATTTAAATAAGTAAAATGCCAAAATTGGTGTTAGAACTTCAAACTAGTGTTAGAACTTGAGGGCAAATTAATAAAGCACTCAGTTGTTTCTACACACGTGTTGCTCCAACCCAGAACTATTGCTTCTATTCATGTTTCATTTCTCAGATTGAGCCAAAGACAGTTAATGAAGCTTTAGCCGATGAAAACTGGGTACAAGCAATGCAAGAAGAATTATTGCAGTTTGAGAAGTTGGGAGTGTGGAAGCTTGAAGACCTACCAGAAAATCAGAAAGCAATTGATACAAAATGGGTCTCTAAGTGTAAACATGATGATAGAGGGGTTATTGTTTGTAACAGAGCTAGGCTTGTTGTCAAGGGATTTCACCAGCAGGAAGGGATAGACTACGCGAAAGTCTATGCACCAGTAGCTCGGTTGGAATCTATTCGAATCTTTCTAGCTTTCGCATCATGGAAAGGATTTAAGGTCTATCAATTGGATGTCAAATCAGCTTTTCTGTACGGAAAATTACGCGAAAAGGTGTACCTTGGACAACCACCGGGGTTTGTCGATCCACTCAACAAGAAGAAAGCGTACCTACTGGATAAAGCTCCTTACACATGCAGATCATAATCTTCAGATCACTGAAAGGATGCCCAAGCACCGGCTTGTGGTACCCGAAGAACGACAATTTCGACCTCACAAGCTATGCTGATTCTGATTTTGGTGTAGTTAAGTTGAACTCAAAATCAACTACAGCGGGATGCCAGTTCTTCGGAACAAGAATGGTAACCTGGCAGTGTAAGAAACAGACTACGGTCGTTCTCTCTACCTGTGAAGCTGAGTATATCTCGGCCTCCAGCTGTTATTCACAGATTCTGTGGATTCAACAGCAGATGAGAGACTACGGTCTGCAATTTCTAGACACTCCGATGTATGTTGATAACAATGCAGCCATAGATATAACTAAAAATCCGGTTCATCACTCACACACGAAACACATTGAAATTCGTTATCATTTCATTCGTGATTGCTACGAAAAGAAATTGGTGCGAATAGAAAAAATCCACACTGACGAACAAAAGGCTGATTTTTATACCAAACCATTTTCTTTGTCACGGTTTAAATACTTGCTGAAAATTAACGGTATGAAAAATTTGATGACAGGTGCGGACGCGGAGGTTTAATACGGATCAGACGACGAGTTCGCGTGATCTACATTGGTTTGTAAATATCTTTCTACTTTAGAATTTTGTTAAAAACTAAAATCTAAAAAGATGTTTCTGATTTTAGGGGAGAAATGTTAGAGAAAATACAACAACATTCGAAAATTTTTAAAATCCAAAAATATATGAAAAATTCAAAATGTACAAAGCATTGAAAAGACAAAAAGAATTCAGTGTCACAAAAGAAAATGATAGTACATCAGTGGACCATCACAACATGCTAAAGAAATGTAAAGTTTAAAAGTGATAAACGAGTCTTACTGTGGATATGTCGATAGACTTAACACGTTCAGTAAACTGTTTTCTAGATATAAACTAAATTTTACAACTGCTTAAACTTGTGGATTAACATATCTTGGATATATGGACTTAGTACTCTGAAATTTTGTTTGAAAGATTGCCTGATTCTGAGATACGAGGTCTTTATAAATAGTTGATATCTGGGGTATTATACAAGTTCTTCTGATTTTGCGGAAGCAATAGCCTAGAACTTTTATAATACTTTCGCCAAAAATCCCCAAAGTGCGTGCTATATTGAAAGGAATCGAAAGATATAATCATTTGCAGTGTTAAAAAGATTCCATAAGTGGAACACACCTTAAAGACGAGCCTTCATCTCTTTGTCTGTACGGTAGTACTAACCTGAGCTCTCAAGGTCTCGCACAACCCAGATACAGATATCAATTACACAGTAAATATGTTTGTACTTAGTTTACATTGTTCTGTACATAGTATTTCAGCTTTACAGATTAAAATCAAAAAGATTTTCTGTGAGTTTTAGCATAAACTTGCAAAAATACAAAAAGATTATAATTCTACATTGTTTTCAGCAAACCAATGTTGGAGAACGGCTCTATAAAGTCTGGTAAGATGCTAGAACTATTGGGAATCTCTTTGACAACAGGCTGGGAGCTAATTTGTTAAATCTGAAAAGACAAAACGATAAAATGTTCATTAATTTGAAACTTTGTTTTTGAAAATATCAACAGTTTGTTCGTAACGGGTCAAACCGGGGTCATTAACTTGGACTCGGCAGACAAATCGGTTAACCAAGGTCATTAGCTTGGACTTGGTCAACTGAGTGGATTTTCATAACTGGTAAAAAGATGGAAAGTTCAGGGGTTAAAAAGAAAAATTGAAAATGTTTGTTTTTTAGGGTTTGGCAAGTTCGGCCGAACTTGCCAAACAAGTCATGTTTAACAAACAAGCAAGTTCGACCGAACTTGCAGATGGATTGCTGAGTTAAAAGGTAAGTTCGCCCGAACTTCAATGGGCTTGTGTATGGGCCTGTAAGTTCGCCCGAACTTGACATGGTATAAATACCAATCAAGTTCGTCCGAACTCATTCAACAGCGCACAAACTCTCCTGAGCAAACTTCAACCTTTGCGAGTGAAGTTGTGATTTTGGCAATTTGACGTCGTTATACTGCCCGATTTTAGTTTGTTTTTGGTGATTAGCACACCAATTACAATGACTGAGGTGAGATTTAGATTTTGAACCGTTAAGATGGACTGTAGTTGATATGTTAGATCTAAACTTTAAAAATTGATAGATCTAGGGGTCTGATAACAAAATTGAACTTAAAATCAAGATCTACACTTTAATCGACCGTGTAATCATGTTTGATTGAACTGTAATGGATATTTGCATGTTTGAACAAGTTTGGTTTTTTGGAGAAGACGAAAAGTTCGGCCAACTTGTTGTCAAGTTCGACCGGACTTGTCTAAAAATATGAATTAATGAAATCTAAACATCTTCGACCGAACTTGCATTAAAGTCTTGTAAATAATAACTGATTAAAAGTGTATCTTCGACCGAACTTAGGTGAATGAATGTTTAATTGTTTAGATTGTAAGTTCCCCCGAACTTACATTTCATGATTGAACATGTGTTTAGAACATGTTCAGGCGAACTTGATCAAAACAGTTTGATTAACACTCAATCAAGTTCGCACGAACTTGATAAAGTGTTAGAAAAGTTTTGAAATTTTTCTTGAAAAGCGTGCTAATTCTTTTGTGTCATGTTTTTCAGGCACAGGTTCCAGCGCGTGTTATCTCTATTGAGTTATCCAAAACTCACAATACATGAATTATGCTTGATAAATCTATTTGTCCGTATCTGAAGGAGTATGACAGTATATTGAAGTTTTTGGAGGAAAGCCCTATTCGTAGAACGCACGGTGTCATATCGTTCACACATAGTTAATTTTTGGATGAATGCGAGCCTTAGCGCTGATGAGAAGACGATTTCTTCAACAGTGCAAGTTGGAAATGAGCTCAAGCCGATTACAGTAACTGAAGATGATATTTGAAGGATTTTGCATTTCAACGACAACAAAGATGATCTAATTCATCTAGACGAAAAGATGGTATGTGGCTGTTTATTTCGTATGGATACAAGGGGAGTGTAAACAAACCTACGTTGAAGAAAGGGGAGGTGCCTAACCCCTACAAGCTTCTAATGCACGCCATTATTCATACATCAGCCATCGCAAGGCCGGATTAGATGATGTTAAAGATTACTTAGCTTGCATGGCAACGGCATTGATTCTGAAGAAGCCGTTTAACTTCTCAAAGCTTGTCTTTACACATATGTCGAAAAACATGGAGGATTCTAGATTGTGCTTATATCCGAGGTTTGTACAAATGTTGATCAACGAGAAGTATGCCAACATTGCACGAGATCCTAATGACGTGCTGTATTTAGTTCATCTTGATGAAACTACTGTGAAGAAGCTTATCAAGTTCCAGAAACAGTCTTCAGCTCCTGTTTCCAAGCTGGTATTCGGAGCCATTAAAAGATTCGAATTATATATCGCCGCCAGATAACAAGTGGAGAAAAGATGGTAGCAACGACGAGAAAGAACCTAATGCTGAACGAGAATGGTTCAAAGACTTCAAGCCGAAAGCTAGAAGTGATTGGTTTTTGAAGGCTGAAGCAGATAAGCCGAAAAAGAAGCGAGCTGCTAAGAAAGTAGAAACGATGCTCGTTGACGAAGAAGAACCTGAAAACGTTGAAGCAGTTGCTGGATCGAGCGCTGCAGTTGTAAATGAAAGTCAGGAAACTGTAAAGTCAACCCAAGAAGATGTGATTTCTGCTACTTCTGAGAATGAAGAATCTGATAAAGAAATTCCTGCTAAAGAGCCAGAAAAGACTGAGGGTGAGATTATAGCAGAGAAAGAAAGAGAACTGGATGCTGATTTTGATCCTAAAGCAGAAAAAGAGTCCGATGAGGATAGGCCTAAGAAATCTAAACGTGTTAAGTCTATGACTGTTTCGTCAACAGATTCTACAGGGTCTCCTAAGACCAAAGGAAAGGGAAAAGCAAAGAAAGAGCAAAAGGTTGTAAGTAAGAGGCGCAAAAGATTGTTGAAAAGCACAGAAGCCCCACAAGAACCTTCTGGTGCTCAGGACAAAGGAGTCACACAAGAACCTCCTCCATAATAACCTCCTGTTATTGTTCATGCTGAAATTGAAAGGCCAGGAGTTACACAAGAACCTCCTGTGTCTGGCTTTGTTGAAGTTCCTATCACTGAATCTCCTATTGCTCCAATGACTTCTGTTCCTGAAAGTTCTACGCCAAAGAAGTCAACACCAAAGTCAACACCAAAGACTCTAGGAGCGCCTAATGTGTTTGGTGATATGCACAATGATCCTATAAGTTTGCAGGATCTAAATGATTTATTCCCAGAAACAAATGATGAACTTCTGGAGAAGCGAGTGAAGGCGTTAGAGGAAAAAGTAGCACATAATGAAGTAGAAAAAGCTGAAATGGTTAACAAGATGAATCAAAGCGCTATCGAAAAGGAAATGTTGGATGACAAAGTAAAGGTGTTAGAAAATGAAAGACAGTATCTTAAAGCATTGATTGAAAGTCTGCAAGATGCTAATGAGAAAATGCAGACAGAAATTTCAGAGTTAAGGTCTGTCCAAACTCTAAATGATCGAAGATTCTCTAGGATGTAGAAAGTGTTATCTAATGCACTGGGTATCGACTTCATCGCTGAATATGATCGTCTAGATCAACAGGAAGCTAAGGAAAGAGATGAAAAAGAATTAGCTGAGAGTGGAAAAGGAAAAGGGGTTGAAGGTGAAGCTCCTAAGTCTTCTGATGTTCCAGAGAAACCTGTTGAAGAAAATATTGTCATAGCTTCTGAGTCTGATATTCCTAAGGTTGACGAATCTGTCAAGCCTTCTGATCCTATCACTGCTTCTGAAGAAAAAGACGATGGAGAAGCTGAAAAAGATGATAAAGAGGATGAAGAGGAAGGAAGTTACGAGGATTGGAATTTTGGTGATGATGATGATGACGATGATCAGGGTAATGTTGGTATTAGAGTTTCTGAAGCTAAAATCTTTGATGATTTGATTTTACTACCCTAATGGATGATGAATCGAACAAAATGGAAGATAAAAGTCAGGGGGAGTCAGGGCAGAAAGGGCCAACTGATGATGATATAAATATGGAAAATGTTGATCGTTTTGCAAAGCCAGTTGCTGCTATTCCTGCAAAGCCATTAATGTTAATGTTAGAACACAAACATGGAGGAAGGTGAATATGTACATAACTACACGAAGGAGGATTTAGCTAGATTCATTGAAGTTGAAGCTGAATCGTAAGAGTTTGATTTTGAGGAGGATGTGATGTCTGTAAATCCTTTCGAGCCAAATGATTATCAATATCAAAGACGATTCGAAGTTGATGAATACAATCGAGTAATTGTGGAAGATTGGTCTTCAGATGACGAATTAGATCAGAAAGCGAAGTACATCGGTTCTAATTCAGATAGTTTTCCTATATTTGAAGAGATGTACAAACAGCTTGATGAAGATATGTTGAAGGATAGGATTGATGAATCAGTTCGAGAGGGTAAAGTACCTAAGGCCATGACCAAAGAAGAGATTGCTCAAGCGAGAAAGTCGTGGTTTAAAGAAATGCCACGCGAACGCAAGTTTCAACGTCCTCTTGCATTCTTTACCAGAGACAAAGACGTTTCTTTGGGAGATATTTTGAGCTGGGGTTGGTTTAAAGAGATTAATGTATATGCAATCAAGAGGGAGTTTGGAGTGCAATACTTCAAATACCTTGTTGATTTGAATATTGGGATGTTGAAGAGTTGGTACAGAACGTCTTTGTTACATATTACATGAAACCGATTGATAAGTTATTATGGAAAATGATTAAGTATGAAGCGATTAAAGGTTGGAATTATTGGAAGCCTTTTATTCCTGGTTGCAGAGTGAAGATAAACAAGGTAACTGGAGAAAAGGACATAACGTTAATAATGAGACATCCTAAAGCCATGAGAAATATGCCGCTAATGCCGATTGAACAAGACTTCTATCCTTTGTTCAAGTGGTGGCAGATTGATCCAGCAACGTGTGAAGCTGTGATTGTGCTAAACTTAAAGAACATCTGGATATTACCAAGGAACGGGTTGAAGTGATGGGTTATCAGGGCATGAGGGGTTTATGGAGGACGATAAGGATTCTAGATCATATGTGGCTTGTGAACTGCTCGAGAGAAGATATCAAAACTTTGTTCTACAACAAGATTGTTTTTGAAGAAAATGAAAAGGTACAAGCTATGAAGTTTCAAAAGGTTGTGAACGTTTGTTATGCACGTGAAGTAAATTCTGGAAAGATGTGGCAAACGAAGTGGAGGGATCTGGAGATAGTTGAGTTTTTAAAGGAAGAAAACAGAAATGAGGCGATTAAAGAAAGAATGGAAAAAACGGTAAGGCAAAGTTCTCTAAGAATGATTAACTTTAAAAGACCACCGCCAACTGATCAAACGCCTGATCCAAAGCAAGAACGACGAAAGAAGCCGTTCAAGAACTTCTTCGGTCGTGTACGTTAACGTTTTTATGAAGACAGAGTTTTGAAGACTGATACAAGACGAAGACTATATCCAAGGGGGAGTCCGTTGGTGCATAATGTATGTCTTAGTCTTATATCGAGTATGTATTGTATAGAGCTGAATATGCTAGGTATAGCAAGTATTTATGTTTGATGTAAGCAAGTTCGCCCATGAAAGTCATCATGTAAGCATTGTATCCGGCAAGTTCGGGCGAACTTGTATCCTGAGGGCCGAACTTGTTCTCCAATAAATACCTAGCTAGCTTACTTCATTTGTAACTTTGGCATTTCAGAGGCGAAGCTCTGTCGATTTGTAACCAGAACGTTTGATCTATAAAACTGACGATTAACCGATTAAATCTTGTCTATTGGTAAACTTGTCATAATAATTCCGCGATTATGGACAATAGTTATCAAATTTAGGTTCCTTAGCATCGAGGATCGGTCCTACAGGAGAAAAGATGACAGTGATGATGAGAAAGAGCTTAACACTGAGAAAGAATGGTTTAAGGAATTCAAGCCGAAAGCTAGAAGTGAATGGTTCTTAAAGGCAGAAGCTGATAAGCCTAAGAAGAAACGAGCTGCAAGAAAATTGAAAAATTTCTCGTAGATGAAGATGAACCTGAGAATGTTCAAGTTGAAGCAGGTTTAAGTGCGGTAGTTAATATTGAAAGTCAAGAGACTGAGAAAGCAGCACAAGATGATGTTATTTCTGCTACTTAAGAGAATGATGATTCTGATGATTCTCTTGAAAGAATTACAAAGAAGACTATAGCAGAGACTGAGGCAGAAAAGACAAAAGAGACTGATGTTGATTTCGATCCAAATCAGGAAAAAGAGTCAGATGAGGAAAGACCAAAGAAGAAATCTAAACGTGTAAAGTCTGCAATGGTTTCGTCGACAAAGGCTACAGGATCTCCTCAAGCAAAAGGCAAGAAAAGAAAAGCAGCAAGCAGAAAGTATATTGGAAAGACTAAAAGCACAGCAGCCCCACAGGAACCTTCTGGTGCACAGGAGACAGGAGTCACACAAGAACCTCCTACACAAGAACTTCATGTTATTATTCATGCTGAGACTGAAAGTCAAGGAGTTACACAAGAACCTCCTGTGACTGGTTTACTCGAAGTTCCTATTACTCAGTCCCCAATTGCTGCAATGACTTCTGTTCCTGAAAGCTCTACTCCAAGGAAGTCTACACCAAAGGCTGCGACTCCAAAGTCAACACCTAAAACTCCAGGAGGGCCTAATGTGTTTGGAAATATGCACAATGATCCGATAAGTCTGCAGGATTTTAACGATTTCTTTCCAGAGACTAACGTTGATCTTCTGGAAAAGCGTGTCAAGGAATTAGAAGACAAAGTGGCACAGAATGAAGTTGAAAAAGCAGAGCTTATTCAGAAGATGAATCAAAGTGCCGTTGAGAAAGAGATTTTGGATGACAAGGTTAAAGTGTTAGAGAATGAAAGAGAGTACTTTAAAGCGTTGATCGAATGTTTGCAGGATGCAAATGAAAAAAATGCAAACTGAGATAGCTGATCTGAAGTCTATCCAAGCCTTAAATGATCGAAGATTCTCTAGGATGCAGAAAGTTTTATCTAATGCATTGGGTATGGACTTCATCAAAGAATATGATCGTCTAGATCAACAGGAAGTTGAAGAACGTTCTGAGAAAGAATTAGTTGCGAGCGGTAAAGGAAAGAATGTTGAAGGTGAAACACTTACTTCTTCTATAGCTACAGAGAAGTCTATCGATGATGTAATTCTAGCTTCTGAGTCTGATATTCCAAAGGTTGACGAATCTGTCAAACCTTCTGATCCTGTCGCTGCCTCTGAAGAAAAAGATGATGAAGAAGCTGAGAAAGATGATAAAGAGGATGAAGAGGAAGTGGGTTATGAGGATTGGAATGTTGGTGATGATGGCGATGATTATGATCAAGGTAGTACTGACATTAAAGTTATTGTAGCCAAAGTTGCTGATGACTTTGATTTTTTTTGATCTTATGAATGATGAGTCGAATAAGATGGAAGATAAAGTTGAGGGGGAGTCAGGGAAGACAGGGCCTTCAGAGGATATAGATTTGTCAAATATTGATCGATTTGCAAAGCCAGTTGCTGCAGTACCCACAAAGCCCTTAATGTTGATGTTGGAACATAATGTGGAAGAAGGTGAGTGCGTGCACAATTACTCAAAAGATGATTTGGCGAGATTGGTTGAAGTTGAAGCTGAAAATTTAGAGTTTGATTTCGAGGAAGTTTTGAACGTTAACACTTTTGAGCCAAATGATTATCAGTATAATAGAAGATTTGAGGCTGATGAGTATAACAGGGTGATCGTAGAGGATTGGTCTTCTGATGATGAAACTGATCATACTGCGAAGTACGTCGGTCTTAATTCTGAAAGTTTTCCTACTTTTGAGGAAATGTACAAGCAAATCGATGAAGACATGCATAAAGAAAAGATTGAAGAGTCTCTACGAGAGGGTAAAGTTCCTAAACCTATGACGAAGGAGGAAATCGCTCAAGCGAAAAAGTCCTGGTTTAAAGAGATGCCTTGCGAACGTAAGTGTCGACGTCCTCTAGCATTCTTTACCAGAGACAATGATTTTTCTTTGGGGGATAATTTGAGTTGGGGTTGGTTCAAAGAGCTGAATGTTTATGCAATTAAGAGGGAATTTGGAGTGCAATACTTCAAGTATCTTTCTGATTTCAAGACTTTACCTTATTGGGATGTGGAAGAGTTAGTGCACACTATGAATGTTACATATCACATGAAGTATATTGATCAGTTATTGTGGAAAATGATCAAGTATGAAGCAGTAAAAGGATTCAACAACTGGAAGCCTTTTATTCCTAGCCGCAGAATCAAGACAAACAAGAAAACAGGGGAAAAGGACATAACGTTGATTATGAAACGTCCAAGAGCCATGAGGAATATGCCGCTAATGCCGATTGAACAAGACTTCTATCCGTTGTCAAGTGGTGGCAAATAGATTCATCTACTTGTGAAGCAGTTATTGTTCTGATGTTTGAAGAACATTTGGATATAACAAAGGAAAAGGTTAAGGTAATGGGTCATCAGGGCATGAGGGGTTTATGGAGGACGATTAGGATTCTAGATCCTATGTGGCTTGTGAACTGCTCGAGAGAAGATATCAAAACCTTGTTCTATCGCAAGATTATTTTTGAAGAACGAGAAAAGGTACAAGCAATGCAGTTTCAGAGAGTTGTAAACGTTTGTTATGAACGCGAAGTCAATTCTGGAAAGATGTGGCAAACTAAGTGGAGAGGTCTAGAAAGAGTTGAGTTTCTAAAGGAGGAGAAGCGTCTTGAAGCGATTCATGAAAGAACTAGGAAGGCAAGTGTTAAAAGATTTCAGCATTTGAACAAAGTGCCTCCTACAGATCAGACGCCGGATCCGAAACAAGAGCGAAGAAAGAAACCGTACAAGAACTTTTTCGGTCGTGTGTGTTAATGTTTATATGAAGACGGAGTTTTGAAGACTGATACAAGATGGAGACGATATCTAAGGGGGAGTCTGTTGGTGCATGATGTCTATGTCTTAGTCTTATATCGAGTCTGTATAGTATAGAGCTGAATAGGCTAGGTATATGAAGTATTTATGTTTGTATTAGCCAAGTTCGCCCATGATGTCTCATGTAAAAGAAAGTTAGGCCGAACTTGCTATGGCAAGTTCGGGCGAACTTACTCCTATCCTCGGGCGAACTTGAGGCTCTATAAATACCTAGCTAGTGCTCCTCATTTGTATCTTTTGGCATTTTGGAGGCGAAGCTCTGTCATTTTGTACTCTCGAAGTTTAATCAATGAAACTGATGATTAACTGATTAATTCTTGTCTATTGGCAAGCACGACGTAATATTTCCGCTATTATGGAAGTTAGATATCAAATTTAGGTTCCTTAGCATCGAGGATCGGTCCTACAGAACACGTAGTTATTATCGGTATTGATAACCCAAGAGGATTTGGGGGTAACACAGAAATGGAGAAACTCATCCGTTGTAATCAAAGATCGGCAAGAGGTTGTGTGGATGCGGATGTGATTGTAATAAGACTCGTGGAGGCGAAAACATTTTGTCCATAGTCCTTGTAACCGTTAATACTTCGTATTAACCAGACACTTATATGTATGCGTGTATTTATAAATACAAAATTATCCGCAGTCCAACCCACGGGTCAATTTGGTAAATCTCGGGTAGGTGTGACGTAACCCCTGTACGAAGTAAGAAAACTATAATCAGAAAGTAATCTGATTCATTGTCACTTCAACCCTCCTTACTAGCACTGTTGGAAAGTGTTGAGGTCTGGTATATATAAATTACTAAAGTGATACACCTTGTTTTTAATCAATGTTCAACCATGCTGCGGTATGTTAGCTTACTATGGAATTATGATAGGTATTTTGGCGATAGAACCAAGTGGTGTACAACCTTGAATCCTAACGATTTAGTTCAAACTAATACAAGGTAAATCCCCAGTAACTTGAAGTAGTAATGAATGAGCGGTACGAAGGAACCGTAACGAAACTATCTCTTAGTGCATATTTAAAATGACACAAAGCGAATTTTCCATTGAACGATTATTTCATTTTATATATATATATGTGTATCAAATTCGAAGGACGGTATTTAAAAGAATCATATAAAATTTTTACATATCACACGATCCTTTGTTTTCAGCCTCGTATAACTTAATAAAAATGCTCCAGTGAAAATGAGATCGCATTTGAGTAGTATTCGAGTATGTTATTCCGATGACTAACCTATGTGACAACTCTATATACACGGTCTTGAATCAATGTCACCCGTATGAGGGTGGTGCATTCGCGTAAGGGGATACAGGGGTTTTGATTCCTTTCTATTAAGGCTTTTCATGACACGATAACTACTACGACCGTGCGAGTGGTCCTGGGTAGGGACTAACTCAGATACTTGTATGCTTATAAGACATATTGACTCCCCGACGCTACGATAATAATACCTGGAGTAAACCATACGTCTCCTCCTCCTCCTTGAAACATTTGAGGAGTCCAAATATTTATACCCGATGTTATTCACAATTCCTATGGGATGATCGAAATTCCCTTTGGACCTTGGTAAAGGTGTTATTTGGTAACGGTCTCCTACATATGTAGGAAGATGATACATGGGATACACTGGCTATCATCCATCGATTGGACACAAAGTGAATGATACCCTACGCTTGTGAGTAACTAAGAGTATGCGTTAAACGGTTTTGCTTGTCCTCGTGAGTATACGAGAAATAAATTCCTTAGATCAGGGGAGTATTGTTGAACCACCCCTTGTTTTCCTTCGATTGGTTGGTACCTTCAATTGGTTTTCAGTTTCATCGATTTAAATAAGTATTCGTGAGATACAATGTTACTGACAATTCTTGTGTTGCTTAAGGAAACAAGAACGGGAGAAAACTTAAGTATAATCCTGTATGCATACATATATACCGGGGTATTCGTACCGCGAGTGAAATTCATGATCCGGGGGATGATTGTCTGAAGCTGTTACGCTGTCATTTGCGTGATTTCCGCCTTGGTCATAGTGGTGAGCGTTTCGGGGTAATTTTATTATAAACAATACTTATATACATGTATGAATGTCACATATTCAATCATCAGATATCACACAATTTCGTCGCACGCATGAGCCCATAGCCTGTATAAGCAACATCATTATCATTTATGTAATAATATCCGACATTATGCAACTATTAAAATTGCTCTTAGACTTAACCCAAAGAGGGCTAATGCTTAAGTGTGCGGTCAGATCATGTCACCCGGGTCGCGTACATACGCCATACTACGAAAAGCACGAACTACCCTACATGAAGGAACACGGTCAAAACTAAACTCTCTTTGAAATGGAAGTAGTCATGAGTCGTCTGAATTTGGTAATTGGTGTCTTTTGTGTGCCGAACCCACCAGGGGAAAGCTAACCCGTAAATCTAGTGGTCCTGATCATTCCAGATGAAGGGACTAGTGAATCTTCCGAATACATCCCTCGGATATCATGTCCATCCAGAGGGAAATTCCGTTAGTAAGCACGTTGTATATACTTAAAAGGGGAATAAGATTTTAACGCGACAACTAATTCTCTTCAAATTTGGAGAGTTACGTAACACACGCTACGAATTGTAAATACCTCGATGTGCGATATTAAGTCAAACTAAATGACCAAAGTGTAGATCGGTGCTTGGTTGGATGAACCGACTGGATGTGAAATGGCATTCATAACCTTTACTCGTATCCTAGCCGTCAGAGTGCTAGACTTATCTCGATTGATCACGACCTTCATTCAGCCTTCCTTAAATTTACTTTTGTAATTTCAAGAGGTTGTCGAGCGATTGTGGATCTATGTTACTACATTTCCCAGCAGCACGTATTACTTCAGTGCCCTATTGGGAAACGGAACTGATTAATCCTAAGACAAAGGGTCGAGAAACTCAACGGCCCTAGTCTCGACCAACCCGGGGGCCGGGTCTTCATTTCTTGGTTACATTATTACGAATATGAGACTAACGGGAAAAAATCAGATTCAGTGGTCAATTGTCCCTATCGGACTAGGGTGACTATGAATTCGGGCTTCAGCCCATGGTTTCATAAAACCACACGAATTTCCCAATCTAAACCAACATGGTTTGGCATGAACGAACTCGACGAAACCCTTACATTCAATCGGTGATTTAAATGGCAGAGGTGCCAAGAAGGGAAAGCGTTATATCTTTCTATACTCATATTCAGTCAGATCATACTAAGTCCGAATTTGACTCGAATAACCATGGGACAGAGACAGTCAAGTGGTGATCAACAATCCGGTGACTAGTGTGAGGAAGATTCGCCTATGCATTAAGTAATCTTTCGAGAACACGATTACTTGTCGTTGTTTCCATTAATGATATCCTTATGAAATGTTAAGTCGAGCGTGGCCATGGTTTACCCTGCGAGGGGTACTCCGTTGATGGGGAATTTTGACTCGATGACTCGTTACTTAGTCATCGTTTACAGAATTACCTGTACGTCTACAACAAATACTGGTCCCCTGTGTAGGGGCATCCCGGTGATACTTACGGTCGTTAGACACTTGTCACACCTTAAATAATTCCACGTGACATAGTAGCGTTCTAGACGTGGTGTTATTGGAATTAAAACAGCTTTGGATACACACTTTACCGTTCCCGGTATATGAGAATTTTTATACGATGTCCTCTCGGAGACTCACATCGATGTTATCAAGCTACCAAGTTATTTCCTTCTGGTAAAGACATGAACAATATACAACAGCTGGAGCCAAGCTCCCGACACTCAACGCAAACTGGAAGTATTATTGTGGAACTTTCATATCCTTGCGACGTAATCAGACTACTGGTGAGTAGTGCAGGCATACCATTGATGTAAGTGTGCAAATTTGTTATTACTCGTGTATATGCTCGCCTTATGGCAGCCGTAGGCTCTTAAAAGCCTTTCTTTTTCTCACTCTCTACCATAGAGTAGGGACTCTCGTGGTCGGTTAGCATTAACCGAAGATACCAACGTACATGACAGCAAGGGAAGACTTTCACTCACAACCCGGTGAAACCAAATTATTCCCTTTACACAAACATGGGGAGCATGATGCTCACCATTACGACGTTCGCAACAAACCCTAGGAGAGTACCCATACCCCTCCTCTATAGGAGGTGTGCAAGAACTATTAAACGAAATCGTAATTGAAACTTATGGTGTATGAATGGTGAAGATAATGAATGCAAAGAAGACATAATGATTGCAGTTATCTGCAAGAGGAATAGGAGACCCCTTTTCTACTATGAGTCCAACAACACTCTCACTTTCAGGTTTGAAGTGATGACCAACGTTACTCTTCGCAATACGTAGGAATTGTGGATGGACAAATTACACAGCTACTATGTAGCATAATTATCATCCCTGTACGATGATGATACTAAACAAAAAGCGAATACATACTTGTCGGTCAGATGACTGACACGAATATAAATACTGAGCTTTCCTAAAGGATTACTAAATGAAATTTCGACGAAATTCTTTTAACCGGGGGAGACTGTGACAACTGTGAAACAAATCCCGGTAAACTTTGATTGGTACAAGTCTGCGGCAACTGGATGGGATATGTGTATCATGATATTGTTATGATTAAAACAATAATCGCGCCTAAACTTTGCAAATTACATGACTTGTGTGCTATGCTAAACAATCTCTATTATGTCTCGGAGGAATTCGAGAGCACGTCATGCTTAACATGACACTGTTAAGGACCAACGATGCGAGGTTGGTGTCCTTAGCCTTGAACAACGTGTTAAGCGGAGACTTGACGTTTAACAGCGCATTAAACCTTTGACGTTGATTATTAGGGTATCGGTAGCATCATTTAAGATTTCGAGTTCCAGGAACAACTTAGTTTTGTGCCACAGACGGTGACATAAGGTTTGAAAATAATCAAAGCCTGGGCACGCAAAACGAAGCAGCTCCGGGTTAGGGAAACGCCTCAGTTCCGGGCATAACATAAGGCAACCAAATGTGCAAGGAACGACCGATCAAGCTTAAAACACTTAAACGAATGTCATACGAGACTTTTATGATTACAACGTAACCATGCTTGGATTTCGAGACGTATGCTCAGTTTTTAAAACCGAGTCTTTTTACAATAAGAACGCGAAAAACGGAGCCCGTTGCGCAAATCGAGAACGCGTCCAGGACCCGAAAACGAACCTAAAGCAAACGGAAGATAAACATCATCTTTAACACGTATAACGGAGCACTAGGTGTCCCCTTGGAAACCCCCCCATGTATGTATATATATCTTTTATTTTTAATTTTCCATTTTACTTTCATTAAATTCAAGAAAAATCCACCAAGCTCTCCAAAAATCTACCATAACACAAAGAGCTTCAGCTGATTATCATCTTAACAACTTAAAATCAAAGGTATGAACCTTGGGTTTTATGGTTTTGATCATGTTTTTTTGTTTAAACACGATTTCTAGCCGAAAAACTCATTTTAATCCAAGATTTTTGGAAGTTTAAACACGTTTATGGGCTGAATAAGAACACCCTAGTATTCCCCTGGTGTTATATGGAAGCCATGGTCACAAATCTTTGGGGTTTGATTTGGGTTAAAATTCGTGTTTTTGCGAGTTTTCGGTAGCCGGGAACGCACCGAAACCTAATCGGAAAAATCTAAAATTTTTTTGAGTAGTTCCTGGAAATGTGAAGGGTGTTCAATGTTTTTGGAATTTTTGAACAACTGATGCTAATTAATACTAACTATTTGATTAAATATTGTTTTAAAAAAAATTATTTAAATAAGTAAAATGCCAAAATAAATTCCCAGAAATTTTTCCCATAATCTACAGATTTTTACTGAGTTGTATATGAATTTACAGATTTTCATATAAAATATAGATTAAATGAGAATTTATGGAATTAAAAATATGTTATTTTAAAACAATTTCGGTAGTTTATCGTATAACGAACCGGCCGGAACTGGGAACTGACCCAGCCCGACAAATACTACAATTGGAACACCGGGATTATTCCGGGAGGTTCCAGGGCAAATTGGGCACTAGGGGGTGCTCTAAGACAATTCGGGAGAATTACCGACGGTGAAAATAGAAACTCAAATTCGGGCAACTTAAACCCCCAAACACTCAAACTCCCTTGATGAGAAGTTAATCATTCTTGAATAACCATGTGTAGGCACTATTGTTATTCCCGTACCATTATCCGAACACGTTAAACTACTGACTTTGGCTGGCACGCGAGACGGTGCCCAGAAGCAAAACTGAAAACTAATACTACCCTGACGTCCATCACCATACCAGTGTACTATAGACTCAATCCAGAGTTAAACTCCTAACCAGATCCAAGTCATAACCATTACCAACTTAGATACTGATTTGAGTCCATACTTGCATGTGGGTTATTAAAGTTGATCCAGTTTCTTGATCACTCTTGTGCTGAGATCACTACTCAGACGGTGAGTTTTCACTTCCCCACTTTTAAACTATTTTACTGTTTTCTGGGGACTTGCATGTTAAAACTGTGTTGAATACACCAATTTGGGAGTGAGTTTTACTCTCCCACTTGTAAACTGTTTCACTGTTTTCTGGAATGACTTGCATGTTACTAAACTGTGTTAATTGCACCAAGTTGTGAGATGTGAATTATCTAACACACGACCTACCTCCCCTCTACAAGTGATTAATATAAGCCGTGGGCAGTGAATTGTACTATTGGTCTGACGAACCCAGGCCGCGCCCGACAGGAAGGTCGGCAACCAGGTCTGCATGTGTCCTAATTTGGTTGTGTTGTTAGGCATAACTACTAAGGGGCGTTGAACTGCACGTGACGCAGTTGGTGGACCGGGAGTGTCTTGGTGACACGACCCGGGGTAAAACAGTCAGGTTTCACTTGCTTCCTCGTGTAATTCCATCTGCGACTATGACTGTGACCGTCATTGTGACTAAGACTATGACCAGTGCAATTAAACTTGTTAACACATATGGTTACACAATAATTAAACCAGTGGAACTCACGCAACGTTTAGCTGGCCCTTTTCAAAACTAACATGCATTTCAGGTAACTTGAGACGGGTGTGATCCGTGTATGTTGTTCAAGACATGTTTGTAGGCAACCCCTGATATAGACGCATGTGGCTTAGAAGACTTATGTGGTTCATGGGGACACGCAGTTGTAACATACATATAGTATGTAATCAACGTTTTGTAAGTAATAAAATGTAGTGTCTTTATAAACAATGTGCTTGTACCAGAGGTGTCTGTTGCATCATGTATTTTTCTTTCGCTGCAAGTTGGGGTGTGACAACTATGCACATGGTATTAACTCCGGTCATATGTGGGATCAAGATGGAGAGAGTTAGAAAGGAAGAGTTCTTGAAAGGGGAAAATCGTCTCGAGAAGATACATGAAAAGGGTAGAGAGGCAAGGCCTTAGAAGATTTCAATTCATGAAGTGGGAACCTCCTACTGACCAAACGCCTTTTCCTAAGCAAGTGCAAAGCGAAAGCCGTACAAGAACTTCTTTGGAAGAGGTTGAAGATTGAGAAGACTGATAAAGACTCTGACAATATCCAAGGGGGAGTTTGTTGATACATGATGTCTATTGTCTAGGTCTTGGATTGAGTCTGTGTGTTTAGGGCTTGAGAGTGTTAGATTTTGGAAAGTATTTATGTGTAAAGGACCAAGTTCGGCCGAAGTTATACTTTGGAAGGACAAGTTTGCCCGAACTTGTCCTAGCTAAGCCACACTTCGAGTGAACTTGATGCCCTATATATATGTGTCTTGGGTCTATCATTGTTATAACTTTGCATTCTAGACGGTGAAGCTCTCTCTGTTTGGATTCTCGATGTAGGTCCGTTATACGGATCATTCGGGCACTAATCTGATAAACCTAAGGTAAACATGCGGAATCCGTTTGCTCAGGCTACACTCATTTGTTTCTATTTAATCATCGTTTCATTAATATTCAACGTTACAGATCCGGAAAACACTTTGACAGAGCTTCGCCTCTGTCGTGACAAAATCTCTGATGTTCCAAATGAAATGACAACACACATATTTATACTTGAACAAGTTCGCTCCAAATGTTGTTAGGTCAAGTTCGACCTAACTTGTCATAGCCATGACCAAGTTCGACCGAACTTGTCCTTCCCACTACAAGTTCGAGCGAACTTGTCCTTCCCACTACAAGTTCGAGCGTACTTGACTCAAAACATACTTAATTTGACATTTCACTCCTAAATACAGACTCAATATTATACGATGACTTAGGCAACAGACATATGCATCAACAGACTCCCCCTTGGATGTTGCCGTAGTCATCATTCTTCAATTAAATTCCCGAGTCTTTAATGCTCTCTTGATCTTTATATCTTGAATAACTTTAACATCCATGTTCCCCCTTTCTTTGAGCTTTCTTGTATCTTTAATCAACATGTTTATCTAGCTCCCCCTCAAATGATACTCTGAATCTCTAAGATTTGACGATTAAGAACAATCACACGTATCCACACACAAACAGTTTCTTAACAATCTCGTTGGTCCGGCTCACATTCAAAATTTTTAGGTTACCATGGAAGATTTTGAAAGAAAATCTTTTTGGATTTTTAATATTGAATGCATAAATGTAAACAAACTAAAATGTAATATTTACAGTTTATATTTTTGTGAGAAAACGTGCTAGAGGATCCATATCCGTTTTTGAGACATGCCACCAGTACCGTTGACCTTTAAATGACTTTAAGTTTTAAACTTGTTTACCTATATTGTCGATATGTTTATCCACCTAAACTTTAACACATTTCTCAATTGTTCCAAGATATGTTAGGGTAAGAATTATGTAACTTGACTTATCTGTGGTTCCCTAAATACTCCTGTATCAAAATTCCCTAGATTTCATCTTACAGGTGAATATAGCATAATTGATATCTGTATCAGGGTAATGCGATGCCTTGAGAGGTCAGGTTAGTACTACCGTACAGACAAAGAGATGAAGGCTCGACTTTAAGGTGCGTTCCATTAAAGGAATCTTTTCAGCACTGCAAATGATTAGATCTTTCGATACTTTTCAAGATTGCATGCAGTTTAAGGGTTTATTGCAAAAGTATTATAGAAGTTCTAGGCTATTGCTTCCGCAAAATCAGAACTTGTATAATACCCCAGAAATCAACTATCTATAAAGACCTCGTATCTCAGAATCAGGCAATCTCTCAAACGAAATTTCGGAGTACTAAGTCCATATATCCAAGATATGTTAATCCACAAGTTTAAGCAGTTGTAAAATTTAGTTTATATCCCTGAAACAATTTACTAAACGTGTAAAGCCTATCGACACATCCACAGTAAGACTTGTTTATAACTTTTTAAACTTAAACAATATTTAGCGTACTATGATAGTCCACTGATGTACTATCATTTCCTTTTTGCGCACAAGTAATCTCATTTTTCATTTTTCAACGTTTTTTATATTTTAAGATTTTCTATTGTTTTTGGCTTTTTCAATCATTTTATCCATCTAAAATGATTTTGAAACGATGTTTTTCAATTTTACAATAATTTTTTACAATTTTTAAAATTTAATCTCCCCCTAAAATTGAAAACATCTTATTAAAATCGAAAAATAAGAATCTTCCATTTTAACCATTTAACGACTTTTTACGAATGTGAACGCGAGACTACCATTTTGTTTGTGTGGACTATTACTCCTGTTTCTTGTCTCTCTGCATGAACAAACCACTGCTTCTCAAATGACGTTTGGCTTGAAGCTTGGTTATCATACACATTTAAACAAACCTCAATCAGTTTTGAATAGGAACCCAATCCATTCTTGATTTAGGTTTACCAAAATCATTAACATCTGAAGTAAACAAACATTCACACTATTTTTGATATTCAAACAGTTTGATAGAAACTTTATTTGAAAATTTTGCTCTCTTTGATTTTTTAATTGTTTGAATTATCAAATTTTTCTCCACCGCTCTCTGTTTTGTCCTCAGATTTATATCTGATGAATTCGTTTTACTTGACTGTGAGTAAAATGATTTATTAGAACTTTTATCTGATTTTTTAGACGTATCCGAGGACAAAATCTTTTCCAAATACTCTCTAACTTTTTTTCTCTTTTTTCTCAATCTGTCTTTTTGCCCTTGTGATAACTTGACTTTTTGTTCTTTTGGTTTCTCTACAATTTTCTCATTTTTCTTCTCTGTATTCTTCTCCTCTGGTCTTTTCTCCCCCTGAGATTTGACCGATCTTCTTTTCAGATTATTCGGACAATCCCTGGAAATATGACCTTTGATTTGACATTTATAGCATCTTCTCGTATCAAATCTCTTTTTCAGGCAGTTAACAGCAATGTGTCCACCAAATCCACAGTTGTAACACACTCTGTGATCGTACCAATCTCTCCATTCAGACCAAACACCCAAATCAGCACATTGATTTGACATGTAGTAGTCATCTTTCTTGCTTATTCTATAAAATTGATTTGACTTTGAAGCACTGTGATCTGACCTGCACCACTTATTCTCAAATTTTTATGAGTTTTTAATGATTAGATGACCGTACCGATGAGCTTTTTTTATTTTTGTTTTGAAAATTTTAGAATTTTGTTTTTCATGTTTTTTTGGTTCTCCATTCTGCTTAGAAGGTTTTTGCGATAAGACTTTTTCAGCAGATTATAGAACAGTTTCTAGAAATTTTTCTTTTAGTTTCAAAAATATTTCCTTTTTATCATTTTTATCATTTTCATCATCGGTATTATCATCACAATCCTCAGTTATGACATCGTCATAATTTGTGACATTGTCACTTATTGGAATTTCCTTTTTATTCTTATTGAACGGTTTAGGACATATCTGATCTAACCTTACATATGAAGTCACAAAACCTTTCAATTGTTTTTCTAAATCATCAATTTTATTTTTTGCAATCTCAACATCTTGTTCAAGTTTTCTAATTTTTTCAAGATGCGAGTTTATTATATTTTGTTTTTCAATAACATTTTTATTCAAAACAGATTTATCATTTTCTAAAATTTTTATATTATTTTGAAAGTATTTCACATTTTGTATTTTTATTTTCTAAAATTTTTATTTGATTTTCAAAATTCTTTTCATTTTCTTTTAACTTTTTATTTTCTAATGGCAAACATTCCAAATCTTTCAAAAGTTTGACATTAATCGATATGAATTTTTGACAATTTAAGCACACAGATTCAGTACACTTTGTGCAAGGTTTTTCGACCTCCACAATTTGTACCTTTACCACTTCTTTATCAACAATTTTTACCTTCTTGCTTTTAATCATCTCAGCACGCTCCAGATATTTAGCACGTAGAGCATTCCATAGCTTTTGTGCCGTATCACATTCTGGTAGCAGATTCAAGATATTTCCTTTCACCGACTGCTGTATCAGATTAATCGTTTTCTTTTCAGCAAAATAATCATCTAGTTGTTGAGTAGAATATTTGCACTTCTCCAGAATTTGCTGATTTTCATCTCTAGGAATGACATAACCTGTCTCAATCACGACCCAATTACAGAAATGCGTAGCTTTGACCCATGTCTCAAATTTTCCTTTCCAAACATCATATTCATCGATTCATCAACATAGGAGGCTTCATGGACTCCATTTCGTTTTCCAAACTAATCTGTCGCTCAAGACACTTGAAAAATGATTATCAAACAGACAATTTTTAGAAAAATTTAACTTTTTAACCGACAATATCAACGTATCGGTTTGCTAAAAACGCTTAAATTTTTTCGGAAAACTTTTTTTACCAGATTAGAGCTTTAAACTCGTCTCGTCAATACGAATCTAACGATATATAATGTCCGAGACGTTTTTCGGGGTTTTGGGTAACGGCAAGTTGTTGTTGTTGAGGTGGTGGGTTTAGCATTCGAGTTGGTTTTGGGTGGTGCTATGGATGGAGTGGGTTTGACAATTGGTTTGGTGGTGGCCTGATCGACGGTTGTGGTAGAACCCTTGGGTTTTAAGGTGAATTTGGCGGCTAGGCGATAGGTTTCTTCGATGGTTTCCGGTTGGGAGGATTCCAAGTGATCACGAACAGATGATGGAAGAGCAAAGATGTACTTTGCAATGGTGTTAACTTAACCAGGGCACAAGGCACTAAGTTGCTTGATCCTAGTGGTGAGTGTTGTGTTATCACCCTCAACTTGTTTGAGGGTCTAGAACTCATCCTCAAGTTGTGGGAGGTCGTGGGGAGGGCAAAACTCATCGACCATGAGTTGCTTAACTTTGGCACAAGGCAATGCATACGCGGCATCGTCTACATAGGTGTCATGTTCGACGGTCCACCAATGGAGTGCCCTCGATTGAAAGACGACGGTGGCGTTGGTGGTACGAAGATGCTCAGGACAACCACTTTAACGGAAGGTGACCTCAATGGAGTCAAACTATCTTTGCCCGTAAACGACATTGGGCTACATGAGTTAAATTGTTTGAAAGTAAAGGTGGACATACGAGGGTCAACCTTGGAGTCAACCAAGGCATTAAGGCTAGAGGTGGTGTTAATTTGATTTACAATGTCGGGTATGACTTGGGCATTTTCCGGGCCATGAACGACATCATTATCTTGTTGTTTGCGCCTTGCTTGGAGCTCTACCTAGTATAAGTAAGACGACTTAAAGACTTCTACAAGATCAAACAAGGATAAAGGGTGAGACTAAATCATCAAGTGTTTTAAAAAGTATGGTTTTCTTTGCATGAATTCGCATGTTAGTATATTACTTAGCATGTAAGTTTCGTATAGTTCACATAAACATATCATGTATTATCATGTGCATGATCAAACAACAACGAAAGAGTTGTAAATTTTGTTTGTTCTCGAATACTAGTATTGTTTTAGATTTTGAGTAACATGTGATTTGGGTCTTCGACTTTGAATGAACAAGGTGTCAAGTATGAAAACAAATTGAAATTGATATGCCATAAAAGATATTCAATGTAAAATCTTGGAGTGTCTCGGAAGGAAACTAAGACTATTCCAAAGTGATCAAAAATTCTTTTGAGTTAGGGAAACATGATTAGGCACGATAGGTAGATACCCTCGCCGAAATTTCAATTAACGATATTCACCCTTCCGGTTACTATATGTCCCTAGTCAATCGAAAATTCGAGACTTTTGAGGAATTGAAAATCGAGGAGTGGGACTAGTTATCAAGGTGTGGGTTTCACCCCTAACTTGACAACATCGTACCCTAAGTGTGGTTAGTACTTGCTGAACGAGATAAGGTACAAATTCCAACTCGTTGGTTAGGGTCCACTAAAATAGGAATGCAAAATTTCTCCATCAAGGTGTGAAATCACTCCTAACTTGAAGGTACAATTTCATGAATAAAATCTGTTGATACATATGTCTGCTGCCTACGTGTACGAGTCATGTCCGAATCTGTAATAGGTTAAACTATTAGATTTTGATATTGTAATGCTTTACTTTGTACGAAGGTATATTGTTTAGATCGTACGAAGGTAGACTAGTTTACTTCGTATGGAGGTGTCTAGTGTTAGTTTGTATGAAGGAGATAGCTTAGTCCGCACGAAGGTGATTGTCGTATAAATAGGTGTGTGATCTGAGTTTGTAAGTATTGGTTTTGCGGACGAGACGGCGAAGCCCTGTCCAATTGTTTCAAGAATTGTACACGTTTACAATATTAATGAAATAGTGATTGAAAAGTAATCTTGTTATATTTGTCACCTAATCTAAAATGGATTCCTCACATTAAGGACTAGGTTACATAGTGACCTGAGCTTATTGGATTGATAGCTGATCCTCACAAATGGTATCAGAGCCTGGGGGCCTAATCTAGAGAGAAACAACAAGATTCAACAATCTCACACTTCTCTTCTACTCATTTCTTCTCATTTTTATCCTTTTCATGAAATTAATCTGCTTCTAACAAACCCTTGAGAAAATTGGACCTAAAATCAATCAGAATCATGATAAAATCAATGGAAAACGTTCTTACGAAGTAACACGTTATTATGAACTGATACCTTCTTACGAAGTAACACGTTTGTACGAACTGATACCATCGCATGAAGTAACACGTTCGTACGAACTTATACCTTCGCATGAAAATTCATCTTCGCATGAAGTAACACGTTCGTACGAACTGATACCTTCGTACAGACGTAACTTTTTCAAAATTATATTCTACCTTCGTACGAAGATAAATTCAGAAATTTGGTTTTTGTATACAACATAACTCAAATTTGTTTTTTTTTTGTGACTAGTTCTTACATGGCTATCTTCGCACGAAACTTTCTTCTATCAAAATTTCAAACAAAATGGAGAGCAAATTCTACACCGCTTTCACCACTACAACCACATCGTCAGTTGTTCAAAATTTGAGTCTTGATAACGAAATGGGAACGATGACGAAGCCGCCTAAACTAATGAACCTTGAAGAGTATAAAGGGTGGCATGAACGTTTCAAAAACTAGATTAGGCAAATAACTTAGAGTGTTGGTATGCAATCGAAAAAGGATATACTGCTCCCACAGGAGAACGGACTCAAGAAAAGTATCATCCAAATTAATCAACAAGAAAGGGAAAAGTTTGCATAGGAAAAGAAGATGTTAAACATTTTACAACATGCAATTAAAGAAGACATTTTCACGCTGTTACAACATCAAGGAGATGCACAATCAATTTGGAACGCATTGAAAGTGAAATTCCAAGGCAGTACAAATATGATCAAGAGTAAAGCAGCCTTCATCAAAAAGGAATTCGACATTTTCACTGCATTAAAAGGAGAATTGATGAGCAGCTCATTGAAAGATATTGTCATTTGGTTGTAGAAATGAAGAGGTTGTGTATTCAGATGGAGAATGAAGAATTACTCGACAAGTTAGTCGATGCATTACCGGAGTGTGAATGGTCGACTTACTTAATGATCTTAAAGAATTGTTCAGAGTATCATAGTAATATGAATCTGGCAAAGTTCATTGAAAAAATTGAAGGACATCAACTAGAACTCCAGAAAATGGCTGAAGCAAGAAATGCACATGCCCAAAAAGATGTGAATCTATACTTCAAAGGAAGCACTATAGCTAACAATCAGAGCCCAATGATTCAGACTGCGTTCAGTGTAGACAACTCATCAAGTGCTTCTTCAAACCATTTAAATAGTGGTAGTGGGTTCTCCTCATTTCCAAGTTTTGATCCAAATACCCCAACACATACACCTCAATCTCCCTAAAGTTCGAACAGTTACAACACCCAAAATAGCCAGAACACCTAGAACAACTCCAATCAACGTATCCTCCTGTAGTGCAACATAGTAGCGAACCTTGAAAATGCTCAAGACTTCACCAAGACAACAGCTAAGCAACACATGGCTTAACTTGCTTCAGTATTTGAACCGTACGAGAGACTAGGTGCAGGAAAGATCGGTAATCTAAACATGACAAAGAGGATTACGATCAAATTAAGTGTTGTATGGCTAGTATTGTTCGTCGAGCTCAAAGATTTATGGAATTTACTGGGAGAAATAGTTTAGGTGGTCCGGATACGAAACTGGGATTTGATAAATCAAAGGTTACTTGTTTCAAGTGCCGAGAAAAGGGTCATTTCAATGAGAATGTCCGAACAGAGAAGTACATTGGAAACCAAAATCCATTCGGTGACGATTACTACAAGAAGGCAATTCATCACCGAACTTCTCAACAACCTCAGAGTACTACAAAGCTTATTCAAATCGAGGATGGTTCGGCGAAATCAAAAGACAAGGCTCTAGTGGTCACTCAGGAAGACGAAGGCTTAAACTGGAATAAATATATTCCGAAGACAAAAAATCTTGCACTTCTAGCAAAAATTATTGTGGAACCTGAACCAGCTGTCGAAGAAGTGGTCGAAGAAATTTCTAGTGAAGATTGTGCTGAAATCACCTTTGATGAACTCCAGA
Organism: Scalesia atractyloides; assembly: GCA_947069175.1. NCBI lineage: Eukaryota > Viridiplantae > Streptophyta > Magnoliopsida > Asterales > Asteraceae > Scalesia > Scalesia atractyloides. The sequence continues at coordinate 49,769,315 of CAMTDV010000018.1, read as the reverse complement.
TGAAAATCTGATGCTTATTATGGGTCTGTTTGGCAACTTCTGAATGGTTAAGTGCTGAACCAATAAGAGGTCTGGACCATTAAGTGCTGAACCAATAAGAGGTTTGAACCATTAAGAGCCAATATAATGCTTAACCGTTCAAAGACAAATGTCTGACCAATTCAGATTAGAGGTCTTAACCATTCAGACTCTGTATAATACTTAACCATTGAGAGGCAAAAGTCTGAACCATTCAGACATCTGCTCACGAAACAAACAGTCTGAACCATTAAGTGTGAACCAGTAAGAGGTCTGAACCATTAAGAGCCTCATTAAGAGGTAAACAAACAGCCCCTATGACTTGAATACTGAAGAAGATATTTTTCATAGTGCTTTTAAATCAGTCATACTACCTGATGTTTGTAAATCTTTTGTAGGTTTCTTTGAAGAATCGAGTTGTTATCAAAACACACAATTTGAAGAAGAAAAGAAACAACCTATTGAAGAAGTTATAGATGTAACCAAAGAAATGAACGCTGAAAACCTCAAAGAGATCGCCAAAAAAGCAATGATGGCACAATTAAAATAGGTAGTTTCTGAGAAAGTCCAGGAGGTTGTGATTGCGTCAGTCAAGAGGAGATTCAGAGTGAGAAAAAAGAAACAAAAAAATAATGCATGAAATGCTTAGAGCCATGCAAATAGTGTTATGAGAAATACGAGAAGTATAAAGAATTGAAAAAACACACGGATAACCTATCCAGTGATCTAAAAGATACAAAAGAAGCATATGATAAACTGAATAGGACGATTAACCAATACCGAGATGCGAATAGAGAAGATAATGCTATAGTTTCTATGTTAAAAGCGAGAGTGAACAAATAGCTATTAGTATTCACATTGACATGATCGCTAAACTAAAACAAGAATTAGAAGCCATAAGAATTGAGTAGGAAAGGGTTGATAAGAAACTAGTAAGTTATTCAACTGCATCTTACGTGTTAGATTACATCCTCCCCAGACCAATGGGAAAAGATGAAGAGGGAGAGGATGTGTATGGTTATCAGAACAAAGGTCTGGGTTATCATCGAGTTCCATCCCCGACATGACATAGTTATTCACATAAAAAACCTGACGGGGTGGAAAAGACGCTTAATTTGAAAATGAAAACAAAAAAGATGAGCTGCCTGGAAACATCGATATAACCTATACCAAGTCTGAGAATGAATGTGAATCAAAAGTTGTTAAAAATGTCGTAGAAATTTTTTTAAAAAATGGCAGTGCAAGCACTGAGTTTGAAAGTGCTAATTCAAATTTTGAGAAAACAAGTTCAAGCTCACGTTCTGAAAATGACAACAGTTTTCACAAAAATTATATTCCAAATCAGAACATAGTTTGAGTGATGATCTGGTGATTCACCAAACCTCTGATGGGTCAAAGGTCTACTTAAAAGTCAAAGTTCTGCTAGAAGTCAAAGGTCTGATCATCGTTTGAAGAACATCTGCCTATATTTCATCATAGTTTATGCTTATCAGCAGTTAGGGTCGTCAGTGCTTTGCTAGCAGTGTTTAGGATAGGCAGTGGTTAGAGTTTGTTATTGTTGCTAGATGTCATTGTCAAGATGATGTCAGCATAGACGATCAGTGGTTAGGTTAGTACTATAAATAGACAGTGCCTGTACTGTTCTATTTAGCTTTTCACGCTTGCACTCTCTTGTACAACTTTTCTGTGTGTAGCTCAAACTGAGGGGAAGTTTAGTGATTCATACATGTAAGTTATTTTGTAATCATTTCAATCTTTTGAGTAATGAAAACTATTCTCTACGTTGATTGTGTTATAATGTTTTAACTGTTCCTCCGCTGCAAAGTTCTTCATGATTTATCATCTTGTTATCAATTTTGTTAAAACAATACAATCAATCAAAACTCGGATCCTAACAATTGGTATCAGAGCTTGGTCAGTCAAATTTGATCTAATCTTCAATTTGACATAAGAAGATCAGCTCGATCTCATTGATATTGTGCTATTCGTAATTGTTGAAAACGGAGTCAAAATTGTGTGGAAATTTACGATTCATGTGGTTTTATTGTCTTTGTTAATTTCGGGATTAGTTGATGAAGAGGATCCATATCAGTCTCATAAAAATGACTGAGATGAACTCTTAATTCATAAATTTCTCTTAAGAATTGCTGGAAACTATAAGATCTAATTGATTCACGTATCACAAAATTTTTTTCGAATTTTATAATAGAAATTTCTTGTTTATATCAGGTCTTGTATTTCTCTTCTGATTTTTTGTTGAAGATAATACACCTTGAGTTTTGCTTGTTTTTGATAGACAAAACTTATGTACCTGTCTGAAGTAGAACCCTGTTTTTTGAAAGGGTGGATACTTCCTCTAATAGTGAATCAAAAGGACTCTGGTTGATGACTAGTTCAAATCAGATTTAATTGTCCTTGAAGACCTATCCCTACAGACAAAATAATTTGTACCATCTGAGATACTCAACCTCTGCCAAGGCCGGCAAAGTGTTTGTACACAAGGACTAGCATTTAAATGAAGCTTTGACTGAAAAGGTTTAAAAACTGTTGGAATCAGTATGCCCAAGACACATATTAAATTGATGTGGCTAGCGTTATGATCCAAGTCGGGTCATACCCAATAACAAGCTAGACAAACACACATAATATTTATTTAAGATATGGTCAAACATATAAATATTAACACTTAGAAATATTTAGAAATTGGTTTTCTAAATAATTGCACTTGAGAAACTAATAAATTATTTGGATAATTTATTTATGAGAAGTTTTATTATTGTTATTTAATGGGTTAAATAACATTATAAACAGTTAAGATATGTTGCATAAAGTCTTGTATTGAGTTATATTTTATAAAAGTTATAAAATATAAATACAAGAATTAACAAATAAAAAAAGGGATTGGGTGGAGAAAAGGGCCTATGGCCGATTTTGGTGTCTTCCCCATGTGATCTTCCACCAATCAACTTGCATGTAACATATCTTAAGAAGATTGCAAGATCATGTTATATATTTTTGAAATATTATGGATCCTTTAGAGCATGCATACACACATACTTCTCTCATAAGAAAATTCAAGTGCAAGAACTCTAAAAGTACTCTTAATTTTCAGCCAAAGGTGGTTGTCAAGAGGGTGTTTCAAGCAAGTTCATAAGTGTAGAAATCCTAGCAATCTTGTGGTGTTTGTTGGAAAGCTTGGGGTGTACAAGCCTGAGGTCTTTTACTTAGAAGATTACCATTCAAGAAGTATCATCTTCTTCACCTAGTTGTTCTTTGGAAGGTAGTATTCTAAACACCCTATGATTGTATTTTGATAGCATGCATGTTCATATATGGATTGGGTTTTTTATCTTGTAAGTAACATGTTTTAAATAATAACTCCGCTACGTTTTTATTTTATACGGATAAAATAACTTTGATAAACATGTTCAAAAACCCTAAACGGTGGTATCAGAACCGCTATATGAATGCATGCTTCAAATGATTTAAATATTTCGGGATTTTGGGTTTGTGGAAACCCTATGGCCAAAATTTTAAACATGGTTTTTCCTTGTTTTTCAAGACACTTTTTCTAACATGTATAAAGGTATCTTGAAAAATTATGTCATATGGATGATATGTTTATTTGGACAAAAACCCATATTTTCGGGTTTTAACTTGGCCGAAAATTGGGTTACAAAAGGAAACCATTTTTTTTTGCTCTTGAATTTAAATATATATGTGGATATATATTTTAATCTTCATAACCTAGCCATGACCTTGTGTTTAAATATGTTGAATGATTGTGTTGTGATTTATTTAATTATTTCAATGGGTTGTAATAATTAATTATCTTTGTTCTTCCATTTGTAAAGTTGTAATTTATTTATTTTTATTTGGTATGTAAATAAATAGATTAGGTGTATTTTATTTTACTAGAAAAATGTATTAGGATACTTCAATGTAAAAGAAGATGCACACAAAAATGCATTTTGATTTATGCCAATTTTGGGCCTAAAGAACCTCATGGTTCTTAACGGGATTTTAGCCCAATAATCAAAACACATTTTTTTGAGGCCCAAAGGAGTTTGGAGCTGAATATAAAGTCCATTTGAAAGCCCAAAGAAAGTGAAGAAATCGCAACACAAAAGGAATACTTGAAGCATTTGGATGCGGGTTCAAGTGGGAGTTCAACGACACATTTCTTGTGTCAATATTCACCCTTTAGGAAGGACCTTTTTGGCACACTTGTTTCGGCTAACAAGTGTTGCCAAAATAGTTGGCTATGGTTTGCACCTATTTTGTTTGTTATGCTTGTATGGTTGTTTTATTTATGGTTGTTTAGATGATATTTGGATATGCATGCTTAAAAACTTATAATCAATAACAAGCTTAAAATTGGTTCTTTAAAAATTATTAACGTGGTTAATAAAATGGTTTTATTAAAAATTAATGATTTTATAATAAAATGGGTTTTATTAAAAGAACCTCGACAAATTGGTTTTCACTAAAGTACCATGAATTTGAATGCATGCAAATGTATGGTATATAAAGTTTTCTAAAACTAGAATTTTGAAAACATAAAATCTCTTTTATAAAACAAGTCAAACACCATCCTTTTACACAACACTCGAATCATTTGGGAATTCTTTGTGGGATAAAGGTCACCTAACCACATTTGAAGGAACTTGTGAATTGGAGGTAGGCTTACAATATTTGTGGGATAAAGGTCACCTAACCCCTTGTATGTGTAAACTTACATGTGTGTGTAAGTAGGACGACTTGATTTGGAAACCATGTGATTAGGGTAATCGAAGCATGGCATACAAAGGTGTAAACACCATCCTTTTACACAACACTAGAATCATTTGGGAATCCTTTGTGGGATAAAGGTCACCTAACCACATTTGAAGGAACTTGGGAATTGGAGGTAGGCTTACAATATTTGTGGGATAAAGGTCACCTAGCCACTTGATGTGTAAGTAGGACGACTTGATTTGGAAACCATGTTAGGGTCACCAAAGCATGGCGTACAAAGGTGTTGATGGGATTAAACATGCCAACTAAACATAAAGATGTTTAACTGATCCTATATGCCTAGAAATTGCAAAGGGTTGCAATTGTCAAATGTTGACTACCTTGTTAATTTAAATAATGGGATAAAGGTCACCTAACCAAAATTTAAATGTAACGTTTGATTCTAGATTTTAATTATTAGTTGTCTATGAGACATAAAAGGGTATTAATGATTAAAATTTAATAATATCGAAAACACTAAAATTAAACTTTGTTAACATTTTGTAGATGGCCGCTAACAATGCAAACACAATTACCCAAACCGTCTGTAACCTATCACTAAGAACCATCCTTGAAAAGAATTGTCTCAACCATAACAACTTCATGGATTGGTATCGAAACTTGAGAATCGTTCTCAAGAAAGAAAAGATATCTTATGTGTTGGACGATCCTATTCCCAATGAACCTAACGTGGAAGATGAGGAGGCCTATAACGATTGGGTTAAGTATACCGAGGACTCCATGCAAGCCTCTTGCCTCATGTTGGGAACTATGATTCCCGAGATTCAAAAGGATTTTGAACATCATGGGGCATACGACATGATTACCCAATTGAAGGAAATGTTCCTTCAACAAGCAAGGGTAGAACGCCTCAAAACGGTTCGGGCGCTTCATGCATGTCCGATGGAGGAAACCCAATCGGTCTCATCTTATGTCCTGAAGATGAAAAGCCACATTAATCGCCTCGAAAGGCTCAATTGTCCCGTCTCTAAAGAGTTGGCTACGGATTTGATCCTCAACTCTTTAACAAAGAAGTTTGAGACTTTTGTCATGAATCATAACATGAACGGATGGGACAAGAGCATTGGTAAGCTTCATGCAATGCTCAAAACTGCCGAGGTGGGCATGGGTAAAAAGGCTTTACCTGTTCTAACGATCAATGAGGGAGGCAACAAGAAGAGGCCTCACCCCGACTCCAAGGCAAGTTTTGCCAAAAGGAAGGGCCACGTCAAAGGGAAACAAAATGGAAAGGTTAAAGCGGAACCCATGAAACCAAAGGAAAAGAAGCAAAAGGTTGCTTCGACTGACCCGTGCTTTGAGTGTGGAGAGATAGGACATTGGAAAAGAAATTGTCCTACCTATCTCAAGGAGTTGAAAAACAAGAGGGATGCGGGGCAAACCTCAGGTACAATCTTTATGATACATATTGACCTTAATGTTATTTCTTCAAACACATGGGTATTGGATACCGGGTGTGGAACTCATATTTGCAATTTGTTGCAGGGGTTCAAAAGAAATAAACATTACAAGAAGGGAGACATTAGTCTCTTCATGGGCAATGGAGCAAAGGTTCAAGTTGAAGCCCGAGGAGACTATGTTTTGAAACTTCCAAGTGGTTTGGAAATCATCTTGAAAAATGTTTTGTATGCTCCTAGTTTGACTAGGAACATTATTTCAGTTTCCCTCTTGCTACAATATGGTTTTAATTTAAAGTTTGTAAATGATGACATTTATGTTTTGATGAATGACATGTTTTACTTTAAAGCTATGCCTTCAAATGGTATTTATGAATTGGTTCATGATAATACATTTGATAGTTCAATGTACCAAGCAACCACCAAGAAACTCAAATTAGATTTGAGTGATTCCTATCTTTGGCATTGTCGCCTTGGACATATAAACAAAAATCGCATGCAAACACTTCGAAAGAATGGTCTTTTGGAAACAAATGGAGATGATTCATTTCATGTATGTGAATCATGTTTACAAGGCAAAATGACTAAGGCACCCTTCAGTGGCACCTTTGAAAGGGCAAAAGACTTATTAGGTATCATACATTCGGACGTATGTGGTCCTTTTAAGCCAATGACTAGGAATGGTGAAAGATACTTCATTAGTTTTACCGACGACTATAGTCGTTGTGTACTTGATAAGACACAAAGATGAAGCATTTGAAATGTTCAAAGATTTCAAAAGTAAAGTAGAAAATCAACTCAAGAAAACAATCAAAGTCCTTTGTACCGATAGAGGAGGTGAATACCTTAGTGATGCTTTTAAAATCATCTTAGGAGTTGTGGGATTATGTCACAATTTACTCAACCTGGAACACCACAACATAATGGTGTATCTGAAAGGAGGAATCAAACTCTATTGGATATGGTTCGATCTATGATGGCTAGAAGCACATTGCCTCTATCATTTTGGGGTTACACTTTGCTCTCCGCGGCCCGTATACTGAATATGGCCCCAACCAAGAAAGTGGATAAGACACCTTTTGAAATATGGCATGGAAAGGCTCCATCATTATCATATTTGAAGGTATGGGGTTGTGAAGCTTATGTGAAGCAATACACCCCAAACAAATTGGAAGTACGATCCACCAAGTGTATCTTTGTAGAATATCCTAAAGATGATATAGGATATTACTTTTACGATCCAACAGAGCAAAAGGTATTTGTTGCTCGAAAGGGTAAGTTCTTGGAGGCTAAGTTCCTTATGGAAGAAACTAGTACTAGAACAGTCGAACTTGATGAGGATCAAGAACCACAAACCGATACACGTTTGGTTGATACTAGCACTCAACAAGAGGTTGTTAAAGAGGATCAAATGGTTGATCAATACACACAAAACGTTCGCTGATCTGGTAGTATTAGTCTTCCACCCGAAAGATATGGATTTTTCATGGATGGATGCTACGTGGTAAATTCAGATGAACCAACCACATACCATGATGCAATGTCACAATCCGATTGTGACAAGTGGCTTGAAGCAATGAACGTCGAGATGCAATCCATGTATGACAACCAAGTATGGGAATTGGTTGTACCACCTCTTAACTCCAAAGTAGTTGGAAGTAAGTGGGTTTTCAAGAAGAAAACTGATATGCATGGTAACTTGGATACTTATAAAGCGAGACTTGTAGCAAAAGGTTTCACTCAAACTCAAGGGGTTGATTATAATGAGACCTTCTCGCCCGTGGCGATGCTAAAGTCAATTAGGATATTATTTACCATAGCTGCATATTACGATTATGAGATTTGGCAAATGGATGTCAAAATGGCTTTCCTCAATGGATATCTTAATGAAGATGTCTATATGGTTCAGCCTGAAGGTTTTGTCGATCCAAAACATCCTAACAAAGTATACAAGTTAAAGAAATCAGTATATGGATTTAAACAAGCATCTAGAAGTTGGAATCGTCATTTTGATGAAGAAATTAGGAATTTTGGATTCATCAAGAACGTCGATGAAGCTTGTGTGTATAAGAAGGCTAGTGGGAGCATCATCACTTTCCTAGTACTGTATGTCGATGACATTCTACTATTTAGAAATGATATTCCAACCATGGAAGGTGTTAAAACCTTGCTTGGAAGTTGTTTTCCATTAAGGATCTTGGTGAAGCCACCTATATTTTGGGAATAAAGATCTATAGGGATAGATCAAGGCGCTTGATAGGTTTGAACAAAAGTGCATACATTGACAAAGTCGTGAAAAGGTTCAAGCTGGAGAACTCTAAGAAAGGTTTGGTACCTATTCAAAAGGGAACGATATTGAATGCGTCTCAATGTCCAAGCTCAAAGGATGAGCAAGAGAGAATGAAAGGAGTCCCATATGCGTCTGCTATAGGATCCATCACGTATGCAATAATGTGCACTAGACCGGACGTGTCATGTGCCTTAAGCATGACAAGTAGATACCAGCAAAATACCAGGTAACAGTCATTGGATGGCTGTTAAAAGTATATTGAAATACCTTAGAAGGACTAAGGATACGTTTGTAATATATGGATCTGGTGAAGAGGAACTCATTGTAAAGGGTTACACGGATGCGAGTTTCCTAACTGACCGAGATGGTACTCGATCACAATCTGGGTATGTCTTCATTTTGAATGGAGTTGCAGTCTCTTGGAAGAGCTCGAAGCAGGATGTTGTAGCATTGTCCACTACAGAATCAGAATACATCGCTGCTTCATTGGCAGCACAAGAAGCTTCATGGTTGAAGAAATTCATCACCGACCTAGGGGTAGTCCCTACCATTCAGGATCCCCTAGAAATCTTTTGTGATAACAAGGGTGCAATTGCACAAATTAAGGAACCTCGTGCACATCAAAAGATTAGGCACATTAAGCAGAGATTCAACTACATAAGGGATGAAGTTGAAAAAGGAAAGATATGTATTCGCAAAGTTCACACCGACCAAAACATTGCGGATCCACTCACGAAGCTCCTTGAACGGCCAAAGCATGAGGGTCATACTTGTGCCTTAGGACTTCGATATTCTAGTGATTGGAATTGATCTACTTTGTATTTGGATATTGGAGCAATTGTTATTTTGACTCATTTTAATGATTTTTGAGTTATGTTCCATTTTAGCATGTTTAAATCCATGAATAAGTTAATTTTTCTAAATGTCCGTAGTCGATCATATTTTTGGGAACAAATATGAAGATAAGACTATTATGAACTCGGATTGGTGGATATTCATTAGGTATGAATATAGAGCAAAGTGTTGCTGCTAAAGTTCATAGATATTTTTGGGATACAAATATTGGACTGACCCGCTCTTAAATATTACTACATGGAATCTTTGTGATTGATCATAAGTAATTTTGAGTAAAGGAGAATATCATAGTATCCTTGACCTAAGATACATATTGGGTCTTGATATTCACCAAATGTTTTACTTTGACTTAGTTCTTTGCTGTTCTGAAACATGGCAGTACATATGGCTAAGCTCAGGTGTGGTACGATATGCAGTCAAGATGGGATTTGTTCCTCTTATTCGTTGAGAGTAAGATGTCTAAGGCCTGCTAAAGTTAAATCAATAGAGAATGATCACTCTATGTCTCTGGATTTGACATGACATTTGTAACGAAAGGATAAATGATCGTTTCACCTAAATCATGTTCAAGTAAGGGACTTGAAGGGGATGATGATATTTCATGGCACTTCATCATACATATTAGGGTAGTAAACCGTTGTTAGGCGGTATTTACTACTTGCAACAACCTTCTATGTATCTTGTGCAAGTGGGAGATTGTTGGAATCGGTATGCCCGAGACACATATTAAATTGATATGGCTAGTACGTTATGATCCAAGTCAGGTCATACCCAATAACAAGCTAGACAAACACACATAATATTTATTTAAGATATGATCAAACAAATAAATATTAACACTTAGAAATATTTAGAAATTGGTTTTCTAAATAATTGCACTTGAGAAACTAATAAATTATTTGGATAATTTATTTATGAGAAGTTTTTTTATTGTTATTTAATGGGTTAAATAACATTATAAACAGTTAAGATATGTTGCATAATGTCTTGTATTGAGTTATATTTTATAAAAGTTATAAAATATAAATACAAGAATTAACAAATAAAAAAAGGGGATTGGGTGAAGAAAAGGGCCTATGGCTGATTTTGGGGTCTTCCCCATGTGATCTTCCACCAATCAACTTGCATGCAACATATCTTAAGAAGATTGCAAGATCATGTTATATATTTTGAAAGATTATGGATCCTTTAGAGCATGCATACACACATACTTCTCTCATAAGAAAATTCAAGTGCAAGAACTCTAAAAGTGCTCTAAATTTTCGGCCAAAGGTGGTTGTCAAGAGGGTGTTTCAAGCAAGTTCATAAGTGTAGAAATCCTAGCAATCTTGTGGTATTTGTTGGAAAGCTTGTGGTATACAAGCTTGAGGTCTTCTACTTAGAAGATTACCATTCAAGAAGTATCATCTTCTTCACTTACTTGTTCTTTGGAAGGTAGTATTAAACACCCTATGATTGTATTTTGATAGCATGCATGTTCATATATGGATCCGGGTTTTTGTTTTACATATAAAATGGGTTTTATATCTTGTAAGTAACATGTTTTAAATAATAATTCCGCTTCGTTTTTATTTTATACAGATAAAATAACTTTGATAAACATGTTCAAAAACCCTAAACAAAAACTTATGTCACTGAAAAATCTCAGAAGGAAATTTTGGTCTATCAAAACTAACCTTGCAAATTATCAAAATTCTTATCAAACACATGGATATTAGACATCACTTTGTGAGGGATTGCTATGAAAAAGGTCTGTTTCTTTACAACATGTCCATACGAAGGATCAACTAGCAAATGTGTTAAAAAAGCACTTGATGTTTCTACATTTGACAGTTTGATTTCTAGGCTTGGAATGCTAAACATGGATTAAAAACAAATTATCTTGTGATCCATGTGTAAATAGCAATAAAATGTTTTTAGAAATTCAAAAATTCATCACTAAAAATAGTTAAAATTGAATTTTTCAATAAATCCTTAAAGTCTGTTCAAAGCTCTGATAGCCTAAAACCCTGATTGGATAGAAAAACCTATCCACTGATAGGTTACTCTGTCAGTGGTTAGCCAAACAACTGTCTTCCATTGTCAGACAGAGGTTACACGTGGACAGATGTTATTCAACAGTCGTTGCATCTGATGCCACGTCATCATCACTTTTTGAAAACCCTATAAAACCCTATTTCATCCACAAACTGAGTTTTTACTTCTACTGTGCCATTTCAAAATTTCTCAAAAATATTTCCTCTGATAATCATGGCACCCAAAGCGAAATTACCATAGGAACCACCGAAACACACACTTAACATCAAAAATACACATAATTATCTCTCTACTCTTGAGAAGACAAAGAAGAATACAGAGTTTGATGAAATCATTGATGTATTGTCTTCCTCAAAGTACAAGACTCTGTTAACCTGTAACGCACAGATCTATCAGAACGCCCTTCGAGATTTCCAGGCAAATGTTGCGATTGAAAGTCTGAATAAAAAACCTTGGGCAATCACGTCAAAAGTGGGAGGGATCTTGGTTCCAATAACCCCACAAACCATCTCAGAGGTTTTTCAAATGAACGATCTAGAAGGTAAAACTTCTTTCTCTAAGAGTGAGTATCAAATTGTTTTGAAAAACAAAGGGTATACATGAGACCTATCAAAAGCTATTATGAAAAAGGGAATTACCTCCTCCTATGAAATTTTTGTTTCATACCCTGCTCACATGTGTTTCCAATAAGACCACTGGGTTTGATGAAATACCATTGAAAATCAGTACTTGGGGTATGCCATTTTGTCTAAATCTGATTACAATTACTTCCAAGGATTATTTAATGATTTGGTAACAAATTTAGAAAATATGAAAAACAAAAGGGAAAATGCTTTTCTGCTATTTCCCAGATTTATAAGTTATTATTTACTAGAGAAAATCCCAAAAGAAAGTGCACATGCTCTTGTTCAAGGTGTGCCTTTTCAAATAAACAGTTTATCATCTGAAACATATACTCGCCTTATGGCCAAAGAGTCAAAAGTTTCAAAAACACAAGCATGGGAGTCTGAGCAAAATTTAGATGAGTCCAACTCTGCTCCTCAGACCTCAGTTGCTGAGCCCACTGCTCTTGGTGACTACAGCAGCACAACCACCGTTGTGCAACCCACACCAAAAACCACTAAAAGGACCAAAGAGAAACCTTCAAAACCCACCAAACCTATCAAAAAGGACCTTCTGGAAGATGAGATCCCAGAAGTTAATCCAGTGACAAGTCAAAATTCACATGAAACCACTGCTTCTACTTTCTCACAGCAGATAGTATAAAGATCTCCACCCAAAACCATAACTCGTCATGATTCCTCCCAAAAGGAACATGTTGCAAGCACAAGGATCCCACAACTGATAACATCACCCTCATTTGAGAGTATGTTAAAATGTCCATCTCCCAGGACAAACCTGCTTTCCACACCACTCTCCACATTTCAAATCACTAAAACCATCACATCACTGTTTGAAGCCTTTAATAGTCAGTCACAAAAAGGCCACTCTCACCAACACATCACTGAGAGTAAAACTTCCACAACGGCTGTGTCTGATAAAAATCAACTGGTTATCCCACAAACAGTTGAGGAGGCTACATCACTTGGATTTCACGAAATCCTGGTTGATAGTTTAATTGGAGCAGCTACTACAGATGTTGAATCCACTGATTTACATCTGGACAATAGTTTCATATATAAGTCTCCTTTGAAGGCAACCACTATTGAGGCTACCCAGGTAACCTCTGCTGCAGTGGGAAGACCCTAGTACCAAGAAAAAGGGGCATCTAAGATTGAAGTAAGTGATAAATTACATGCTCATGATACTTTCGATAAAACTACCACCTCTGGTAGGAGCTCAGATGATCCTATTAACTTAGGAAATGAGCTAAAACATAAGGAATTGATGGATAAAGTCACAAAGATTGAGGCATCAGTGGGAGATATCAAAAATGTGCTGCAACAGATGTTACACTCTGCAAAATCTCGAAACACTGCTTAATCCTCTGCACAAGCCACAAGAATTGCAACACAAGTGTATCCTCGGCTTCAACAACACATTCAGCATGCTAATTAGTTATATGATTCAAAAGTGCAAACATTCAAAGAAGAAGTTGAAGCAAGGTATAAAGACACACAGTAAGAGTTTAAAGTGATGAAGAAAATTCTCATTCCTGGAACTACCCCTGCACCTATCTTCGAAAGAGTTGATGCCAAAAAGAGTTGATGACTCTAAGGAAATTCTCTCGGTAACTTCTGCTAAAACATCTATCAAAGAAAAGGAAAAGGGAGGTGATGAAACCCTGAAAATTCAAGTAGATGATGAAGATACACAAATGAGGATCTATCAAAGTCATGTCAGGATAAAAGAGAAGGAGATGAAGGATACCCTTGCTGGTCCCAAAACCAGTGCTGGTATTAAAAGGCTAACCACTGACAGTTCAATTTTATTTACTTTCTCATCTCAGCAACCACCTATCACAATAGCAGATGTTGATAGTACCAAAAGTACAGCAGATGCTACGACAGCAATGGTTTGCACAAATGCTCCTGCACCAAACTGGTCTATGCTAGAAAAAGAAGAAGAATGGCTACAGTGAATAATTATGACATACCATCTTCATTGGTTATCCAAACAAATCCAAAACCAGTTATCACCCATCCATCATCACTACAATCAGCTTTGCTGAGTCACTCAAAGGTCAAAATCCAAAAAGAAATATTCCTATGGAAACATCATATCCTTTCGAATTGGCTACATTAAAAGGAGAGATGCTACAATTCTATACAGAAGCTGATCCATCCAAAAGAACCTTCCCATCTCTTCTTGGTTATAGAAATCCCAGAACCCTTGAGGATTATCTAAAAGTAAAGACTAGATAATCCAAAAACACAGCAAAAGAAGAAAGCAAAGGGAAAGGTAATACTTACTTAACAAGATTGGAGTAGCATGAGCTAAGCGAAGTTAAGAAATTAGAAAAGTATGCAAAAGAGCTTAATGAGAAAATGATAAAAGAATCTCCAAAAGATGATCCTCAAAGGAAGCTAAGGGAAAATCTCATAAGATTTATCATGAAAGAAAAACCATATCAAGCTGAGGAAGATAAATTTAAGGAGTGGTCCATCCCAGTTTGCTCTCAAACAAGAAGCAGATAGAATTGATAGGATGAAGAAAGACCCTCAAATAAGACAGACTACACCAGATTGGAAAGATGTTAAGAACCTCAGTGCATATCTGGTCTCAGAAACATCCATTCAAGCCTTCAACCAAAGGAAGAGGCAGCTGCAGATGGATAAGCAAGATCAGCAAAGGGATGCTAAAAAAAGTAAGCAGGCTATCACAAAGGAACCTTTGCCTGACTTGAATAAAGAACCATTGAAGCCTTTAGCTAAATCTGAAGATCTTTTTTCAAAGGCTTTCAAAAAGTTCACATTTTCAACCCTCATCACAAATAACTCCTTTCCCAAGAAACCCAGTAAACTCAAAAATACTAAAGTGGCTCTCTGATAAAAAGACCCATGTATTGACTTTGCTCAGGTCCAATGGGAAAGTTGTAAGTATATCAAGGAAGGATGCACTAAGCCTGGGTGTAGCTGACCTTCAAGATCTTTTGGAACTACAATTGTGAAGGTTGAGGATGATGAAGATTCCTTGAACTTTGAATCACATTTCAAAGTATCAATCAGGGAAAACTGATGAGACATAAAGATCATGAATAAAGAAGAGTTTTGGCATCATCTGTTCTAGTGGGGAGATTGTTGGGATTGAACCCTACTAAAGAACAGATGATAGAAAGCTAAAATAGGTCTGCTCTATATGATCCTAAATAAACAGAGTTTAGATTTACTCCTTTCAAAGACCAGCTACCAAACCGCTGCTAGTTCTAACAACTGCCCTATACCAAAGCTCTGCAAGTTGTAAAGTCTGCTGATTCACCAAACCTCTGATGGGTCAAAGGTCTGCTTAAAAGTCAAAGGTCTGCTGGAAGTCAAAGGTCTGATCATCATTTGAAGAACATCTGCCAATATTTCATCATCGTTTATGCTTATCAGCGGTTAGGGTCATCAGTGCTTTGCTATCAGTGTTTAGGATAGGCAGTGGTTAGAGCTTGTTATTGTTGTTAGATGTCATTGTCAAGAGATGTCAGCATAGACGATCAGTGGTTAGGTTAGTACTATTAATAGACAGTGCCTTTACTGTTCTATTTAGCTTTTCACACTTGAACTCTCTTGTACAACTTTTTTGTGTGTAGCTCCGACTGAGGGGGATTTTAGTGATTCATACATGTAAGTTATTTTGGAATCATTCAATCTATTGAGTAATGAAAACATGTTATGATGAAAACTATTCTCTTGTTAATTGTGTTATAATGTTTTAACTGTTCTTCCGCTACAAAGCTCTTCATGATTTATCATCTTGTTATCAATTTGGTTAAAACAATACAATCAATCCAAACTCAGATCCTAACATCTGGATATTGTCATGTACAAAATGAATGGGTCTGACAAGTTGTATTTTGGTGACGAATTTTCGATTCAGTACGTGAACTTGGACAAAGTGACAAACTGTATTTTTATGATGAATTTCCTATTAAGATTGAAAATTTGTATAAATCTTACTATTCCAAACCAAAACGCTCCTACTCTAATAACCAAAGGAAAAATAATCCTCATGAGAGAAAGGGTTCAGGGTATGGTAAGAAAAACAACAACAATTTTGGAAATTCTAAGTTTATAAAGAAAATGGTTTTTGTTTCTGGTGCAAGCTCAGGGAGTGAAAAAGAGAGTTTGTCAAGCAAACAATCAAACGGAGAGTTTTTCGCTGAAAAACAGCACCATGAACAGATTATGGGATCCTCTGTTGTCATTGGCAGTAGGAAGTGCTTTAAATGCAACCAGGTTGGGCATATTGCTAGACGGTGTCCATAAAATACCTCTAAACCTATTTACAGTGTTAACAAAACTTAATAGGATGTAAAACCGAAATCCCCAGTGATCCTACTCAAATTCTAAAATGAAATAACTAATCTAAAACTGGTGTGAAACCAACAAATCTTAACGTTTCAACTGAAAAGACTAGTGAATCGTCAATCAAAACCAAAAACACAATTTCAAAAAATCAAACTTGGATGATGAAACCAAAGGTATCCTCTAAAGATATCAAAACATATGTTCCAACTGTGGTTGATGAAAAGATTGAACAAAAAGTTGAATAGATTGTAGAAACAAGGTGTGATACTGTGTGTGAACCAAAATGTGAAAACCCACCTAAGACTGTTAAGGCTTGGGTCTCACTATTCAAGTAATTGTTTAAGTGAATGTGCACGGGCTCCCAAGATCTGTCATTTCCAAGTGGATCATGGATAGCGGAGCATCCCGGCACATGACATGAATGTTGGCTCTCCTTTATGACGTCAAATCAATCCGAGGGGGCTACGTTGGGTTTGCGGGGAACCATGGAGGGAGAATTATGGGTGAAGGGATTCTGACCAATGGTGTGGTGTCATTTGACAAGGTCAACTACATAGCAGAATGGAGAAAAACTTATTGAGTATCTCTTCGGTCTGTGAGAAAAAAAATTCACAACTCACTTCACTGATAGAGAATGCCTTATTCTGAAGCCAGGGTTCCAGATTCTGGAGGTGTGGATCTTGATGCCCGCTCCCCGAGAAAATGACTTGTATGTCTTAGACATGAGCGTTCAATTACAACTACAAAAACCGCGCAATGTTTTGTGTCAAAAGCAACAGAGAAAGAGTCTATCTTGTGGCATAGGAAAATGGGACACATTCATCTCCGGTAGATGAATTTCTTGGTACACAACGATCTAGTGGATGGTGTTCATTTGAAGAGTTGTCACATGAATAATGACTGCATTAGCTACAAGAAGGGTAAACAACATAAAAAGTCACATCTGAGGAAGCTCCTGAACTCTATAAAGCTCCCACTGGAAAGACTGCACATGGATCTCTTTGGACCAGTCACTACACATGGATCTCTTTATACCTAACTGTCTTGTTGTTACCTATGACTACATAAGGTTTTCGTGGGTGATGTTCTTGGAAAGTAAGGATGAAACTTTTGAGAATCTGATGATCTTGTTCTGGAAATTAGAAATTACATGATTTTAGAGTTTATAGGACCAATCCTCGATGCTAAGGAACCTAAATTTGATATCTAACGTCCATAATAGCGGAAATATTACGTCGTGTTTACCAATAGACAAGAATTAATCAGTTAATCATCAGTTTCATTGATTAAACGTCAAGAGTACAAACTGACAGAGCTTCGCCTCCAAAATGCCAAAGTTACAAATGAGTGAGGCAAGCTAGCTATTTATAATAGTCCAAGTTCGCTCCTGAGAGACATGAATTCGCCCGAACTTGCCTTTACATGACACAATATGAGCGAACTTGTCTCTAACAAACATAAATACACTTTTCAGTTAGCCTATTCAACTCTATACTATACATACTCGATATAAGACTAACAGACTCCCCCTTGGATATAGTCTTTGTCTTGTAGCAGCCTTCAAAACTCTGTCTTCATACAAACGTTAACGTACACGACCGAAGAAGTTTTGTAAGGCTTCCTTCGTCGTTCTTGTTTCGGATCCGGCGTCTGATCTGTAGGAGGCACTTTGTTCAAATGCTGAAATCTTTTAACACTTGTTTTCCTAGTTCTTTCATTAATTGCTTCAAGACGCTTCTCCTCCTTTAGAAACTCAACTCTTTCTAGATCTCTCCACTTAGTTTGCCACATCTTTCCAGAATTGACTTCGCGTGCATAACAAACATTAACCACTTTCTGAAACTGCATCGCTTGTACCTTTACTCGTTCTTCAAAAACAATCTTGCTATAGAACAAGGTTTTGATGTCTTCTCTCGAGCAATTCACAAGCCACATAGGATCTAGAATCCTTATCGTCCTCCATAAACCCCTCATTCCCTGATGACCCATCACCTCAACCCTTTCCTTTGTTATATCCAAGTGTTCTTCAAACTTCAGAACAATAACTGCTTCACAAGTAGCTGGATCTATTTGCCACCACTTGAACAAAGGATAGAAGTTTTGTTCAATAGGCATTAACGGCATGTTTCTCATAGCTCTTGGACGTTTCATGATCAACATTATTTCCTTTTCCCCTGTTTTCTTGTTTGTTTTGATTCGGCGGCCAGGAATAAAAGGCTTCCAGTAGTTGAATCCTTTCACCGCTTCATACTTGATCATTTTCCACAATAACTGATCAATATACTTCATGTGATATGTAACATTCACAGTCTGCACTAACTCTTCCACATCCCAATAAGGTAAGGTCTTGAAATCAGAAAGATTGAAGTATTGCACTCCAAATTCTCTTTGATTGCATAAACATTCAGCTCTTTGAACCAACCCCAAGTCAAAATATCCCCCAAAGAAACATCTTTGTCTCTGGTAAAGAATGCCAGAGAACGTCTAAACTTGCGTTCGCGCGGCATTTCTTTAAACCAAGACTTCTTTGCTTGAGCGATTTCCTCTTTTGTCATGGGTTTAGGAACTTTTCCCTCTCGTAGAGACTCTTCAATCTTTTCTTTAAGCATGTCTTCATCGAGTTGCTTGTACATCTCCTCGAAAGTAGGAAAACTTTCAGAATTAAGACCGACGTACTTCGCAGTATGATCCGTTTCATCATCAGAAGACCAATCCTCTACGATCACCCTGTTATACTCATCTGCCTCAAATCTTCTAACATACTGATAATCGTTTGGCTCGAAAGTGTTAACATTCAACACATCTTCTTTGAAATCAAACTGTAGATCTGTAGCATCAACTTCAACTAACTTTGCCAGATCTTCCTTGGTATAGTTGTGTATAAACTCTCTTTCCTCCACGTTATGTTCAAGCATTAACAATAAAGGCTTCATGGGAACTGCAGTAACTAGTTTAGCAAATCTATCAACATTCAATAAGTCAATCTCATCGGTTGGCCCTTTCTGCCCTGACTCCCCCTCACTTTTATCATCCATTCTGTTCCATTCATCATCCATTAGCGAGGAAAAATCAAATTCACTTGAGATTTTTGCTTCAGTGACTCTAATACCAACACCACCCTGATCATCATCATCATCGTCATCGTCATCAGCTACATTCCAATCCTCATATTCCAAATCATCCTTTTCCTCATCATCGTTATCCTCCTTTTCAGCTTCTTCATTGTCCTTTTCAGAAGCAACTATCGGATCAGAAGGCTTGACATATTCGTCAACCTTTGGAATATCGGACTCAGAAGCTTTAGAAACATCTTCAATAGATTTCTCAGCAACTTCAAAAGATTTAGGGGCTTCACCCTCAACATTCTTCCCTTTACCACTCACTGCTAATTCTTTCTCAGACCTTTCTTTTGCTTCTTGTTGATCCAGACGATCATATTCTTTGACAAAATCGATACCCAGTGCATTAGATAAAACTTTCTGCATCCTGGAGAATCTTCGATCATTTAGGGCTTGGATAGACTTCAGATCTGTTGGTGCACTTTGTGTTCGTCACTTGTCGAATAGGCTAGATAGAGCGTGTGTTGAGTATTGTATAGGTTAGAATTGAACACACGACCGAAATACGGAGTTTTCAGTGTAAAGTGTAACAAGTTCACTTAAACTTGACCTGTGGAGGTCAACTTCGCTCGAACTTGACCTGTGGAGGTCAACTTCGCTCGAACTTGACCTGTGAAGGTCAAGTTCGCTCATAATGGTAATGTTGATGTCAAGTTCAGCCGAACTTGACTAGGCCAAGTTTGCCCGAACTTAGATGCTTACCAGCGAACTTCTTACCCTATAAATAGGTGGTGTGTGTTCATTTGTCATTTAAGTTTTTGGCCTCCCTACGGGGAGGTGCTGCCGGATTCTCTCCAGGAACTCCGGCAGCTGGACTTATAAAGATGTATACTTTTTCGGTATGAATGAAGACTTCCGCTACATTATGTTTCTACTCCTTTCTGTAATAACTTTCTACCTAATTGGTTTACGTTTATCCACTAACTTCTGTCTAGAACCGCCTGATCACGGACCTTCAAGATCAGTTATCTCAGTTTGCATCTTTTCGTTAGCATCTTGCAAACTTTTTATCAACGCTTTAAAGTATTCTCGGTCATTTTCCAACACTTTCACTTTATCGTCTACCATTTCCATTTCAACTACGCTTTGATTCATTTTATTAATCAACTATGCTTTCTTCTCCTCATTCTTAGCAACTTTCTCTTCTAACACCTTCACACGTTTTTCCAGAAGTTCAACATTCATCTCTAGAAAGAAATTGTTTAGATCTTGCAAGCTAATCGGATCACTATGCATATCACCAAAAATATTAGGCCCTCCTGGAGTTTTTGTTGTTGACTTTGGAGTCGCAGCCTTTGGTGTTGACTTTCTTAGAGTAGAACTTTCTAAATTTGAAGTCGTTGGAGCAACCGACGATTGAATAATAAGTACTTCCACAAAACTAGACACAGGAGGTTCTTGTGTAGCTCCTGGCCTTTCAGCTTCCGATGAAATAATCACAGGAGGTTCTTGTGTGACTCCTGGAGGTTCAGCTTCACTTATATCAACAACAGGAGGTTCTTGTGTAACTCCTTTCTCCTGTGCGCCAGAAGGTTCTTGTGTAACTCCTTTCTCCTGTGCGCCAGAAGGTTCTTGTGTAACTTCTGCGCTTTTCAACGATCCTTTGTACCTTTTGCTGACAGCCTTTTGTTCTTTCTTTGATTTTCTCTTTCCTTTAGTCTTAGGAGACCCTGTAGTCTTTGTCGACGAAACAGTTGCAGACTTTACACGTTTAGATTTCTTCTTTGGTCTTTTCTCATCTGACTCTTTTTCCTGATTCGGATCGAAATCAACATCAGTCTCTTTTGCCTTTTCTGCCTCAGTGTCTGCTATAGTCTTCTTTGTAATTCTTTCAAGAGATACATCAGAATCATCATTCTCTGAAGTAGCAGAAATAACATCATCTTGTGCTGCTTTCCCAGTCTCTTGACTCTCAACAACTACTGCTGCACTAGCACTAGCCCCTGCTTGAACATTTTCTGGTTCATCTTCGTTAATAAGCATTGTTTTGACTTTCTTTGCAGCCCGTTTCTTCTTAGGCTTTATCAGGTTCTGCCTTTAAAAACCATTCACTTCTAGCTTTCGGCCTAAAGTCTTTGAACCATTCCTTCTCAGCGTTAAGCTCTTTCTCATCATCGCTACCATCTTTCCTCCATTTATTGTCTGGCGGCGCAATGTAGTGAGCATCTTTAAAACTGGTTTTGCAACAGGAGCTGAAGCTTGCTTCTGAAACTTTATGAGCTTTTTCACTGTTGTTTCATCAAGATGAACTAGATACAACACATCGTTCGGATCTCATGCTATATTCTTGAACTTTTCATCAATCAACATCTGCACGAATCTCGGATATAAACATAGTCTCGAATCCTCCATGTTCTTTGACATGTGCGTGAAAACAAGCTTCGAAAAGTTGAAAGGCTTCTTCAGAATAAGCGTCGTTGACATACAGGCCAAATAATCTTGAACATCGTCGAGACCTGCCTTGCGGTGACTAAAAGCATGGATAATAGCGTGCATCAGGAGCTTGTAGGGATTTGGCACTTCCCCTTTCTTCAATGTTGGCTTATTCACGCTTCCTTTGTAGCCCATTCGAAAGAAACAACCACAAACCATCTTTTCATCGAGATAAATTGGATTGTCTTCTTTATCGTTGAATTGTAACACTCTGCGTATATTATCTTCGGTTACAGTGATCGGTTTGACTTCATTGCCGACTTGGACAGATGAAACAATTGACTTCTGATCTTCTCTAAGACTTGCGTTCTTCCAGAAATGATAAGTGTGAGATCTATAGGATACTGTACGCGCTGTGATAGCTCGATGAATAGGGCTTTCTTCCAAAAACTTTAAGATACTGTCGTATTGCTTTAGCGATGGACAGATCGTCTTATCAAGCGTAATACACGTGTTGTGGGTCTTAGAAAATTCTATCGAGATTGTACGCGTTGGTACTTGAGCCTAAAAAACGACGCAAAACAATTAGCACGCTTTTACGAGAAAAATCACAAAATTTTTACCAACATATTCATCAAGTTCGGGCGAACTTGATATATGTTAAACATTCTGTTTTGTTCAAGTTCGCCCGAACATGCTTTAACAACATGTTTCTTATACACATATAAGTTCGGGCGAACTTGTACTCTACACAATTCAGAATTCCATAACCCAAGTTCGGGCGAACTTCCATTAGCTTGATCAAAATCAGATTTAAGAAGTTCGGTCGAACATGCCAATGATCATATTCAGATTTGATAACAATCCGGTCGAACTTAATAACAAGTTCGGCCGAACTTGTCATCATCTCCAATCCAAACCTGCTCAACATGTCCATAACTGTTTTATTCAAATCCAATACAGTTCCTCGATCGATTTATGTTTAAGATTAAGATTCAAAGTTCAATTTTGTTCAATCAAACCTAGATCTATCATTTTTATCATTTTCAGATCTAACATAAACAATTAAGGTTCAATTCTCGGTTCAAAATCCAAATAACTACCTCAGACATTGTCAATGGTGTGCAAATCACCAAGAACAATCAACAATTGGGTAGAGTAACGGCTTATTTTAGCCAAAATCACAAGATCGCTCAAGATTGCTTAAGTTCGCTCAGAGGATTTGTTTGCTGTTGAATGAGTTCGGCCGAACTTGAATGGTATTTAAACCATGTCAAGTTCGGGCGAACTTGCTAAGCCCAACATGAAGAGCCCAGCAGAAGTCCGCGAGAACTTAGTAAATATCAATAATCAGCCATCTGCAAGTTCGGTCGAACTTACTTATATGTTAAACATGATTTTGTTTAGCAAGTTCGGCCGAACATGCCAAACCCTAAAATAATTTTTTTCAAAATTTTCATTTTAACCCATGAACTTTCCAACTTTTTAACAGTTATGAAAATCCACTCAGTTGACCAAGTCCAAGTTAATGACCTTGGTTAACCGATTTGTCTGCCAAGTCCAATTTAATGATCTCGGTTTGACCCGTTACAAACAAACTGTTGATATTTTCAAAATCAAAGTTTCAAATTAATGAACTTTTTATCATTTTGACTTTTCAGATTTTACAGATTAGCTCCCAGCCTGTTGTCAATGAGATTCCCACCAGTTCTAGCATCTTACCAGACTTCGAAGACCCGTTCTCCACCATTGGTTTGCTGAAAACAATGTAGAAATAAAATCTTTTTTTATTTTTGTAAGTTTATGCTAAAACGCACTGAAAATCTTTTTGGTTTTAATCTGTAAAGCTGATAAACTATGTAAAGAACAATGTAAACTATGTACAGACATATTTACAGACATCTTTTTGTGAATTTTGTGTCTAAGGATCATATCAGTTGATTGAGACATATCACCAGTAGCATTAACCTTTAGATGACTTTAAGCTTTAAAACTCGTTTACCTAGATTGTCGATATGTTTGTCCACTTAAGCTTTACCACATTTCTCAACTGTTTCAAGATATGATTAGGTATGAATTATGAAACTTGACTTATCTGTGGTTCCCACTTCTTGAATATACTCCCGTATCAAGATTCCATAGATTTCATCTTACAGGTGAATATAGCGTAACTGATATCTGTATCTGGATAATGCGAGACCTTGAGAGCTCAGGTTAGTACTACCGTACAGACAAAGAGATGAAGGCTCGTCTTTAAGGTGTGTTCCACTTAAGGAATCTTTTCAGCACTGCAAATGATTATATCTTTCGATACTTTTCAAATTTTGCATACAGTTTGGGGTTTATAGCGAAAGCATTATAAAAGTTCTAGGCTATTGCTTCCGCAAAATCAGAAGAACTTGTATAATACCCCAGATATCAACTATCTATAAAGACCTCTTATCTCAGAATCAGGCAATCTTTCAAACTAAATTTCGGAGTACTAAGTCCATATATCTAAGATATGTTAATCCACAAGATTAACCAGTTGTAAAATTTAGTTTATATCTCGAAAATAGTTTACTGAACGTGTTAAGCCTATCGACACATCCACAGTAAGACTCGTTTATCACTTTTAAACTTTCCATTTCTTTAGCATACTGTGATAGTCCACTGATGTACTATCATTTCCTTATATGACACTGAATTCTTTTTGACTTTTTCAATGTTTTTGTATATCTTGAAATTTTCATATGTTTTTGAATTTTAAAATTTTTCGAATGTTTTTGTATTTTCTCTAACATTTCTCCCCCTAAAATCAAAAACATCTTTTTGGATTCTAGTTTTTAACAAAATTCTAAACTAGAAAGATATTTACAAACCAATGTGGATCACGCGAACTCGTCGTCCGATCCGTATTCAAACTCAGCGTCTGCACCCGTCATCAAATTTTTCATACCATTAATTCTCAGCAAGTATTTAAACCGTGACAAAGAAAATGGTTTGGTATAAAAATCAGCCTTTTCTTCGTCGGTGTGGATTTTTTCTATTTGCACCAATTTCTTTTCGTAGCAATCACGAATGAAATGATAACGAATTTCAATGTGTTTTGTGCGAGAGTGTTGAATCGGATTTTTAGTTATATCTATGGCTGCCTTGTTATCAACAAACAGCAGAGTGTCTAGAAATTGCAGACCATAGTCTCTCATCTGCTGTTGAATCCATAGAATATGTGAACAACAGCTGGAGGCCGAGATATACTCAGCTTCACATGTAGAGAGAGCGACCGTAGTCTGTTTCTTACACTACTAAGTTACCATTCTTGTTCCGAAGAACTGGCATCCCGCTGTAATTAATTTTGAATTCAACTTATCTACCCAAAATCAGAATCAGCATAGCTTGTGAGGTCGAAATTGTCATTCTTCGGGTACCACAAGCCGGTGCTTAGGCATCCTTTCAGGTATCAGAAGATTCGTTTCACGATCTGCATGTGTAAGATCCTCGGGCTTGACTGATATCTGGCGCAAAGGCAGGTTGGATACATAATATCAGGGCGCGATGCCGTCAGATACAACAGCGATCCAATCATCGATCTGTATAACGTCTCGTCAACTTTGGCTCCAGTCTCGTCAACGCAAATCCCGTGATTTGGAGCAAGAGGCGTAGATAGAGGCTTCAAGCTTTCCATTCCAAACTTCTTCAAGATATTGTGAACATACTTAGTCTGATGAGTGAAAATACCATCCGGAAGCTGATCTACTTTCAAATCAAGAAAGAACTTCATTTCGCCCATCGAGGACATTTCGAATTTCTTTTTCATGATTCCCCCAAACTCCTTGCAGAAACTATCGTTTGTAGATCCAAAGACGATGTCGTCGACGTAGATTTGAACTATAATCAGATGACCATCAACGTCTCTGGTGAAAAGAGTACTATCCACAGTTCCTCTGATAAAGCCATTGCCGATGAGATGTTGCGATAACGTCTCGTACCAAGCTCTCAGGGCTTGGTGTAGACTATAAAGATCTTTATCCAGTAGGTATGTGTTCTTCTTGTTAAGTGGATCGACAAACCCCGGTGGTTGTCCAACGTACACCTTCTCATGTAGTTTTCCGTACAGAAAAGCCGATTTGACATCCAATTGATAGACCTTAAATCCTTTCCATGATGCGAAAGCTAGAAAGATTCGAATAGATTCCAAGCGAGCTACTGGTGCGTAGACTTCTGTGTAATCTATCCCTTCCTGCTGGTGAAATCCCTTGACAACAAGCTTAGCTTTGTTACGAACAATAACCCCTCTATCATCACGTTTATACTTAAAGACCCATTTTGTATCAATCGCTTTCTGATTTTCTGGTAGGTATTCAAGCTTCCACACTCCCAACTTATCAAACTGCAATAGTTCTTCTTGCATTGCTTGTACCCAGTTTTCATCGGCTAAAGCTTCATTAATTGTCTTTGGCTCTATCTGAGAGATGAAACATGAATAGAAGCAATAGTTCTGGGTTGGAGCAATGCGAGTGTAGAAACAAGTTAGTGCTTTGTTGATTTGACTTCGAGTTCTAACACCAGTTTGAAGTTCTCCGATTATATTTGTTGACGGATGGTAGGAATATGATTGCGGCAATTCTACACTTGGAACATCTACTGAGTTTTGCTGATTCGTGATGTTGAGATCAACGACCAATTAAACGTTTGGAGAGCTTGATGAAGCTTCATTTCTGTTTCTCGGGCCTGCAGATTGATTAAGAAGACTTGTTATCTGCTCCACTTCCTCGTCTGAAGAAGATGATTCCCCATCAGCATCAAATGTTGGTGCTTCATCTAAGTCAGAATTCTGATTTTGAGGCATACTGGGCTCCGTTGTTGTATTCAGTAGTTCAGTAGAGGCATTTGTTGGAGGAGTAGTAGGTGTTGCTAATGTTTCAGAAACATTTTCAGCCGGAACACCACCATTACTAGAACTTACGCAAGAAGAAGATGGATCCAATGTGGGTTGATTAACCACAATTGGTTAAACAATTTGTTCTTGATTCACTGACTGGTGAAGATAATATAATGCTGCAACTTCTTCATTAGACAGTTCTTCGAGCAAGTCAAATGACTTCCAAAGATCTTGGTAGTTAAACAGCCATGCGTCACCTCTCCTTTGAATAGGATCTGTGTAGTTAAAACATTCCACGTGCTGTGCATCAATTACTTTTCTTAACGAAGGAACATATACTCTTCTTAGCGGACTCGCATATCCGACAAAGAAACCCTCAGGAGATTTAGCCCCGAATTTGCCATCTTGGTCTATTAAGGTACATGGCGCACCGAATGGCTCTAAGAACTTCAAATTTGGCTTCTGTCGGTTTATCATCTCAAAACATGTTTTCTTTGTCGGTTTGACAGTGAGAACCCTGTTTAGCGTGTAGCAAGCCGCAGCAACTGCTTCACTCTAGAAGCTAACTGGAAGTTTAGAATCTGCAAGCATGGTTCTCGCAGTTTCAATAAAAGTTTTGTTCTTCCGTTCAGCAACACCGTTTTGTTGTGGAGTATAGGGAACACTAAACTCGTGCAGAATCCTTTTGCGTTGTAGAATTCCTTCATTTTGTTATTCTTAAAATCTGTGCCGTTGTCACTTCTAATTCGTCGGACTGGCAGATGATAAAGATTCTCAAGTTTCTTGAACAGAATCACCAAGTTCTCGAACGTTTCGTCTTCTGATTCTTGAAAGAATACCCACGAATATCTCGAATAGTCATCTATCACGACCAAGCAGTATAAGTCTCCTGAGATACTTTGAACATTGACAGGACCAAATAAATCCATGTGGAGACGTTCTAGTGACAACTTGATTGAGTTTGAATTTTCTTCGGATGAGATTTCTTGATTTGCTTTCCCTTTTTACACTCTAAGCAGTGATCAAACATATTAAAGCTCCAAAGATTTACGCCTTCTACAAGATCATTATGAACCAAGTAATTCATTTTTCGCAAATGAATATGCCCCATTTTACGATGCCAAAGAATAGAATCCACTTCAGTAGCCTTTGTCACAAAACATTGCACTGATTTTGATGAAGTGGTAGCGAAACTCATTTCAAGAACATATAGATCATTCTCATGTGGTGCTCGCATCAAAATCCACTCATCTGGTATTATGAAACCCGGCTTCAAGATGATACACTCTTTGTCGTTGAAATGGACCGTGAACTTCTTGTCACAAATTTGCGATATACTCAGAAGATTATTCTCAAATTCTGCAATATAGTTCACACGATCAAATGAAACGACGCCATTTGAGAGTTTTCCCTTGGAGACTATCCTTCCACCTTGGTTACCAGCAAATCCAACATATCCACCATTGATAGCTTTTATGTCGAATAGCAACGCTTTCATTCCCGTCATATGCCTGGACGCTCCAGTATCCAAAATCCACTTAGAAAGTACGGATTTCTGGAGCCCCTGCACATTTCAACAATCTATTTAAAAAGCGAGACCAAGCGTTTTTGGTCTTGGGTTGAATTGGATAACCATCGTTAAAATCAAACTCACACTCATCAGCATAATCGAATCCACACTCATCTGCATAATCAAATTCATATTCATCATCTGGACTTCCTGTGATATTTATGTTTGAAAACTTTACTGTCTTTTTATCTTTTGAATTTTTATCACTTGTAGTTTTGACATTTTCATATATGGTTTCAATTATGATTTCAGATTTTGATTCTTCATGCTATCATTAGTCTTAACAAGCTCAGACTTAGTGAATTTCTGATGTTGTTTACCGTTTCTTTGCAATCCATGCTTGAGATTTTATGTTAGCCTTCTTGATGTAAAAA
Organism: Scalesia atractyloides; assembly: GCA_947069175.1. Taxonomy (NCBI): domain Eukaryota; kingdom Viridiplantae; phylum Streptophyta; class Magnoliopsida; order Asterales; family Asteraceae; genus Scalesia; species Scalesia atractyloides. Next base: position 49,740,672 of record CAMTDV010000018.1, on the reverse strand, counting down.
TTGTTTGCATTAGCCTTTGAAGTGTCACCTTTTTCAAAAATTGAATTTTCAAAATTAGGTTTGACTTCAGCTTTTGATTCATTTCTTTTCAAAATCTTTACAGGTTTTACAAACACTGGTTGCTTCGGTTTCACAACATTTGAACTTTCTTTCCTTTGAAGATAAGTCAGCCTTGATTTCGGACAGTAACCTGCAATATGACCAATTTCATTGCACTTAAAATAAGTTCGAGAATCATGTGGATGTCCTTTTGTGGATTTTACACCACTTGTTTTGACACCACTTACAATTTTGGCTTTATCTCGAAGTTCTTTCTGTTTCTTAAACTCATCGTTTGATTGTTTCCCAATCAAACATTCCTCATGAACCGTGTTCGTCCCATATACAAAATTCATGTTTTTATTCTTGTATTCATGAAATGGTGACGGTTTCTTTTTAGGTTCATCTGATTCTTCTAAACACAACCCAGCTCTCCAGTTTTCCGGATGATCACCACCAGTCCTTCGATAGTTGTTTCTTTTAGGTTTGGAATAGAATTTCTTTTCATTAATCTCCAGATCATCTGATGTGACTTCCACGAGTTTAAAGAATTTGTCTAACAATTCTTCCTTCACATTTTGAATCGGAAAACTGTCATCAAAGTATAATCTATCAGATTCCTGAATCTTGTACATGACAACATGAGGATCATCACATAGATCTTTCTCCGATGATGTATCTTCATCTTTGGACTGTGAATCAGAATTCTTTGAACTCGAGCCGGCGCTTTTAAAGCTGCCTTCATCAGAATCGTTCAAAATATTTTCAACAACCTTTTTAACCACAACATTGTCATCATCTATTTTAGTATAGATTACATCAATGTTCTCTGGCAACTCTGTTTTCTTTTCAGATAACAACTCAATGTTGAGTGCCTTATCCATCCCATCAGTGGATTTGCGACAATACTTCTCGCAAAGGGGTGGAGGAACATTGCTGTATTCTTTACCAATTTCTTTTTAGGTTTCTCTTCCGATGGAATTGTTGGAAGGATGTGATCAATGACATATGAATTACATGTATAACTTCTCAAAAGTTGTTGAACACGCTCTGTTTCAATTGTCATGTCCTGGAGTTGTTGCTTAGTTTCAGCAATGGTGTTAATATAGATATTAATCGCTTTTTGCTTATCCATTACTGTTCCTTTTAACATCCTTATTGTATCATGTTGTTCGATGTTATTTCTATCGAGCCTGCCATAGTCATTTTTCATTTTATCATACGCTTCCTTCATTGTGCGATAATCGTTTTTCAAAAGTTCATTATGCACATTGTTTTCAGTGATGATTTTTTATTTTTCGGCACATTCGTTACAAGGTTCGGTACATTTTGTACAAGGTTTCTCAACCTCTACACCTTTTACTTTGACAACTTCATTTACCTCTGGACATACCTTGGTTAAATTTGCCATCAAGGCTTTGTCGGCAATGTCCTTGAGGTTTTCAGCATTCACTTCTTTAGTAACATCAATGACCACTTCATTAGTTGATTTCTTCTTGGGAACTTGCTCCTTAGAACTTCCATCAAAATGACGTGCAAATCTTTCACAAGAGTTAGGAGATAAAATTCCTTGCTTCTGCATGTGGATATACTCCTCTTCTTCTCGTTGTTGTTGCAAATATTGTTCCAGTAGTAAATTCTCCATAGCCACTGCTTCTTCCGCAGATGTATCTTCAACTATCTCAGCCATCAACGCAACTCCGGTTTATTTACCGATGTATGAGTTCCAGTCGAAACCATCATCTTCATTTGATGCAACCATAGCTTTCTCATTGCTGCTGCTATTTGGTTTTTCTTGGATTTCAACCTAAGTCTTCTTTGGAAATGGCTTGTATTAAAGTGACTTCTTGTAATACTCGTTGCCTCCTTTGAACGGACTCTGATTTCCTGTTGCTTCAGGATTTTTTCATTCTCTCTTGAAGTGACCCTTTTGGCGACATCGAAAACATGTAACCTTTGACTTGTCAAAGCCGAACTTGTTGCTAGAATTTCCGATATCTCGGCCTGTGAGAGCAACAAATTTGGTAACCCTTCGAATAATCAAAGCTAAACTCCACTTGATAACCATTAACTTGAGTTCTTCTTCATTCACTTGGTCATAATCTTATGCCGTCATTTCAGGATTTCCAATTTTACCGGCTACAAGACTTTCATATGACTCCAGAACAGTGGCGAGAAGAGACATATGTTGTTTAGCGACTTGTTCCAAAACAACATTGTTCAAATTTACTGCGATGTTGCACTTGTATACATTCAAATCAGAATTGGTTTGTTGATTCTGATTAGCTTGACTTTGATAAGATGAATTTGAACCAGTGCTTGAAAACGGACTCTGTCGACTCTGATCATAATGAGGCTGTGATAGACTCTGGTTTTGTGGAGAAGCATTCATGTTCGCACTAAACGCTATCCCAATTTTCGGACTTGAAATGTTGTCTTGCATTCCACTTTTGTAGTACAACCCAACGTCTTGAACTACATTAGCGTTCTTTGACTTTGCAATCTTCAATGGTTCCATTTCATGCCTTCAAGTTTATCGATAAATGTTGACAGCTTGAAGAATTCCCATTTATCGCTATCCTTCAAAACCATTAGATAAGTAGTCCACTCTCCATCTGGTAGAGCGTCTGCAAGCTTGTCGATGTACTCTTGTTCCGTCTTCTCAAGACCATGTCTTCGCATTTGAACTTTAAGATGACAGAAGTGTTTAATCATCTGCTTCATGGACCCTTCAGCATGTTGAAGGTATCGAACTCTTTCATAATGAGAGCTTTTTTGCTTTTGATCATCTCCGCGCTTCCTTGATACTTCTTTTGAAGTGAGAGCCAGAGATCTCTTGTAGTTGTGTATTCCGGTAGCAAAACAAGAATATCTTCTTTGACGGATTGTTGGATAAGACTGATCATCTTTTTCTCAGCAATGTATTCCCTTTCTGTACCATCGAGTAATTGTACTTCTCAACAACTTGCTGATGTTCATTCACCGGAACAGTGTAACCTCATTCAATTGACACCCAGCCTGTGAAATGCAGGGCTTGAACCCAATACGAAAATTTCTCTCTCCATGCTTCATACTCGTCCATGCTTATTAGCTTGGGCGGTTTAACAGTCGTTCCCATTTCGTTATCAAGATTGACTTGATGAATCACGTTGGCATTTGACGAACTAGCTCTGGACATAAAAGTTCTTTGAATATCATCCATCATGAATAACAAGACGTGTACGCTGAAAATACTCAAACTTTGAGAAACAATTAGCCCTACTACAAGTTCGGTCGAACTTGTAGTAACAATGAAAAATTCTCAGATTTTTAACAAGTTCGGTCGAACTTGTTAGTTCTGATTTGAAAAAGATCCTTTATAATTTTGACCGAACTTGTCAAATGGAATTTGATAACAGTCTATAAGTTCGAGCAAACTTACCTTAAATTTCCTAGATATTACTCAAGTTCGGTCGAACTTGATGTAAAATCAATGAAAAAGTTGTAACTTCGAGCGGGTTTGGCAAGATTTTATCAAAAACACCTTAAGTTCGATCAAACTTGATTAAAATTCACTTGAAAAGTAACTTTTTAAAACAAGTTCGGTCGAACTTGGTTAACAAGTTCGAATGAAAAGTTTTGGAAAACATGGTTTTTTCAAAATTTTGATGTGATTTCGGTTGAATTTGGTCTCCAATCTTTCAAGTGTTTATCTTTGATGTATTTTACATGATATATTCAAAATTGAAAAGATTTTGACCGTGAATTCTTCATTTTTGATGAAAAAGTTAAGAAAAAAAGAAGAATGGAGATGAAATAGAAGTGTTCTTGCCTTGATACTATCAAATCAGGCTGTTCTAGCTCTGATACCACTTGTAGGACCGATCCTCGATGCTAAGAACCTAAATTTGATATCTAACATCCATAGTAGCGGAAATATTACTTCGTGTTTACCAGTAGACAAGAATTAATCAGTTAATCATCAGTTTCATTGATTAAACGTCAAGAGTACAAACTGACAGAGCTTCGCCTCCAAAATGCCAAAGTTAAAAATGAATGAGGCAAGCTAGCTATTTATAATAGTCCAAGTTCGCTCCTGAGAGACATGAGTTCGCCCGAACTTGCCTTTACATGACACAATATGAGCGAACTTGTCTCTAAGAAACATAAATACACTTTTGAGCTAGCCTATTCAGCTCTATACTATACAAACTCGATATAAGACTAAGACATACACATTATGCACCAACAGAGTTTTGCAATGTGAAGGGAATTCTGCAGGAATTTAGTGCACCGTACATGCCACAGCAGAACGGTGTAGCTAAGCGTAAGGAGAGAATGGTGATAGAAACTGCACGAACCATGCTCGCTGATTCAAAGCTGCCAGTAAGTTTTTGGAATGAAACCGTGGCTTCTGTGTGTTATACACTGAACAGGGTATTCACAGTCAAGCCACACAAGAAGACGTGTTTCGAGCTGCTTAATCAACGAAAGCAAGAACTAAAAGTATTTAGAACCATTTGACTCACTGTGTGCGGTTATCGACCCGGATGGGAAACTTGGAGCTAAATCATTAGAAGGGTTTTTTTGTTGGATATACTAGTCCACTTAAGTGAGTTTATCTTCCTAGTATAAACCAGGTTACTCAGGCTCAAAATGTAAATTGTCAATGTTACACATCTCCGACTCAGAAACCCGGAGATCCTTGGCTATTTAATTGCAATAGTCTTTGGAATTCCTTCGAGCTACCAGAAGAACCAACTGAAGGGGAACTTGTGGTGCTTTACTAGTAACAACAATCTTGGTCACAAGATCAAGTTCCAAGGCCAATCGTGCTTACTCAAACATATGTTGGTACTTATGATGCTAAGGCAGGCTCGAGTTTTCAACATCCTGAATCTCAGATTGCTGAAACAAGTTACCCTAAAGCTGAACAAGAGATGAATGAAACTGCACCCTGTAGGTCCCTATCACATGGATCGTTACGAGATTGAAAATCATTCAAGGGTGCGGAATCCTCGTGATAGATCAAACAAACACAGAAACAAGAATATAGATGACGAACACGTAGAAATACTTTAACCGATCTTCTATGATTATCAAACACAAAGTTTTACAATAACTTAAGATCACAAGAACCTCACAGCCACTCTCTGTGTATTCTCTCACAAATCACTCTTTGTCACTACTCTCCGTATTGTATGCAATGTTTAACCTAAAACCCTAGTGGAAACACTATTTATATACTACATCCATGCAACTGGGCTAGGCCCCGTATGTTAATCATACATTGATACGAACTCTGGTAGCAAGTCTTAATCGGTCAGATTTTAGGGTTTTCTTGTTTCTTTTCATCTATCGCCGGCCATAATCATAGTTTCTGATCTAATTGAATAGTGTATTGGGTGTTTCGGTCCTACTGGTGTGCCAGTAACCTTGATTTACCTGGTTTTCTATTTGATTTCATGAAGATCAATGGATTAGGGTTTTGCTAGATTAGGGTTTTCTTAGTTTTCTTCGGTTGAAGGTTTCTGGCTTTTTCTCTCAGTTTCTTTTGCATGGTTGGCAGTGTGTTTGCTGATGGAGGGAGTTGATGATGACATTAAGAATATACGTAAAAAACCTGGTGGAAATTCGCTCAACGATCGTGGAAAACATTCATTATCGTTCCTGGATTTGGCTTCAAGAGTGGTAGATGTTGAAGGTAGCACGTTAATGCCTCGGAGGGGTATTGTGACTCCTGCTCGACAAGTACCTGATATGTTTAATATTATTGATGAACTGACCAAGATTACTGTGCCTGTCATGCAACAAGGCCAACCGGATCAAAAGATTGATGATGGTCGTGCCGCAGGTATTAGCCAAAACGACAAGGAGAAGGGGTCTAAGTCACTATCATATGCTGATTTGGTGGCCAAGTCGAGTAACAAAAAACTTAATTTCAGATCACTTGCTAGTCTAATGCAGCATGAGAATTGTGATGTGGTTTTGCCAAAGGATTCGATTCGGGTAGTTAAACACAAGTTAGCAAACACATTATACGGGTACTTCCTGGGGGAACGAATTGCCTACCCGGTTGTGAAGTATTATGTGAAAAATAACTGGAAAAAGTTTGGATTGCAAAAATCTATTATGAATGCTAATGGTTTCTTTTTCTTCAAGTTTGCAGACCAAACTGGTATGATGGCTGTTCTCAACGAGGGCCCATGGATTATTCGATCACAACCTTTGATTTTATGTGAGTGGACTCCCACTACTAAACTGATAAAAAAGGAGGTTAAGAATCTGCAATTATGGATCAAGATACATGATGTTCCTTTAGCCGCGTATACAGAGGATTGTCTTAGTTTGATCGCTACAGCCATTGGTGATCCCAAACATCTAGATTCTTACACTACTTCGATGTGCTTAGATTCCTGGGGCTGTAGTATCTATGATAGAGCTTTAATTGAAGTGTCAGCTGATAAGGAGCTTAAAGAGGAAATTACTATGGCAATTCCAGAACTTGAGGGTGATGGGTATGTCAAGGAGACTATGTCTATTGAGTATGAATGGAATCCACATAGGTGCTCGCATTGCTGTGTTTTTGGCCACTCAGATGATCATTGTCCTAAACATCAAAAGAAGCCGGGAAAACAAGTGAGTGATGACAAAGCTCTTAAGCCTTATGATCTAGGACAAAGACCTGATAAAAAGCCTGTTGTTGATGAGGAAGGGTTTACGGGACTGCATACCAAGAGAGTGGCTCGGAAGACGGGTTTTCAAGTTAACAAACAAAAGCCGAAATTTGAGTATAGGCCGGTTGGAGCTAAGCTGGAGGATAACTTGTATAAGTCGGAATCTTTAAATACTGTTGTTTCTAGAAATCCGTTTGAGGTCTTAAATGATGATAATATGGAGAAAGGTCAAAGTAGTAAGGAGGGAGAAGGTGGACAGTAGGAGGCGGATGATGAAGAGGTCATGGAAGTATACAATGAAACTGACGAGTTTATCATGGAAGGCACCTGTAATCCTAATGCTAAAAAAGGGGCAAGCACTCCTAACCCGGAGGTTTCCAATGGTTAGCCTTGCTTCATGGAATATTAGGGGATTGAACTGCCCTCTAAAACAAAAGGAGGTTCGAAAGATAGTTAAAGATAGTAATCTCAGTTTTTGTGCTATTTTAGAATCTCATGTTGATGTCGGAAATCTTAGTAAGGTCTGTAACTCAGTGTTCCGTCGTTGGGATTAGACTTCTAATGGGGGTTCTTGTGATAAAGGAACTCGTATTATCATAGGTTGGAACCCGATGGTTTTTGATTTGATGGTGTTGTCTCAAACGTCGCAAGTCATGCATATTCAGTTATTCGTTAAAGAAGACAAGAAATGGTTATTCTGTTCGGTTGTGTACGTAGCTAATTACTATATCATTCGGCGAGAACTATGGTCCCAGTTATCTATGCATAAACTTGTGGTAAGTGATAAACCATGGCTGATTATGGGAGATTTTAACTCGGCTCTATACCTGGAGGATAAGTATATGGGTGCCTCCTCTGTTTCAACAGGTATGCGAGACTTTCAAGCTTGTGTTTCAGATATTGAGGTGATGGATATTAACCAGTCGGGTCTCCATTTTACATGGAACCAAAAGCCAAAGATGGGTGTTGGCTTGCTCAATAAAATTGACCGTATCATGGGCAATACTCCGTTTATTACTGAGTTCCCTAATTCAGTGGCTGTTTTTCATCCTTATAGATTGTCAGATCACTCTCCTTGTGTTCTAACAATTAAACGAGTTGTTACTGGTAAGCATAAGCCCTTCAAGTTTGCGAACCTTTTGTTTCATAAGCCTGATTTTCTAAGGATTATGAAGGAGTCGTGGGAGATGAGTGTTAATGGGGTTTATTAGTTTAGGGTTGTGAAGAAGCTTCGGATGCTAAAGACTCCTTTGCGTGCTTTACTCTTTAAGCTAGGCAATCTCCATAAAAAGATGGCTGATCTTTGTGGTAAACTGGATGACATTCAAAAGGTTATTGATAAGGATCCCATGAATGCGGACCTTAGAGCTCGAGAAAGGAAGCTGAATTCTGATTTTCAAGAAGCGTCTCTTGATGAGGAAAGGTTTTTAAAGCAGAAGTCTAAGATGGAATGGTTAAGAGCTGGCGATGCTAATACTACTTTCTTTCATGCAGCAGTGAAGAGTAGGAACCATCGAAGCCGAATCCAAGTTGTATTGGATACGAATGGTGTAGTGCATGAGGGTGATGCGGTTCAAGATGCTTTTGTGAAACATTATGAAAATTTCTTGGGTAGCCAAGATGATTAATCCATGCATCCTACTCCGGATCTTTTTGCTAAGGTTGTGAACCCGATTGATGCTTCCCTCATGATCCGTCCGGTTACGATGGATGAGGTTAAGAAAGCCATGTTTTCTATTGGTAATGACAAAGCCCCAGGCCCGGATGGTTACACTGCTTCTTTCTTTAAAGTTGCTTGGCCGATTATAGGTAATGATGTTTCTATGGCAATCATTGATTTCTTTAATACAGGCAGATTACTGGCCCAAATCAACCATACTCTTGTTGCGCTAGTGCCGAAGAAACCCTCGCCAGTTATGGTTTCTGATTATCGTCCTATAGCCTGCTGTAACGTCTTATTCAAATGTTTTAGTAAGATTATTGCTGACCGTATAAAGGGTGTGCTCCATCAGGGTGTTAGTATTAACCAATCTGCTTTTAGTCCTGGTAGGAAAATCTCAGATAACATCTTGCTGACTCAAGAGCTTATGCATAATTATCATAGAAATTCATGTCTCCCCCGGTGTGCTTTCAAGGTGGATATTCAGAAAGCTTATGATACGGTTGATTGGAGGTTCCTGAAAAACGTTCTGATTGGGTTCGGCTTTAACACAAAGATGGTGGATTGGATTATGGTTTGTGTTTCGACAACATCATATTCTATTTGTGTTAATGGGAATGTGCATGGTTATTTTAATGGTAAGCGTGGCCTTCAACAAGGAGACCCGTTATCTCCTTGTTTATTCACGCTGGTTATGGAGGTTTTCAAGTGTATATTACAGCATGCTTCTAGGATTGATACATCCTTCAAATTTCACAATAAATGCGAAAGGCAGCGTATCATTAACTGTGTTTTGCAGATGATTTATTCTTGTTTGCGAGAGGAGATGTTGAGTCGGTGCAGTGTGTTTTCAAGTGTCTTTCGAATTTTTCAAACATGTCCGGTCTAGTTCATTCGTACAGACTAAGAGGTAAAAGATTTTGGATTTGTAAGTCGGTGGCGAATTGTTGTTGGAGCTGGCGGAAAATATTACAGCTTCGGCCGTTTATTAGAGAATTTGTTTGGTCCAAGTTGGGTGATGGTAGCAATACTTCAGCTTGGTACGATTCGTGGTCTCACTTGGGTCCGCTTGGTAACTTCCTGACTCCTAGAACCATCTCAAATGTAGGTTTTACTCTTAATAATACGGTTCAGGAGATTCATGTTAGTGGTGTTTGGAGGTGGCCAGTGGCGTGGACGGATATGTTTCCGGTTTTAAATCAGCTAGATGATATCCATACAGATCCGAATAGGTCTGACCAGCTCCTATGGAAGGATGATAATGAGTTAGTTGAGTACTCTTCGTCTCAAGTGTGGCATTCGGTTAGACAGAGAGCAGCAGAGGTGGATTGGGTTAAGTATGTTTGGTTCTCGCAGTGTATTCCAAAACATGCTTTCTTTACGTGGCTGGTGATTCGTCGTAAGCTCCTCACTCAAGATAAAATTGTGCAATGGAATCTTTCCAGAAGGAAATATATGAATATGATGTGTTGTCTTCTTTGCTATGCGGAAATTGACTCCCATAACCATCAGTTCTTCGATTGTAACTATTCAACTCAAGTTTGGATCACGGTTCACGGGAAAGGAGGTATGAGTACTGTTGGCCTAGAGTGGGATGCTATCGTTGACTCGCTGGGGGCTCGGGCTGGGTCTAAGTCAGCAACCAACTATATTAGTAGGCTTATTGTGGCTGCTGCGACATGTTTCATTTGGAAGGAACGTAATGTAAGACTTTTCAAGAACCAGACGAGACCGCCGGATGTTCTAAGTGATACAATTTTGAAAACGGTTCGATATAAGCTAATGGAAGTCAAGTTCAAGGATTGCTACAATGTGCGAAGATTGCTTGCAACATGGGAGATTTATAGAACCGATTGGAAGATGAAGAAGGCTGAATATTTATTAGTTTTTTTGTTTCTCTAGGTTATTGTCTAGTAGTTTGTCTTCGATGTTCTTGGTAGTTTAGTGTGTTTTTTCTTTGGCTTACATTCATGGGGAATTCCCATGTTTGAACTAGTGTGGGCGTTTCCACGCTACTTGTTTTTGGTTTATTTATATATAAAATCACCAGGGTAACCCTTTACCCAAAAAAAACTGGGCTAGGCCCACGTACAATAATAAACAAACTCAGACTAAATACAAATAACAAAACTCGGACCAGCAACAAGATCACCAATTCTGAATTTGTGTGACAACACAAACTCGGACTCCACAGCAAGCTCATAAACTCGGATTCTTGTAGGTTAGCAAACTCGGACTCTTCAAGATCATATAAACTCGGACTTCAACTTGTGAATATGATAAACTTGGACTAAAAGTACAACTTGATAAATTCGGAATCTTTATTTGTAAACTCGAAACCCAAGTCTTCAATTAATTCTTCATTTACAAGTCTTGATTAATATCCAAAGACCAAGGCACGTTGTTGTCACATAAAATGCACCAACAAACTCCCCGTTGATGATAGCTCACAAAGGTATCTTTAGTCTTCTAATGTTGTAGTCCTTGGACTTTGGATAGCGTCAGCTTCAACACGAATTCTGTCAGCAACAGACTCCCCCTAAGCTGATGCATCCAATCACCAAATCTTTCAATCTTCGAGTCTGCAATCCAAGTATGTCTTCATATCTTCTGATCTGCATTGTAGAAAGGAGGTTCTACCAAGCAGCAACACACTCACATCTCATCACATTAACTCCTCAGCAACACGCTGCTTCAATCTGTATATTATAAAACAAACATCTTGAGAAACCATAAGAATTTTTCAACATAGTTAAATACATCTTTATTAATCAATAAATGGTAAAACTGTATAACAGATTAAGCAGAAACCAATCCAACATCAACATGCAAAAATTTTTTCCAACACAATACAACCTGCAAGGTTTAAAATTTTGAACTCATCCTCTAACACCGTCTCCCCCTATCGGTAACAACTCCTCCATGAACAACCATTTTCCGTACACTAAAAATTTTAAAAGAAAACGGAAATCTTTTTGGATTTTTAAATTTTCTAAAACAAGTATCAAAAGCAATAAGCACTATATTTTGGTGAGAATCACTGGTAGAAGATCAAATCAACAAAATCAAACTATTTTCACTCTATCAGACAATTCTTTAAGTAATATTGGTGAATAGCAGTTCAAGACGATTACCAGTATGTTTGTCCACTTAAACAAACTGCATGAACATTTCAAGTTCCATTTCCGTGTGATATGTTAAGGTAATATTATACTGATATACTAGTGTGTCCTACTTCAGGACATACCCCCACGATCAAGGTATGCACAAAGATTCATCGTAGTAGGTGAGTATACCGATATCCATCCTTGTGTTTTACAACGTTAGATAAATGGTGATCAGGTTAGTACTTCCGTACAGCAAAGAGACCAACATCTAACGAGGGTTAGGGCAAATACCACAAATTTTTGTATGATTTATTCATTTTACACATTTGAATGACTCTCTAGGAGAGCTTCTTCAATTCTGGGTTTTGGCATATTTAGCTCTTTTGAGATATCCTGGTTGTGCCTAGGTCAGCATATATCTGGATGCAGTAGAAGGACTGTTAGGAACTGAGTTTGAATTACTTGTAGTTTTTGTTTCAAAAATGGAAAATGATTGAGTTTTAAAAGAGAGTTGCAGCGGAAATAAATGGAAAACTTTTACTACAAGCAATGGTCATTTGTTTTCATCATCATCATGCTTTCAAGTTGGTAAACTCACATGTGATTCATAAACTCCCACTCAGCCTTTTCAATTGAAGTTTGGTAGTAAGAAAATGCAGAGAAGATGATATGCGAAAGTTGATATTTTGATAGACAAGTTAAACTGTTACACAAGTTACCTATTTATACTAAACTATCTAACCCCTGTGCATCTTTGATGACGTCAGGGTTGATAGTGAAAGGAAACTATATGTAACTAAGTACAAACACTACTAATACTAACTATCAGTGCTTAGCAACTGTTACATTGATTATCTATCTAATGACTAAGCTCTGATCTCTATCCTCTGATCCTTGTAACTCTAGCAGACTTTTTCAACTTTGTGAAGTCAGATGATAGGAGAGCAGTTTTTAGGGAAAGCAGTGTATGTACAACAGAGGTTGTAACCTCTGATAGTTTAACCAAAGCTCGGATAGTGCTATTTGGCTTTGTATCATCTATTCTTTTCATAGGGTTCAATCCCAACAATCTCCCCTGGAACAGATGATGCCAAAAACACTTTATTCTTAGTCTTTATTTCTAAGGAAGAATTCTCTTATTTGACCTTTGAATTGAAGTTCAAAGTTAAGAGATTCTATGTCATCAGCATCATTCTCCAGCTCTAAACATAATAATTCCTGAAAGTCTTCTACTGTAAGCCCATAAGCAGCTTCCATGGATAGTTTAGTGGCATTACCATCAGACTTGAGCAGTGTCAATTCATGGGTGTCTTTGTCGACCTTCCATTTTAGAATTTTTGGGTCTGAAGGTTTTCTTGAAGGAGCTTTTATTGCTGAGGATTGAGAAGGAGCTATTTGTGATAAATCTTTAGCCAGCTTGGCACTTAAATCACCAGTTGGATAATCAATCATGTTCTGTATACCTTCTTTGATGAATGTATCCTCAAACTCTTTGTCAGTCTTTTCAGACATCTCCCCTTGCCTTTTTCTATGTAACAGGGCAAGTGTGGAATGGGCAGATGTTGTGCTGGACCTTTTGGATAGTTGGGCTTTGAGAATAGCATCTTCTTTTGAATAGTCAGGTTTAGGAGGCATGGATGGATCCTTTTTCCTCCTTTCTTCCAACTTTTTGTAAGTGTCTATCACCCTGACCTCACCCCATCTCAGCACTTGGTTCTTTGAACCATAATGATTCTGAATTAGTTCATTTTTCATTCTCTTCAACTTTAAGTCTCTTTCAGGCATATCTTTCTTTTGTAAATCCCAATTGGGAGGAGTTGGCTTTTTGAGAGGGTCTTTCAACATTTCTTGCATTCTATTGATTTCTTCTCTTAGCTCATCTATGCTCCAATCCATGAATTGCGCCCTTGTTGCCTTATACAACTTCTTCTCCATGATATACTCAATGAGTTCACTTTTGAGTAGCTTACCTTCCTTTTCTGACAACTGGTTGCTCAGGTTCTTGACAAAGTCTTGTAAAATGTTAGCTTTACTTAGTTGACAGGACATGCCAATCTGTATTTCTCTATCATCTATACCAGCGGATTCTATTTTAGCAATATCCGCTGCTCGCTTCCGTTTTAATTCCAGGTAATCATCAAAATTTGTAGGTCTTGGATAGCCATCAAGGGATAGGATTGTTCTTTTGTCAGGGTCATCCTCTGAAAAGAAACTTAGGATCTCTTCCCTGACTGCTGGTAAATCCAGAGGATACAGCTTTGCTGCAGGAGTAACTTCAAGAATTGAAGATGTTGTAGGCGCTGATGTGGAGGTCACTGGTTTTGATAATAGGGGAACAGGTGCATGAATCTCATCATCATTGATCACTTTTGTGATTTTTCTCCTTTTGAACCTTAAAGTGGGTGATGGTGGTAGTGGGATCTTAGGTGGTGTGGATAATGGATGAGTTGATGTGGGAAATGTGATCATGGCAGTGGATAGAATTACATCTGTTGCAACCTCTGTTGTCTCAACAGATGTTGACACAACAGGTGCTGTAACATCTGCTTGTGTGGATGTGGGTTGTGGTTTTGAAGATGTGATAGGTTTTTGAGAGGCGGAGGTTTTAATGGTTTGATTGGTTGCAGGCTTAGATTTTGGAGGTGTTGATGTTGGTTGCCTTGCTTTTCTAGCAGGTATCCTCTTTGATAAAGTACCAACCTCTCCTTTTTCTTTTTGGTGTTCAATCTTTTTCTCAACCAACACTCTGCTCTCCTCGATCACTGTCTTCTTGTGACTAGCCCTTGCCTTGACCACAATTTCATCAGTTAAATCTATCTTCTGTGAACCATCAGGCCTTGGAATATTTAAAGTAGGTCTGGCCTTATCATCATCTATTTTCAGCTTTTTGTTTCCCAAAGGTTTCTCCCTCTTTTTGGCTTCATCTGTTGTAACAAAGATAACCGTTGGAGGTGCATGGCCAGTGGTTGTGAGTAGATGAGCTTTGATGGCTTTAATGTCAACTGTAGTGTCTTGATACCTTGATTCAACCATGTTTCTAACATCATTCATCTGGTGTTTGTGTTGTAGATCCAAATACTATTGTTGATGTTGAAACAGAGGGTTAGGAGCTTCTTTGAGATCAGCAGTGGATAGAACAGAGGGTTGACTTTTTGTACCTATCATCTGCTTTAGTAAACTTTTGATTTCATCAACAGACTTTTCTATCCTTGTCACTTTCTCCATCAAATCCTAGTATTTTAGCTCATCACCTAAGTTAATAGGATCATCTGAACTCCTACCTGAAGCGGTAGTTGTATCTATGGTATCATTAGCAGTGGTTTTAGTACCAGCTTCAACCATAGATACCCCTTTGTCTTGGAACTGGGGACTTGCTCAACAGTGGTTGCCTTCAACCAAGTCTTAGTAATGAAACCATTGTCCAACCGAGAACTTGGGAGTTCAGCAATTATAGTGGCTGCTTGAGTTGAACTATCACCAAGGGTTACATGTAACCTAAGGGATGTAGCCTCTTCATGTGTTGATGGGCTAGCAACGAATAAAGAGTCAAACCCAGCCCCTTTATGAAGTATATTCTCAGTAATGGGTTGTTGAGAAGTGCTGGTTTGTGTCTGGACTAATTCAATTGCATTCAGCAATGGTAAAATAGTAGGTGGAAATGTGGTTATTGGTGAAGGTGGCTGTGTAGAAAGCGAAAGTGTCCTGGGAGAGGGGTTGTGGAAGATAGAACCTAGTGGATCTAGAGCTTCATAATTTGGTGTCCCTGTGTCTACAACCTTTTCCTTTTATGAGGAAGAAGGAGGAGTTTCAAAGCCGGTTGGAGATCTTTGAACCATCTACTGTGAAGAAGTAGCAGTAGTGGTTTGTGACTTTGGTGCTGTCACTGGGTTAACCTCTGGGATCTCATCTTCCAGAGGACCCTTCTTGGGTTTGGTGGGCTTTTTGGTAAGTGTTTTGGTTTTCTTTTTGAGAATTTTTGGTGTGGGCTTCAGAGCATCGGTTGTGGTGCCCTGATCACCAAGAGTAGTGGGCTCAGTAGCAAGAGTCTGAGTTTGAACATTTTGTTCAGGTAAAACTTGCTCACGCAACTTTATCTTGGTTTGTTATTCTGGTGAAGGTTTCATGAGTGAGGCAGCATGGTTTAGTCACAGCGCCTTTTTTACTTTCAGGACCTTTGATTTGATCTTGTAAGTAAACACTCAGAAAACATGGATGAACCAAAAAAGCTTTTCTTTTGCAATATTTGAAAATTATTCACAAGATCATTGTACAGTATCTGGGAGTAGTTAAAATCTGTGTTAGTTAAAATTGCATACCCCAAATATTGCATGTTCAATGGAATTTCATTGAAAGGAGTGGTTTTTGCTGAGAGACAAGTTAGAATTATGTGAAATAAAAATCTCATCTCAGCAGGAAAGTTAGGTTTAAAGATGGTCATACCTTTCATCTGGCCTACATAACCTCTTTCCAGAAACTATGCTTGGAACTCATTTTGGGGAAATGACACAGGGTGTTCTATGTCATTTAACTTGAAAACTTGAAAGATCGATTGGGGGCTAATTTGCATAAACCCTCCCCCTACTCTTGAGATTATCGTATAAGGAACACCAGTAGGAGTTGAGTGAACCTTAGCATTATTCCAGAAGTCACAAAGAGAATCAATGTAAATTGGGGCTTTGACTTCTAACATGTGCTTGAATTTTGACTTTTGCAAAATTCGAATCATTGGATAATAGCGAGTATTTGCATCGTTTGCTTCAAGTATGGCGGTGTAATTATGTGGGCTTTCGATTATGAGAGTGTAGTGTTGAAGTGCTTGTGTGGATTTCTTCGAAGATGTTGATTTGGGAGCCATTGTGTTGGAGAGAAAAACTGTTTTGAGATTTTTGAAATCGACACAGTTTAGGGTAAACATTGGTGAGGGATAAAACAGGGTTTTTATAGGGTTTTGAAAAAGTGAACATGACGTGGTATCTGATGCAAGGTCTGATGGCTAACATCTGGCCACGTGTAACCTCTGATGAGAAAAGTACTGATTTTTAACACTATCAGTGGATAGTTATTAGTGTTTTGAAAAAGTGGTAAAAATGAAAGTCAGAGGATACACTTTAACAGTGGATAAGTATTTGAAGCCTATTAGAGGTTTTGAGCAAACAGATGTTATGAGCAGACTTTTATAGATTTATTGAAAAAATTCAACTTTAACTATTTTTAAGGATGAGTTTTTGATTTTCTGAAAACATTTTGATACTATGTACGCATGGATTTACAAGAAAACTTGTTTTTAATCCATGTTTAGCATTCCAATTCTTGAGATCAAGTTTTCAAAGGCAGATGTATCCAATGCCTTGGTTAAAACATCTGCCAAGTGATCTGAAGTATGGACATGATGCAAAGAAATCAAACCTTTTTCATAGCAATCTCTCACAAAGTGATGTCTGATGTCAATGTTTTTGTAGTTGAATGAGACACTGGATTTTTAATGATGTTTTCAGCAGCTTGACTGTCCAATCTGAGTGGAGTCTTTAGTGCAGTTACACCAAAATCCAGCAACTGGTTTTGAAGCCACAAGAGTTGAGCAGTGCAGCTAGCAGCAGCAATATACTCTGCATCAGCAGTGGATGTTGAAACTGCAACCTGTTTTTTGCTTTGCCAAGACACTAGACAATCACCTAGGAATTGACATCCTCCTGATGTGGACTTCCTTGTAGTTTTGCACCCAGCAAAGTCACTATCTGAAAAACCTGAAAGCTCAATATTCCCATTAGCTGGATACCAAATACCAAGTGTGGGAGCACCTTTTATGTATCTGAATATCCTTTTTACAGCAATAAGATCATACTTTCTAGGTAATGCCTGTGATCTGGCACAAACACATGTTGCAAACATGATGTCTTGCCGTGATGCAGTTAGGTACAATAAAGACCCAATCATGATTCTATAAAGAGTTTGATGAACAAGGTCATCTTTACCATCAATGGTGACTAGCTTGGTGGTTGCCATGGGTGTGCTACATGGTTTACAATAATCCATATCAAACTTTTTAAACAGTTCTTTCACATACTTGTTTTGATGGATAAATGTACCATTTCGCAATTGTTTAACTTGGAGACCAATAAAACATTGGAGCTCACCCATTGCACTCATCTCAAACTCTGCTGCCATGAGTTTTCAAAACTATTCACACTTAGCAGTGCTTGTGGATCCAAAAATGATGTCATCCACATAAATTTGGATAAGCATCAAATCTTTTCCTTTCCGTTTTAAGAATAGGGTTTTATCTATTTTACCTCTAGTAAACCCTATGGATAAGAGAAAAGTAGATAGAGTTTCATACCAGGCTCTTGGTGCTTGCTTCAAGCCATATAATGCTTTGTTGAGCTTGTAGACATGATCAGGATGGAATGCATCTTCAAAACCTGGAGGTTGACAGACATACACCTCTTCTTTGATTTTTCCATACAAAAATGCACTCTTTATATCCATTTGATACACCTTTATGTTGTGGTTAGCAGCAAAAGCTAAGAACAGGCGAATAGCTCCCAACCTTACTACAGGAGCAAAAGTTTCATCATAGTCTATACCTTCTTCCTGTCTGTAGCCTTGAACCACAAGCCTTGCTTTGTTTTTGACACCCCTTTCATCAGTTTTGTTCTTGAAGACCCACTTTCTGCCAATTGGACTTACATCTTTTGGTAGTGGCTCAAGCACCCAAACTTATTGTCTCTTGAATTGAAGGAGTTCTTCTTGCATGGCTTCTACCCAGCTGTTGTCTTTCAGTGCCTCTTGGTACTTGACTGGCTGTGTAAGTGATAGAAAACCAGCATAAAGACAAATATTTTGTGATTGGCTCCGTGTGAGCACCCCAGATTTGATGTTGCCAATAACTTGATCTGCTGGATGGCTTTTGAGATAAATCAAATCACCTTGGCATGGAACAATAGCATTTTGAGGTGATAGCATTTTGATCTGCTGAATTGACTTTTGTTTGTGGAAGCACACAGTCATATTCTTGATCTTGATCTTCTCTAGATGATTGTGGTGTACCTGCATTGTCTAGCTTGATAGAAACATCAGCAAATGTGAATTTATCTAAATCAAAAAGCTCTGCAGATTTGCTAGGATTTTCAGTGATGAGAGTTCATTGAACTTCACATTCAAAGTTTCTTCAACACACTTGGTCCTAGAGTTAAAAACTCTGTAGGCTTTAGCAGTGGTCGAGTATCCCAGAAAATTACCACAGTCAATTTTGGCTGCAAACTTAGATATAGAATCTTTTAAGTTCAAAATGAAGCATGGACAGCCAAAAACTTTAAAATAGGAAATCAAAGGTTTGATTTTATGATGCCTGGGGTAAATCAAAACTCTGTTTTGGACATAGCAAGCAGTGTTTACAGCCTCTGCCCAGAAGGACAAGGGTAAACCAGAGTCTGCAAGCATAGTTCTTGCTGATTCAATTGAAGTTCTATTTTTTCCTTTCAACCACCCCATTTTGCTCTGGAGTTCTTGGAATGCTATATTGTCTAACAATTCCTTTTGACTCACAAAAAGCATCCAACTCCCTATTTTTAAACTCTGTTCCATTGTCACTCCTAAAGTTTTTACTGGAAGATCAAATTGCTTTTCTACTTTTTTAACAAAGTTTTGCAAAATGACTGCAGTTTCATCCTTAGAGTGGAGAAAGAAGGTCCATGTAAACCTAGAGAAATCATCAACTATTACCAGGCAATACCTTTTGTGTTTTAAGCTCATGATTTGCACTTGGCCAAACAAGTCCATGTGAAGCAATTGTAAACACTGGCTTGTTTTGGACTCTTCAATTGATTTGAAAGAACTTTTATGTTGTTTTCCTTTTAAGCAGGAAACACAATGTTCTTCACAGGAAAATTGCTTGTGAGGCAAACCTCTTACAAGACTTTGTTTTGAGAGTGTGGTGATAGTTTTAAGATTTGTGTGTCTAAGTCTTCGATGCCATAACTCAGTCTCTTTGCTAGAAACAACTGAGAATAAGCATGTTCCAGACATAGGATTATCTTTTAGCATATCTACCACATACACATTCCCACTTCTGTGTGCAGTGAGTTGTGCTTTGCTCTCAGCAATGATTTGATCAATCTTTTTAACAACCTCTGGTCCCACAATTTGACAAGATTTCTTAGTGAAGAAGGACCTATACCCTCTGTCGCTCATTTGTGAGACACTCAGCAGGTTAAATTTCAGATTATCAATTAAATTCACATTTTCAAACTTGAGTTTACTAGCCAGAACCGACCCAGACCCTAAAACCTTTCCCTCTGAGTTATTACCAAAAGATATATCACCCCCATGAGCCATGAAGTCCTTGAGAAGGGCTCTACATCCTGTCATGTGCCTGGAACCTCCACTATCTACATCCATAAGCTATCAAGGCAAGTAGAGGGTCCCTGCACATCAAGTAAATAGATCAGTTAAGATAGGTCTCCAAAGCCAAAATGGCTTTGGATGGGGTCATAGATGGTCCAGCCTCAAGTCTAGGACAATGGTCAGTGGTTTGGATATTTTCTTGTAACATTTGCTCTTGACCATTTCCTATCAGATGATTGTATCCATAGGGATGCTTATTCACTCTTTGCATTGAAGGCTTTTTGTATCCTTCATAAGTAAGAGGAACCCTTTTATAGGCTGGTTGGCCATACCCTCTTGGAAATAAATTTGATGGTGGGGCATATATCACTTGCACCTCTCTAGGAACAGAGGTTTTGTTTAAAGCTTTTGTAACAGATGTTTCAGTTGGTTCAAAACTCTGCTTAGATTTATTTCCAGCAGAACTTGAACCTTCTCTTTCTAGTGCTTTTGCCTTGATCTCTTTTACCTTTTGCTCGTAGTTTTTGAGATAGACACACTCTTGAGTTAAGTGATTTGTTTTGTTGCAAATGCTACATCTTGAAGAATTTTTGATAACACAAGTTTTGTTAATGTCATAGGCTTTTAAAAGAAAACAATCTACAGCCACATGATTTCTTTTTCACAAAATTCACAAAACAAGTTTTTAATCTTTACTCTTCTTTTCCTATCAGACTTTTTATCAGCACTGGTTGTAACCTCTGCTGGTACATCTTTGATAGGGATCACCAGTGCTTTTGGCGCTTTAATACCATCAGAGGTTGTAAAGTCCTTTTGCTTAAAGTTTTCTAAAATATCACATTCATCTGACCAGGTTGGTTTAAACTGATATTTTTCAATTTCTTTATCTTTTGTTGAAACCTCTGATTTTTTCAAAACAATTTTGTTTCCAGATTTATCTGTGATCTTTATTTCTTCACCAGCCAAATTTGTTGGGACAATTTCAACCAACTCAGAATCAATTTCAGCAACATTTTTCACATTTTGGTCATAGGTTCTAAAACCTACACCAAACTAAATGTTACTCTTGATCTGAGCATCAAGCATAATCTCATAACCTTTATAGGACTCAACTCATTTTACACAAGTGATTTGGGTTTCTTCTAACTCCTTTTTACACACTTGGTATTTTTCTACCATAGTTTAGAGTTGGTCCTTGGTAATGCTTGATTCATGTCTCAGGCTACTCAATTCAGAATCTTTTTCACTTAACTTTGATTTTAACTCTTTAATCAATTTTTCAAAATTAAGTTCATCTTCTAAAATTTTGTTTCTCAGGTTTTCATTCACCTGCTTAATGTTTGCAAAAGCAATGATGTATTTGTCAGAACATAGATATTTAAGGATCTGAGGTGATACCTTTGTAGCAGCAATGAGAGCACAATCACACTCATCTTCACACACATCGACATTCCATGGGTCAGCAGGAGAGTTCTTTTCCTTATCAGCAGCATTTTTCTTTTCTTCACTTGAAACCACTGTTTCATCACAAACTTGAACTTCATCAATTTTTGACACTAACTCCACAGATTCAACACCTTTGGCAATTGTCTCTAAGGCCATTAAACAAAATTCTTATTCAACATCATTTTTGGCCATTAAAGCAAAGTTCTCATCAGTCAAATCCTTAGGCAAGCTACTCCAGTTAAATTAACTTTGTGTGAAAAAGCTATGTTGACCAACCTCTACTGGACTAGCAGTGATTTGAGCAGGTTGTGTGACAATGGGTGCTTGTTGTACAGGCACTTGAGGATGTGATGGTGCCTGAACATATTGAATTTGTGGAGCAATGGATTGAACATAATGCACTGGAACAGTAGTAGCAGGATGTGCAAAATGGACAGTGTTTTGAACATGTTGAGCAGGGGTATATTGGGAATAATGAACAGTGTTTTGTGTGTGCTGAGGTCTAGGCCAGGATGAGTCACTATTGGTCCAGAATTTTGAGACCTGCCTTCTCTGGCAAAGTGTCCTAACCTATTACACTTATAACACTTGAATTTTGATTTATCCAGCCCAACCTTCAAACCCCCATGCAATCCTGGGAATTTCCTACCAGTTCTCTTATAGAATTTACTAGCCCTAACACTCAATAAGGCCAGTTGGTGCAAAAATATCAATTTCTTCAAGATCAGAAGGTTCAAAATGTTGCAAGTCATTCAACTCAAAGGATAGATTATCAGAGGTTTGGCTTTCCCCACTAGCAGTGAAAGCATAGTTGGGTGCATATGTTTCTGATCCAAAGTTCCCACCAGAAGTAATATCTATATAGTGATCATAACTTTCGTCCTTACTGCTGCCAGATCCCTCTTCTTGGCCAAAAAGAGCTGTGTTACCCAATGAGTAATCATCAGTCATTTTGCCAGAATCTTGCAACTTCTTTTTCTGGTTTAACTCTCTCTCATAAGTGAGGAGTATCCCATGAAGTTGTGTCAATGACATTTCTTTAAACCCAACAGACTTTGATGTTACATAAGCTTCAGTCTCCCACTTATCTGGTAACGATCTAAGGAAATGACTATTGACAGTAGAATTAGGAAAAACCACGTTAACCAGTCCAAGTTCACCGATGAGACAGCTGTAATATTCGAATTGTTGTGTTAGAGACTCTCCTTTCAAGTGACAAAACGTTTCATATGGCTGATTTAGAACTTCTCTGTTACTTTTAGTCACTTCCTCAGTCCCACTGAATTGCTCTTTCAGTGCATCCCATAACTCCTTTGCAGTATTGCAATGGAGTAGACTAGCATAAAACTCATTGGGTAAGGCCGAAGCAACTATGCTAAAAGCGGTAGCATCCAATTCAATTTTCTGGAAATCCTGCTCTGAAAAGTTTTAATTATTTTTTGGCACTTGTTTAGTTGGATCCTCTGTGCTTGGAACCATCGGAATGTGAGGTCGATAAGCAACAGATCTATAGCAACCGGTGTTTTGCTGAGCAAGGATATGACCCATTCGTCGTTGCCAAATGAAATATTCATTTCTTTTGAGATCGGCGGTTTGAACAAGGATCCAGACTTGGCATCCTATGTGTTTTGAGACATTTTCAGTTGATGTTTCACAGATTTCTGTTTTAAAAACTTTGAACGTAATAAAACTGTGTTTATCAAGCAAAAACAACCAAACTAAATAGCAGAGAGTTGATCTATTCAAATCAAATCGATTGTTATATCGAATTTGATGAATCAAGCTCTGATACCAATTGTTAGGATCTGAGTTTGAATTACTTGTAGTTTTTGTTTCAAAAATTGAAAATGATTGAGTTTTAAAAGAGATTTGCAGTGGAAATAGATGGAAAACTTTTACTACAAGCAATGGTCGTTTGTTTTCATCATCATCATGCTTTCAAGTTGGTAAACTCGCATGTGATTCACAAACTCCCCCTCAGCCTTTGCAATTGAAGTTTGGTAGTAAGAAAATGTAGAGAAGATGATATGCGAAAGTTGATCTTTTGATAGACAAGTTAAACTGTTACACAAGTTACCTATTTATACTAAACTATCTAACCACCGAGCATCTTTGATGACGTCAGGGTTGATAGTGACAGGAAACTATATGTAACTAACTACAAACACTACTAATACTAACTATCAGTGCTTAGCACTGTTACATTGATTATCTATCTAATCACTAAGCTCTGATCTCTATCCTCTGATCCTTGTAGCTCTGGCAGACTTTCAACTTTGTGAAGTCAGATGATAGGAGAGCAGTGTTTAGGGAAAGCAGTGTATGTACAACAGAGGTTGTGACCTCTGATAGTTTAACCAAAGCTCGGATAGTGTTATTTGGCTTTGTATCATCTGTTCCTTTCATAGGGTTCAATCCCAACAAGGAAAACCTTGATATCCCGGCTGAAATAACAACATAAAGACCCAAAACTTCAGATTTTGGCAATCTATCAACGCAAGATTTAAGGTTATTAGACCATATGCCACTGATATGTTACCCACTCATACACAGTTTGTCAGGTTTATATCACATTGAAATGTTGATTATTTCATGCTTTTGCCTACTGGTACATCATATGATGAAGCTGCTATCACACTTGAGCATATAATTTCAGTTTCAGTGTGACAGTCTAACTTGCTGATGCACTATCATTTCTTCTTTTTCGCTCAGTGACAACTTATTTTTTATTTTCTATTTTGTTTTTCATTTTCATGGTTTTCTGTTTTTTATATTTTTGATTTTAAGAAAGCAATAAAATATTTTACAAAATTCTTAAGAAAAACTGGTTATTCAAGATTCCTCATCCCGTTGAGTTCGACTAAATGTTAAAAACGAGCCCTGTCAAATGCTTTTGTGTAAAGATCTGCAAGGTTATCTAATGTGTCGACTCTGTGAAGTTCAATCAAGTTCTTTTCAGCAAAATCCCGTATAAAATGATGACGAATGTCAATATGTTTTGTTCTACTGTGCTTTACGGGATTGTTTGTGATTGAAATGGCGGCATTATTGTCTATCATTATAGGAGTACGAGTGAAATTTAAACCGTAATCGCGCATCTGCTGTTGTATCCAGAGAACTTGAGAGCAACAGCTACCCACATCAATATATTCAGCTTCACACTTAGAGGTACAGACGCAAGACTGCTTCTTGCATTGCCAAGAAGTAATCCTCCCTCCTAAGAACTGACAACCACCAGTAGTAGATTTTCTGGTAGACTTACATCCTACAAAGCCTAAATCATTGTATGCAACAAACTTCTGGTCACTAGCAGCTGGATACCACAAACCAAGTTTAGGTTTCCCCTTCAAGTAACAAAGAATACGCTTCATTGCCTTCATGTGTGACTCCTTTGGATTCGCTTGATATCTGGCACAAAGGCACATAGCGAACATGGTGTCTAGTCGTGAAGCAGTCAAGTACATAAGAGAACCAATCATTGCCCTGTATTGACTTAGATCAACATCTTCCACACTCTCATGATCTGGGCCAAGCTTGTGATTCTAGCAGATAGGTGTATTGAAAGTGGAGGGATCCTCCATTTTGAAACGACTCAAAATGTCATACACATACTTTGTCTGATGAATGAACATCCATCCTTCTTCTGTTCAACTTGTAATCCCAGAAAGTAGGACAACTCATCCATCGCACTCATCTCGAACTTGCTCTTCATCACCTCCTCAAATTCATGACACATGACACATGCTCTCATTAGATATCCTGAAAATGATGTCATCCACGTATACCTGTACCAGCAGAAAATATTTTTTATTTCTCTTAATGAACAGTGTGCTGCCAATCTGACCTCTTTCAAAGCCATTCTTCAACAAATGAGCTGACAGTGTCTCATACCACGCCCTGGATGCCTGATGCAAACCATACAGTGCGTTATTCAGCTTATACACCCGATCTGGATAATCTGGATCAGTTAACACATCTGGTTGTGAGACATACACCACTTCTTGACTTTCCCGTAAAGAAACGCACTCTTCACGTCAAGTTGGAAAGCTTTGAAGCCCTTTAATGAAGCGAAGGCTAGGAACAAACGAATTGCTTCTAACCTTGCCACTAGTGCAAACACTTCAGTATAATCAATCCCCTCTTGCTGATTGAACCCCTTAACGACTAACCGAGCCTTGTTCGTCGTCACAATCCCTCGGTCATATTTCTTGCAATTCAACACCCACTTAGTGCCTATTTCTATTTCTCCTTCAAACAAGTCAACTAGTTCCCAAACTTTCAACTTCCTGAATTGATCTAATTCCTCTTGCATCGATTCAACCTAAGAACTATCTTTTATTGCCATGTGCATGTTCTTCGGCTCCTCTTGAGCAATGAAGCGGCTATACAAACACTCATTAATAATTCAAGTCTTGTGTAACGAAGCAAACAAACAAGAACCTTCAATCACACCTCTTCTTGTCTGAACACCTGCAGCAGTATCACCTATAATTCTCAACTGGATGATCTTTGTTTGCTTGTGTAGTAGCAATGGTGTCAACTTCTAAATTATCACCCAGATTGGATTCAATGTCCCCCTGAATATTCTGATTTGCAAACGAATTAGTGAAATCCTCCCCCTGAATAGGTTCAGACTTATTATAACTTGAATCTTGTGCAGCAGCATTAGAGGAGGATTCTGGAGCATCCGTCATCGATATACTCGATCTTGGCATGAAGTCACCCTCTTCATCCTCACTAAGCGTAGTTTGGATAAACTAAGACTCATCTGCATTGGAAAACTCAGGAATATTAAATGATTTAAACACACAATCATAATCCTATAATATAGCAAGACCACTCGTTGATTGTTGAGGCGTATAAGAAGTAATTTCAATGTTAAACATGACATCAATTTTACCAGTTTTATATTAAAAACCCTTTTATTTGGTGTGCCAGGTACATAACCTAGAAAGTAGCCCTCGTCAGCTACCTCACCAAAAAAATTTTTATCTTTGTTTTTCACAATAGTGCAGGGTAATCCAAATGGTTTAAAGCCTTTCAAATTTGGTTTCTTGTTAAACATTAGTTCATGACATGTTTTTTTAAACCGTTTAACAGTTAACACTTTGTTTAGGACATAACAAGTTGTGTTCATAGCTTCTCCCCAGAAAAGAATTAAAAGCCTGGAATCAGACAGCATATTCCTAGCGGCTTCAATCAACGTCTTGTTCTTCCTCTCAGCGACTCCATTCTGTTGAGCTGTATAAGGAGCAGAGTATTGATGTTCAATTCCCTTGCGTAGACAATAGAGATCCGGAATCTGATTCTTGAACTCCGGGCCATTATCACTCCTTATCCTCTTGATCCGTGCTTCATGGACATTCTCTAATTTTGTAAAAAGATCTATCAGCAACTCAGCTGTCTCATCCTTTGTACCTAAAAAGAAAACCCATGAATAACGTGAGTAATCATCCTTGACAACTAAACAAAAGTACTTTCCACATATGCTCCTTACGTTCACTAGACCGAAAACATCCATATAAAGTAATACATAAGGGGCATCTATGGAATTTACTGTTTTGGACTTATGAGGTTTCTTATGTTGTTTTCCTTTTTGACATAAGTTTTGGTCAAAAATCACACTAAGGATAATGTAACCAAATATGAATTTTTGAAGTTAAGTGCTTGAATGAGGAACAACGAAAAAATGAATTGCTTGATGAATGTGAAGATGAACACAATGATTTTGTACGAGGAAAGCCCTTGATCGCTAGCAGATCGTCGACATAAAAACCTCGGATAGTGAAAACTATCATTATCAACTATATTGCACAAAAAAGATTACAACTTTGGATGTTGATCAAGTGTATTACAACTGATTGTATGCTAAGTATGTGTTGTAAATGCTCTGGTTTGTGATGATTGCGAGAGAGTGTGTGTATTCTCTAAATCGTAGTGTGTGTGAATGAAAGTGATAACTGGCCTAAAACACTTGATCAACCCATTTAAATAAGCTAACCACCAACTCCTATTTTCTAGGAAGAACATGTCTACTCCCTTGACCATTAGTGGAAATAGCACATGTGCAGCATCTTGAAGGAATATTCCCTGAAATTTCAGCTAAGAGTCTGTCCATGTTCTCCATAACCTGCATATAACATTAAAAAACATGGAGAACAATTGTTAGAAATTATAAACAATGTTAAGGATCCTTGATCCTCCGAGTCCCTGCACCATTTGCTAAGGATACGTGATCCAGGCAACGTTTCAGGATACATAATACATGATCCATAGATATAAAATCGATGCCCTAACAATTGCCTCCAAATATGGCATATAAGATGTGAATCAAGTCTGTCATATTTTCGTTGGATGCGGACTAGCCTTTGCCGCATGTAACTAGCCATTACACTGCCTGACGTCACTGATAAGACCTGCTATAATCATCATTGCCAAATATAGGATTAGAGATAACTCCCTTTTCTTTAAAGATCAGATAATCCTTTGGTTTGTGGAGGATGAAGCCTTTTAGACCCTTCGCTCTTAACCTTCCTACACTTAAAACAATCAGAAAAACACCCCGTATCAACCGGAGTGGATGATCCATGGATTGCTGGCGAAGCTCGGGTTGAGCATATTAGTAACCTTACGGGGTTTAAAATATAATATTTTTACTATACCTTGTGTTGTTCATTTGTTTGGTAAAGTTTACATGATATGCTTCTGTTACCACATTCAAATAGATTATTTGTGAAAATCATAAGTTTGACCATATAAGAATTTAGAAAAATTCAGGTTGTTAAAAATTTGCCAATTCTTGTATATCATAATCATAGATAAAATCTGATCAGATACAAGTAAATAAGTCATATACCCTTAATTGCAAGGTTCAGGGTGAAGTCAATAAGATAAACTAGTTTGAGAATAAATCATACCAGAAAATCCAAGTTTGGATTTTGTATCCTTAGGAACTACCTTTGTACAAACAAACAAGTCACCGTTAGATAAACTTTAAGGATCTAGGATCCTTTTTGAATCAACTTGTGAATCTTCGAGGCTCCAAAACCCGTTGATATCAACTTGGGACTAAGCCAAACAAACTGGGACAAGCCCAAATAAACTGGGGACAAGCCCAACAAACTGGGGACAAGCCCAAATAAACTGGGGACATGCCCAACAAACTAGGACAAGCCCAAAGCTTAAGCTAATGTGAAAATGTTAGAAACCTTAGGATACTAGCGTATGGCCAAAACTAGCGACTAACCCATCGTAAGTGACATGAAAATGCCAAAACCTTAGCTAACGTGAAAACGTTAGAAACCATAGGAGCGGATGTATGGTACGTCTACCATTATACTTGAGATCCAACATATAGCCAACAACAATGACTTTGCCGGCCCCTAAAGCGGGTACTTATCCCATTGCCTCGAACTATACTTGGATAACGTGCGCTACTGGCGGGGTGTCAAAACCCAATTCGTATGAAAGGTGAAAACCTTTAAACCTTAGAAGGTATTGGATATCTTAAACTGGGGACAAGCCCAAAGTCTTGGAGAGGTGGCCAACCTCTTGATCCTTTGTAATAACTTCTGCAAAACGTAAAGCTTGATAAGGTTGAATGTTGAAAATTCAACATCCTTACTTTATAATAAATAATAAGAAGTATAATAAGAATGAAAGCATTAGTAAAGTGTTACCGAATCAAGGATCATATATACTTTGAGGATCCTTCAATCTGAACTAAACATTGGGATACTTAAGGATCCCTGATCCTTTACATAAAATACTTTTTTAGGTGGATAACATTCCAAGCTCTTGGTAGAAGGTCACCATCCATAGTCAGTAAGCGATATGCCCCCCTTTCCAGCTTCAACTTCTATCAAAGATAGCTTTCCTTAGCACAAAATCATCAACTTGTAATCTTCTGATTCTGACATTCTTGTTATATGCTCCAGCCATTCTTTGTTTATAACTGGCCATCTGTCACAAAGGTTAGTGTGACATCCCGGTTTTTCAGGTATCTTAAACGCACTACTTCACGGTTATTCATTCCTGCGCTAATTTGATTCGGAGAATTTAAATTACACGCTCGCAATAACTACGCTAACTTTGTGAAATCATCGAGTGAATTATGTGCTATGTGATTAGACGTTTATAAGTTTTGTGAATTATTATATCATGTTTTGATTTCGCGATTATTAGTTTATAAAAAGATATATATTAAATAAATAGCCGAACCGAACCGAGCCGCGAAACGTGTCGACCTCACTTCCTTGCGGCCCAAGGAACTAACTTAAACTTGAGGCCCAAGTTATAACCCAAACCACCCCCCTTTGCGGTCGCGAGCCCACCCCCACCCCCTTTCTCCTTCTTTTCCTTGTTTTATATAAATGAGGTCATGCATGGGTTATATTTCAAAAAAAAAACAAACACAAACCCTAGTCCCTAAGTGAGCCGACGGCAGCCCCCCCTCTCTCGATCGCACAAGCCTTCAACCCGGATTGATTCCAATCTTGTTACCGGTTCGCTCATCTTCATCGTATCAAGGTTAGGATTTTAATTGTTTTGCAAACCACATTAGGGTTTGTGAAATCTTGATCATGATTGTATGTATTGTTTGAATCATTGTTATGAAAAGTGTTATGATTTATGTTTAGTTCGGTTGATTGTGCGAGTTTTTGCGATTGTGATGTTTGGATGAATACAAAAATCATAGGCTGCGTTTTTGTGATAAAAATCATATCATATGATTAGGGTTTGAATGGGTATTGATGTACATGATGATATGTGACAAATAAACCTGCTCTTGATCATTGTTATTTAGAGTCTTGATCGTTTAAGTGTGTTCTATTGCGATGAAAGTCGAAAACAGGTTGCTGAATGGTATTTACAGCCAACTTCGATTGGCTGTAACCTGGTCATTATTTATCGAAAAGTGGATTTTCTGAAGCCTAAAACGTATATTTTTGAAAAACGCTTCTAATGGCACTGGATTCGTATTTTTATGAGGTCGTTTGCTATATTTAAGTGCAGCAGCTGAAGCTGCGAAAATTCTGAAAATTTGCTAGTTGTTTATCGAGTCAGATCTCATAATCTGTAGAGGGTTGGGTCACGAAATTTGTACAGTTACTGGAGACGGGAATTTCTGGAAAACTCCCACTGTAATTTTGTTAATTGGATGAACGATGATTTTTAAATAATTTTTCCCGTGGACTGCAGTCAGAAAGCGACGAATCTGACTGCAGCCTAGTATATAAATGTTTATAAATAATTGGTAAAGTTTTAGGACTTGAAAAGTTTACATAAAATTCTACAGTTTAGTTGACATCTCCTGTAAAGAAATTGGAATTTTTATAACGTTGGAACTATTTTATAGAAATCCTCGAAAACAACCTAGTTATGAGCGTACAAGCTGAAACATGATAACTTGCGACTGTGTGTACCAAAGTGTTGTATGAGTTGATTTGTGTTTATGACAAGTTGGTTTGATCACTATTTTAGTATGATGATACTTTGCATGCATGATTGTGTTTTCGAAATTGTTATTATGTGTGCCGCATTGTGTGTTAGTTATGCGTAGGGTTTGTATCAGTGTGTTCACACACTAACTTTAAATCGATTGACATGTTAGGGCGGAATTAGCGGTCCCATCATTTGCTACTTCTGTGTTACACTAACCGAGCAATTAAAGGTGAGTTCACGGCCCCTATTTTATCCGGTTTTAAACAACAGGGGGAGAAACATGTATACATTCTATAACTCTATCTTTTTACGTTATGCGAAATTAACGTCGTTAAACTACTCGGTAACTAAGTTAATGTTAATGTACGTTATGGTCACTAAGCAGCTATATCACGGAAGTCCTCGACAAACTCTCGGATCGTTAGTATTGGTTTAGATAGCGGGGAAATTATAAGTAGTACTACTGGACCCGACAAGCCCCACCCGAGCTAGTCGCGCTTGCCGACCGGGTATGGTCAACGGGTGAATAATTTGGCCTAACTTTCACCATGGTCAGTGATAGGCCTGGCAACACGGAGGCACAACAGTCAGCTTCGATCGCGAACACTTATGTGACGTAACTTTAGGCTCGCTACCTACATGTTAACATTGAACTTAATTACGAACCAATATCATTATTATTCCGGGTTAGGAATAATGGAACCAATAGTATTATTCCGGGTTAGGAATAATGGAACTAAATCGTTATCCCGGGTTAGGGATAACGGGGGAAACAAACTTATAACCGAACTTGTGAACTTATAAAAACCTGTGAACTCATTCTTCTTTAATGTTGACACTTGTTTCTTTACATGCTTCTCAGGACGTTAGGAGAGCTAGGTGCACTCACTTGCATTGACCAAGACATATTTTTATCGAGTCTCATTTACGAATATTGTTTGGGATTTTTGGTTTTTGGCGTTTATGTTGGCGCCCGTTACTTTACTTTACTTTACTTTAATGCTTCCGCACAACTTAGAAACTAATGCTTCCGCAAAACTTTGAAACTAAACTAAGACAAATTGAAAATAATTATGAATGGGTAAACAAATGTTTTTGGAAAACGTTTAAATAAATCATATAGAGTCGTTCGATATTACTAGTGTCTCAGATTCTGGTTTGTTCACACGCCTCGCGGTTAAACTCCGCAAGTGGAAATTAAGGGTGTGACAGATTGGTATCAGAGCCTCTAGCTATAGAGAACCATGTTTGCATTAAAAGTAGACCTAAACTATAGCTGACTACACGACACAAGACTTAGTTGTCACCGAACTGTGATATCTTGCTATGTGTTATACTACAACTGTTTTATGTAAGATATAAATGTATATCATGATGCACGCAACTCGTAACTAACTACACAACCCAACAGGCAATGTCATCATCATCATCCGACAAACCTCTACAACCAAGGGCGCCGGGGAAGGCACCCATAGTCGAACACTCACCACCTCAGGGCGTGGAGACACGCTCAGCTGCTAGGAAAAGACTCGTTCTAGGAGAGGAGTCGTCCTCCCGTCCGACCACCGCTATATCGGTCGAACCGGTCAACTCGTTAGAAGTAGGGGACGACCTACTTAGGGATATGATAAGGAAACAACAGGAACAACTAGAGAGAATGCAGGAGACTATCGAAGCACAAGGATGGATGATACGTCAACTAACTGGTAAAACTGGAGAGCTCGAGGAAGAGCAATATGAGAATAAGAAAGCTCGCAACATTTTAGCTAAGGATCTCCGTGCTGAGCAGCTGAGGGCTGACTGGCTCGAAAGACAGAGTTCTTGAGTTCAGTTGGAGGATTCAAGAACTGGAGCAGAATCAAGCACCTGTCCCAGTACCCTCCCCAGCACCGGTCCCTCCAGCGCCAGTAGAGGAAGAAGAGGAGGACCCGGAGGAAGACCCGGAGGAGGATCTGGAGGAAGAGGAGCCGGAACAGGAACCGGCGGTTGAAGCTGAAAATGCCGCAGAAGATGACGGCAACGATAGCGACTTGGGAGATGGAGACGTAGAAGATTGACTCGTCTCGCCAATTCCCGCTTTGTTTTCTTTAGTTTGTTTGTTTCCACTTATGTTTGAACTTGAAATTTTATAATTAAACTGAGATATTTGGTTGGTATTTTGTGAGACATTGCAATTTATTTAATCGAATGTTCCTTTTGATTGTTTAACTTGTTGGGTTGACATAACTTGTGTGATGATTGAAGTGTGGAATATGATAACTATATTGGATATATATACTTATCGGTGTGTGTTTGTGTTGTCTTGCGAAGATCTGAAATGGCAACTGGACGTCGCGGAAACCTCAACATGACACCTGAAGAATTAGCCGCAATGATCCAAGAACACGTAAATGCCGCTCTGGCAGGTGTTCAAAACCCACCAGCAGTAGGGGGTCTTAACCCCTACAAGATGTTCCTCGATGCGAAACCGAGCAAATTCACGGGTGCAGAAGGACCCATAGGACTGGTCCGTTGGATTGAAAAGTCTGAATCGGTGTTCGAGATGTGCAATTGCCTTGAGGCCAATAAGGTCAAGTATGCTGCCTCAACGCTGGAAGATGGGGCATTAACCTAGTGGAACGCACAAGTCCAAACGCGTGGACTTATTGCTGCAAACGCAATGGCCTGGGCCGAGTTTAAGGCCCTAATCAAAGAGGAGTACTGTCCGCGGGACAGAGTTCAGCAGTTGGAGCAAGCGCTATGGAATCATAAGATGGTAGGATCTGAAATTGAAGCGTACACGGCGAAACATCACGATCTGGTGTTCCTATGTCCCGATCTGGCTAACACCGTTGAAAAACAACTTGAGTTTTATCTTGGGGGTCTGGTCCTTGAGATCCAGGGCATGGTAATGTCTAGTAACCCTGCGACGGAACATCAAGCGATCAGGTTGGCGCACAAACTCACCGATAAGGCGGTGGAACAAAGGAAGTTGCCATCTTAGGGTGCAACTGAAGTTGTCCCTGATAATAAAAGAAAATTTGAAGACTCACCTTCTCGACAGTCTTCGTCAGCCCAACCCCAACAAGGAAACCAGAAACGGTTCAACAATTTCAACAACAATCGGGGTCACAATAATCAGTCCGCCAACAACACCCAGAACACAAGCGGCTATGTGGGTCGAAAGCCGCAATGTAATCGTTGTAACCTCCATCATCACGGCCCTTGTGCCGGAAATCGCTGCCAACGATGTGGCAAAACGGGACATGCGGCAAAGGATTGTCACGGGGAAATCGTGTCTCGACAAAATCAAAATCAGCACCAGGTTCAACAGCAAGGTATTAATCGGGGGTGCTATCAGTGTGGTAGCACTACCCATTTCAAGCGAGACCGCCCGCAACTTCGCAACAACAATGGTGGGAACAACAACACCAACCACAACAACAACAACAATAACAACAATGGAAATGGTGGCACAGGAGGTGCCAAGGGTCGTGCATTCACGCTAGGCGGAGAGGCTAGAAACGACTCGAACGTGGTCACCGGTAAGTTTCCCCTTAACGATCATTTTGCTACTGTACTTTTTGATACGGGTGCGGATAGGAGTTTTATATCTGAGTCTTTTAGGAAGAACCTAAATCTCACGCCTGAACCCCTAAAGACCCCTTACGTCATAGAACTAGCCGATGGTAAATCTGTAGATGTGACCCATTTAGTAACCGCTGGTCAACTTAAACTCACGGGTCACACCTTTACCATTGATCTGATGACAACTACCCTGGGTAGTTTTGACGTGGTAGCCGGAATGGACTGGCTATCCGACGTCCGAGCTGAAGTTCTCTGTTTCGAGAAAGCTATCCGTATTCCGTTCTCTAACAACGAAGTCTTGATGGTGCAAGGCGAGAAGGCAGGCGCCGTCACAAACATCATCTCTTACATACAAGCTCAGAAGTATCTTCGGAGGAAGAACTCCTTCGCTTTGCTCGCACTGGTCACCGAGCAGCCTAAGGACGAGAAGCATATAGAAGATATCCCCGTCGTTCGTGATTTTTCCGGTGTATTTTCAGAGGAGTTACCTGGTCTTCCACCACATCGACAAGTGGAGTTTGAAATCGAATTGGCAAACCATGCAACTCCTATCGCCAAGGCCCCGTACTGCCTGGCTCCAGCAAAGCTGCAAGAGCTATCTACTCAACTTCAGGAATTGTTAGAAAAAGGATTTATCCGACCCAGTACTTCGCCATGGGGAGCTCCGGTCCTTTTTGTCAAGAAAAAGGACGGGACCTTCCGCATGTGCATCGACTACAGGGAACTTAATAAGGTTACCGTCAAGAACCGATACCCATTACCTCGCATCGACGATCTCTTCGACCAGCTTCAAGGGTCAAGCTACTACTCCAAGATTGATCTACGGTCCGGTTATCACCAGTTACGCGTCAGGGAGGAGGATATCTCTAAGACGGCATTTCGTACTCGGTATGGCATTATGAGTTCTTGGTCATGCCCTTCGGTCTCACCAATGCACCCGCGGTGTTCATGGACCTCATGAACCGCGTGTGTAAGCCGTATCTCGACAAGTTTGTCATCGTGTTCATCGATGATATACTCATCTACTCTAAGGGTGAAGAAGAACATGCTGAGCATCTACGATTATTGCTGGAATTACTTCAGCAGGAGAAACTATATGCCAAGCTATCAAAGTGTGATTTCTGGATTCGGGAAGTTCAGTTCCTCGGGCATATCGTGAATGAAAAGGGTATCCACGTTGATCCCGCCAAGATCGATGCTATCAAGAACTGGGAAGCACCCAGGACACCGACAGAGATCCGCCAATTTTTGGGTTTGGCTGGTTACTACAGACGTTTCATTGAGGGATTTTCAAAGATCGCGCAACCGCTTACGACCCTCACCCAGAAAGACACTAAGTATGCTTGGGGTGACAAGCAGGAAGTGGCATTTTAATTGCTGAAGCAGAAACTTTGCAGTGCACCCATTTTGTCCTTGCCGGAAGGGACTGATGATTTTGTGGTATATTGTGAAGCTTCCATTCAGGGATTGGGATGCGTACTCATGCAACGTGATAAGGTCATCGCGTATGCGTCCCGACAATTAAAGGTTCACGAGAAAAACTACACAACACATGACCTGGAATTGGGAGCAGTGGTGTTTGCGCTTAAGATTTGGAGACACTACCTATATGGAACCAAGTGCACAATCTACACAGATCACAAGAGCCTCCAGCATATCTTTGACCAGAAGGAGTCGAACATGCGACACCGTCGCTGGGTCGAACTCCTGAACGATTATGAATGTGCCATTCGGTATCACCCGGGTAAGGCTAACGTGGTAGCTGATGCCCTCAGTAGGAAGGAGCACTTGAAACCTTGTCGGGTACGAGCATTACAATTCACCATTCATTCGGGGTTACCCGAGCAGATACACGATGCGCAGCTAGAAGCAGTTAAGGAAGAAAACATTAAGGCCGAATCTGTGGGAAAGATGGAACGCGAATGGGAAGTAAAACCCAATGGTGCCCGGTATTTCATGAATCGTATATGGGTACCTCTCTACGGAGATCTCAGGAAGCTAGTTATGGACGAAGCTCAGAAATCTTGATACTCTGTCCATCCTGGTTCAGATAAGATGTATCAAGACCTTAAAGCCGCGTACTGGTGGCCCAACATGAAAGCGGATATAGCCACCTACGTGAGCAAGTGTTTGACTTGTGCGAAAGTCAAGGTGGAATGCCAGAAGCCATCAGGGCTACTTCAACAACCTGAGATCCCAGTGTGGAAATGGGATCAGATCTCGATGGACTTTATCACTAAACTCCCGCGAACTCCGGGTGGTTGCGATACATCTGGGTAATCGTGGATCGTCTAACTAAGTCCGCACACTTCCTAGCGATCAAAGAAACAGATAAGATGGATAACTTGACTCGCATCTACATTAAGGAAGTAGTTTCTCGGCACGGGGTGCCAACGTCCATCATCTCAGACAGGGATGCTCGTTTCACGTCCAACTTTTGGCAGTCACTTCAGAAAGCGTTGGGTAGACGCTTAGATATGAGCACAGCTTATCACCCTCAGACGGATGGTCAAAGTGAAAGGACTATTCAGACCTTGGAAGACATGCTTAGGGCATGTGTGGTAGACTTCGGGAACAGTTGGGAAATCCATCTGCCTTTAGTGGAATTCTCATATAACAACAGTTACCATACAAGTATTCAAGCGGCACCGTTTGAAGCATTATACGGTCACAAATGTAGATCACCGATCTGTTGGGCAGAAGTCGGTGACAGTCAACTCACAGGTCCTGAGTTGATACTTGAGGCTACTGAAAAGATTGTGCAAATCAGAAACCGCATGGCAGCAGCACGAGATCGACAGAAAAGCTACGCTGATCAACGACGCAAACCGCTCGAATTTCAAGTAGGCGACCGCGTCCTGCTGAAGGTGTCACCCTGGAAGGGTGTAATCCGTTTTGGGAAACGAGGCAAACTAAACCCACGGTACGTAGGCCCATTTGTGATCTTGAAGCGTATCGGGCCCGTAGCTTATCAATTAGACCTTCCTGCCGAACTCAGTGGAGTTCACAACTTTTTTCACGTGTCCAATCTGAAGAAGTGTCTATCAGATGAGACCCTAGTCATTCCATTAGATGAAATTCAAGTGGATGAGCAACTGCATTTTGTGGAACAACCTATCGAGATCATGGATCGTGAGATCAAGACTCGAAGGCACAGCAAGATACCGATCGTCAAGGTTCGTTGGGATTCTAAGCGTGGACCGGAGTTCACGTGGGAAAGAGAGGACCAAATGAAAAGCAAATATCCACACCTTTTTGCAGCTGAGCAGCAAGCTAACGTTACCACCAACTAAATTTTCGGGATGAAAATTCTTTCAACATGGGGATGATGTGACAGCCTGGGAATTTCTTGTACCATTGCTAACAAACTGAATCTTTGTGCATTGCATACTAAACCGCGTTTACTCAATTTTCGGGACGAAAATTCTTTCAACATGGGGATAATATGACATCCCGGTTTTTCAGGTATCTTAAACGCACTACTTCACGGTTATTCATTACTGCGCTAATTTGATTCGGAGAATTTAAATTACACGCTCGCAATAACTACGCTAACTTTGTGAACTCATCGAGTGAATTACGTGCTATGTGATTAGACGTTTATAAGTTTTGTGAATTATTATATCATGTTTTGATTTCGCGATTATCAGTTTATAAAAAAATATATTAAATAAATAGCCGAACCGAACCGAGCCGCGAAACGTGTCGACCTCACTTCCTTGCGGCCCAAGGAACTAACTTAAACTTGAGGCCCAAGTTAGAACCCAAACCACCGCCCCTTTGCGGTCGCGAGCCCACCCCACCCCCTTTCTCCTTCT
This sequence comes from Scalesia atractyloides, assembly GCA_947069175.1. Classification (NCBI taxonomy): domain Eukaryota; kingdom Viridiplantae; phylum Streptophyta; class Magnoliopsida; order Asterales; family Asteraceae; genus Scalesia; species Scalesia atractyloides. The sequence continues at coordinate 49,702,592 of CAMTDV010000018.1, read as the reverse complement.
TTTCCTTGTTTTATATAAATGAGGGCATGCATGGGTTATATTTCAAAAAAAAAAAAAACAAACACAAACCCTAGTCCTAAGTGAGCCGACGGCAGCCCCCCCCCCTCTCTCGATCGCACAAGCCTTCAACCCGGATTGATTCCAATCTTGTTCCCGGTTCGCTAATCTTCATCGTATCAAGGTTATGATTTTAATTGTTTTGCAAACCACATTAGGGTTTGTGAAATCTTGATCATGATTGTATGTATTGTTTGAATCATTGTTATGAAAAGTGTTATGATTTATGTTTAGTTCGGTTGATTGTGCGAGTTTTTGCGATTGTGATGTTTGGATGAATACAAAAATCATAGACTGCGTTTTTGTGATAAAAATCATATCATATGATTAGGGTTTGAATGGGTATTGATGTACATGATGATATGTGACAAATAAACCTGCTCTTGATCATTGTTATTTAGAGTCTTGATCGTTTAAGTGTGTTCTATTGCGATGAAAGTCGAAAACAGGTTGCTGAATGGTATTTACAGCCAACTTCGATTGGCTGTAACCTGGTCATTATTTATCGAAAAGTGGATTTTCTGAAGCCTAAAACGTATATTTTTGAAAAACGCTTCTAATGGCACTGGATTCGTATTTTTATGAGGTCGTTTGCTATTTTTAAGTGGTCATTTAAGTGCAGCAGCTGAAGCTGCGTAAATTCTGAAAATTTGCTAGTCGTTTATCGAGTCGGATCTCATAATCTGTAGAGGGTTGGGTCACGAAATTTGTACAGTAACTGGAGACGGGAATTTCCGGAAAACTCCCACTAGAATTGTTAATTGGATGAACGATGATTTTTAAATAATTTTTCCCGTGGCCTGCAGTCAGAAAGCGACGAATCTGACTGCAGCCTAGTATATAAATGTTTATAAATAATTTGTAAAGTTTTAGGACTTGAAAAGTTTACATAAAATTCTACAGTTTAGTTGACATCTCCTGTAAAAAAATTTTAGTTTTTAGAACGTTGGAACTATTTTATAGAAATCCTCGAAAACAGCCTAGTTATGAGCGTAAAAGCTGAAACATGATAACTTGCGTATGTGTGTACCAAAGTGTTGTATGAGTTGATTTGTGTTTATGAAAAGTTGGTTTGATCACTATTTTAGTATGATGATACTTTGCATGCATGATTATGTTTTCGAAATTGTTATTATGTGTGCCGCATTGTGTGTTAGTTATGCGTAGGGTTTGTATCAGTGTGTTCACACACTAACTTTAAATTGATTGACATGTTAGGACGCAATTAGCGGTCCCATCATTTGCTACTTCTGTGTTACACGAACCGAGCAATTAAAGGTGAATTCACGGCCCCTATTTTATCCGGTTTTAAACAACAAGGGAAGAAACATGTATAATTCTATAAGTCTATCTTTTTACGTTATGCGAAATTAACGTTGTTAAACTACTCGGTAACTAAGTTAATGTTAATGTACGTTATGGTCACTAAGCAGCTATATCACGGAAGTCCTCGACAAACTCTCGGATCGTTAGTATTGGGTTAGATAGCGGGGAAATTATAAGTAGTACTACTAGGCCAGACAAGCCCCACCCGAGCTAGTCGCGCTAGCGGACCGGGTATGGTCAACGGGTGAATAATTTGGCCTAATTTTCACCATGGTCAGTTATAGGCCTGGCAACACGGAGGCACAACAGTCAGCTTCGATCGCGAACACTTATGTGACGTAACTTTAGGCTCGCTACCTACATGTTAACATTGAACTTAATTACGAACCAATATCATTATTATTCCGGGTTAGGAATAATGGAACCAACAGTATTATTCCGGGTTAGGAATAATGGAACTAAATCGTTATCCCGGGTTAGGGATAACGGGGGAAACAAACTTATAACCGAACTTGTGAACTTATAAAAACCTGTGAACTCACTCTTCTTTAATGTTGACACTTGTTTCTTTACATGTTTCTCAGGACGCTAGGAGAGCTAGGTGCACTCACTTGCATTGACCAAGACATATTTTTATCGGGTCTCATTTACGAATATTGTTTGGGATTTTTGGTTTTTGCCGTTTATGTTGGCGCCCGTTACTTTACTTTACTTTACTTTAATGCTTCCGCACAACTTAGAAACTAATGCTTCCGCTAAACTTTGAAACTAAACTAAGACAAATTGAAAATAATTATGAATGGGTAAACAAATATTTTTGGAAAACGTTTAAATAAATCATATAGAGTCGTTCGATATTACTAGTGTCTCAGATTCTGGTTTGTTCACACGCCTCGCGGTAAAACTCCGCAAGTGGAAATTGAGGTTGTGACAGTTAGTAGTTCTACTCCCAATACATTGGATCCAATACCACAAATAATTTTAGAAGGAATTCCAAATCTAGTAATAATGTTTTGCTTAATGAAGGATATAACTTCCTTTTCTCTGACTTGAGCAAAAGCTTCTGCTTCTATCCATTTGGAGAAGTAGTTTGTGATGGCTAGCATAAATACTTTCCCTTCGGGTGCATTTGGAAGTTTGATTACTATATCCATTCCCCATCTCATGAATGGCCAAGAAGTGGATATAGGATGTAGAGGTTTCGCTGGCTGATGTAGAATGTTACTGTGCCTTTGACAAGCATTACATCTTCTTGCGTGTTCCATAGTATCCTTCTTCATCGCAGGCCAGTAGTGTCCTGTTCTGAGGATCCTTGAAAATAGTGCTCTGCCCCTAGTGTGATTTGCATAGTCTCCTTCATGAAAATCTTACAAGACTTCTTGAACCTCTGGATCCTTAATGCACGACAAATAGGGACCTGCAAGAGATACCTTATATAACATGTTATTTAATATGGTGAATTGGGATACCTTAGTCTTGAAGGCTTTAGGTTTTTCCCCTGTGGGAATTTCCCCTTTCAGGATATAAAATTGGAAGGGTCCAGGATCCTGAATTTAACTGCACATCATTACTAGGTACAATTGCAGCATCCTCCGTTATCTCCATTGCTTCATTTTCTTTAATTGCAGGAGACAAAACATGGATGATAGGTATCTTGACATCCTCTGGCATCTTTAGAGATGATCCAATGTTAGCTAAAGTGTCTGCTTCTGCACTCTCTTCTTTAGGTACCTGTGTCAAACTGAAAAAAAACAATAGACTGGGGACAAGCCCAATACACGGGGACAAGACCAAATAAACCAGGGACATGCCCAAATAGACTGGGGACAAGCCAAAAGAATCAGCCAGTTTCCTGACTATCATTAAATATTTGATTAGCTTTTCTCCTTTGACAGTATATGAACCATTATAATAATTAGTAATTAATAATGACTCTACATACACTTAAAGATACCTGATCCTTTGCTTAGCTAAATACACTTGAAGATACATGATCCATTGTTGGCAGTTTGGAATTCAGATGGAATGGATTGGGGTATAATTCCCCCCTGTGGCGATTTTAGTAGTAAGCCTAGTCCAGTTCCCTTGACTTTTGAAGCTCCATCTATGAAGAGTGTCCAAGGATCCTTGGTCTCTTCAAGTTTTTGTACCTCCAATTTAGCTTCTATTTGTAGATAAATAGTACACTGGATGTTGTTGACCTTCATGATCCTTAACTAGGACCGCACTTATTGCTTTACCTGAAATAGCTATGTATAAGGATACTTGCTCTCCATCTTCTAGTTTCATCAAGGCTGGTGCAGAGGGTAATCCTTTAGAGCTTTAATTGCAGCTCCATGCTTCTAAGCGAAGGTAACTTTATTCCCTTTAAGAAGGATACCAGATCCTGCTCTATGCTATCTAGGATCCCGGATCCTATAAAAACTTTGGATTCAGGATCCTCAGGGTCTAACAGAATATCCTTGACATCTTGCTCTCTAGCCTCCATGACATCCCTTGGAGGATACTTTAATTGCTATGCTTCCCTCGGTTTCCAAGCTGGCTTCATAGAAGACGTGTAACAGTTCTTTGCCTCCTGTTGATCACTTTCTATTTTCACCACTCCCCATGGGCTTGGTAGCTTTACACATTGATGGTATGTTGAGGGGACTGCCTTCATGTCGTGTATCCCAGACCTGCCAAGAATAACATTGTAACACGATAAGCAATCATTAACACATAATTTCTGAATAGAGTTTGCTCCCTCTATGTAGATCAGGAGTTTGATGTCCCATAATGTATTTTTTTTTCTCCACTGAATCCTACGAGCACCAAGGATCTTCGGACAATTTCAGATTCAGGAATTTTCATTCTTTTGAGGACATCCAACTGGATCAGAAAGCTTCCTCCGTCAATAAGGATCCTGCGAACAAAATGGTTAGAAATAAACAACGTAATGACTAAACCGTCATGATGAGGATCATGTATGTCAACGCGGTCATCCTCATCAAAGGATATCACTTTTTGATGGGTTGTAGTGGTCGTTCGAAGAGGTCTCTCTCCATTCTCCATCTTTGTCTCCTTGGCGTGCGTTTTAGCTGCAGAAAATGAGGTTCCACAAATATCAGAGTCTCTAGAGATGAAGTTAATGATCTGAGCATCTACTTGCGGTGGAGGAGCTCTTTCAGGAACTTTTTCAGGAACTTGGATCCTTGACTTCTTCCTTCCGAGCAGCTTCTTCAGGTAACCTTTGCTCAAAAGATAGCCTATTTCCTTCCTTAGTGTTATACATTCATCAGTGAGGTGACCAAAATCCTTATGATAAGTACACCATTTCGACTTATCTTTCCCCGACCATCTAGCCTTGTCACCTAAATTCTGCAAAGCAAGGATTAGTTCAATGTTATCAGCAGAAAAACAATATTCAAAAATATGAGGATAATCTTCATCGTCTTCCTCTTGTTCACCTGCATGCACATTCTGATTGCCATGCTTGGAGTATTGCTTGGATCAATTATTCTTGTGAAAGGATCCTTGATTCTCCTATTTTGAGGATCCTGATAACCTATCCTGGATCCTCTTATCATCCTCTAAACGGATGAACCTTAGGGCCTTGTTCCTTACTTCGTCTAAATTCCTGCAAGGTGTCATAACAAGATCATCATAGAATGAAGAATCTTTTAGTAATCCCATTTTAAAGGCTTCCACAGCAGTGGAAATATCTAAACTAGGGATTTCTAAGGATTCTATGCAAATACAGTGATATAATCTCTTAGTGATTCATCACGTCCCTGGGTAATCCTATACAAGTCACTAGTTAACCTTCCAAAAGATCTACTACAAGAAAATTGATTATTGAAATATGAAAATGAAGATCCAGTGAGTGTGCATCCGAAGCCCTTACACAGACAGGCTTCCATTAACCTTTCAGGGATGGGGTTGATCTCCATCCTTTCTCTATACTGAGCTACATGCTCTTCCGGATCAGTGGTACAATCATAGAGCTTTATACTCGGAGTCTGAAAATGTTTTGGTATCTCGTCATTGCTTATGTGAGGTGCAAAGCGAGACACTCTGTACTTCCATCCGGGATCTCAGGAATGGATTTGACCACTCCGGGAACACTGGATATCATATCCTTGAGTTTTTGTAACTCCCTGGCCATAGCTTGGTTGATACATGCATCCTGCATGTAAGTAAAGTTACTATCGAATGTGTATTGAAATTGTTACCTCCCGATTAATTTGGAACTGGTATCCTAGAAGTATATCTAGGGTAAGCCATGTCTGGTGCAATGGTAGGACCAGATTAAGAAATGGTTTGCATAGGAATAAAATCCCCTTCATGTACTTCGGAACTTCTGAATGGCTGACTCCTTGAGGATCCATGATCCTGAAAAATGTTGGATCCTGGATACATCAGTGCTGAACGCCTTGGAGGGTAATCATGGAACCTTGAACCTGATACGAGGATCCTTGATTCTGAAAGTAGGATCCTTGAGCTGGAAATGTCTCCATATATCCTCCCGAATGGAGGAAGGATCCTTGATTCTGAGTTATCTCCAATGATCCTTGCTGAAGGATAGAGGATCCTTGAGGCTGCGTCATTGCTAGTGATCCTTGATGAAGGATATAGGATCCTTGGGGTTAAGTCGTAGATCCTTTGGACTGCTGGATTATTGAGGATGGAGTAGCAAAATCCAATGCTCTAGGCATGAGTGGAGACAGATTTTCCACTGGTCTGTTGCTTCTTTATTTCATCAATCTCGTGAAGGATCCTCTAGTTGGTTTTCTCTTGTTGTTCCATGTAGCCTTTCATCTGCAAAATCAAAGTAGAAACATCACTGTTAGTAGTTGTAGATGAAGAAACAACAGAGGTTTTTGATCCTGTGAAGATAAATGATGTCTTCTTCGGAGAATTTTCAGCATTCTTCTGGAATGCAGGGGGAATAGGAGGCAACATGCACTGGCTTGAGATGAGGTAACCACCGTCATGGCATTTGAAGTGGATTTTCCCTGAGAAGCCATGTGATTGATGGAAATGAATGAATGAACGGGATTTATAGAATTGAAGCACCGATTGCCCCACGGTAGACGACAAACTGTTTTGGTCAAAAATCACACTAAGGATAATGTAACCAAATCTGAATTTGTGAGGTTAAGTGCTTGAATGATGAACAATGAAAAAATGAATTGCTTGATGAATGTGAAGATGAACACAACGATTTTTTACGAGGAAAAGCCCTCTATCGCTAGCAGATCGTCGGCATAAAAACTCGGATAGTGAAAACTATCACTATCAACTATATTGCACAAAAAATATTACAACTTTGGATGTTGATCAAGTGTATTACAACTGATTGTATGCTAAGTTTGTGTTGTGAAAGCTCTGGTTTGTGATGATTGCGAGAGAATTTGTGTATTCTCTTATTCTTAGTGTGTGAGAATGAAAGTGATAACTGGCCTAAAACACTTGATCAACTCATTTAAATAAGCTAACCACTAACTCCTATTTTCTAGGAAGAACATGTCAACTCCCTTGACCATTAGTGGAAATATCACATGTGCAGCATCTTGAAGGAATATTCCGTGAAATTTCAGCTAAGAGTCAGTCCATGTCGTCCGTAACCTGCATAATAACATTAAAAAACGTGGAGAAAAATTGTTAGAAATCATAAGCAATGTTAAGGATCATTGATCCTCCGAGTCCCTGCACCATCCACTAAGGATACGTGATCTAGCAACGTTTCAGGATCCGTAGTTATAAAAATCCATGCCCTAACAACATGGAAGAAATTTATCTTCCACGTGAAACCTCTGCACTAGCACCCCTTCCACTAAACCATTTTTAATAATGTAATTCATTTTTCGGTAGTGGATGTGGGCCATGCGTCTATGCCACAACAACGACTCAGCCTCGGATGCTTTTGCTAACAAACACGCCACCACAATGGAAGAATCCTTAGCACCCATGTCCATGACATAAGTGCCATTCCTCCTTGGTGCTCTCATCACGATCCAATCATCCGGTATTACCAAGCCCGGTTTCAACACCAAAGCTTTAGACTTGGTAAAATGCACCGAGTGACCCTTGTCGCAGACTTGAGACACACTCATCAGATTATGCTTAAGCTGCTCGACATAGTTCACTTTGTCTAGTGTGATCTTCCCGTTGGTCACTTTTCCTCGACCCGTAATGTGACCTCCTTTAGCACCTACAAAATTCACATAACCTCCATCTATATTCTCAAACTCAGTCAACAATCTCGCGTCCCCTATCTTGTGCCTGGAGCAGCCACTATCAACATACCATAAGTTGATAATCCTCTTTAGCAGCTCCTGTACAAACCAATAGAAATTAGTTGGATTGGGGGACCCAATCCAGAATGGACTTGGGTCTTCCAAATTCATCAACTACTTTAACATCAATCCAATATTCATCACTCCTAACTGGAGTCTTGGATCTAGGACCTGTTGATGGAAATGGCGGTTGATTTCCACTAGGTCTCTGGTCCCGGGGTTTCCTATGCAAGTTTGGACTTTGTGAACTTTGAAAATTTTGATTTTGAGACCTTGATTGATTCCAAGAATTTTGATAGCTGTAATTACTAAAGCCATTGTTATAAAAAGTTCAACCACCATTGTTTTGGTATCGATTTTGATATTGACTTTGACTTCTGAAATTATTTGGATAACCATTAAAATTATTCAATCTTGGTGAACAACTTCTAGGTCTCTGATATCTGCCTGATGTGGATTCAGGCTGAAACCTTTGTTGATCTCTTTGAAAACGAGAAACTTGCTGAGTTCCTGTTTTAGCCTTATCTACACCAATAGCAACACCAACTTGTTGCTTAGTGTTAGGGCTAGATTTTAGTTGCTTATGAATCAGTGATCCTTCAGTATATTGAGGATATATTATCCATGTACTGAGTACTGAATACTGGTAGGATCAAGGATCCTTAGTGACTATAACGGTTTCTAACAATTGACTTGAATGTTTTATTTGAATATAGTGTAGGTATTGATGGTAGAATAGGTCAAGCTGGAATATGGGAATATACCTAGAATTACGCACGTGCATAGAGCTAAAGTGGACGTTATGCATGAACGTCAAGGATCCCGGATATTTCGGATAGTTAGTTACAAGCTACAAACGTTAATATTTTAGGGGATATTGAGCTCACTTGCAACAGACCATTCTTTCGCATACACTGACACTACTGAATCACTTGGCGATTCGCAAGATACACACACACATTATACTATAGAGATCAATTGTATAAAGCTCAATATCTTCCAAAGTTGTAATCTTTCTTGTCAAATATAGTTGGTGATCGATAGTTTCCATCACCAGAGGTTTTTTATGCCGGAGATCACATCTTGATCAAGGGCTTTTTCCTCGTATAAATCTCGGTGTTCATTATTCATTACATTTTTTCATTCGTTCACATCATTGTTCAACACACAAGCACTCAACCTCACGTATAAAGTTTGGTCACATTATCCTTAGTGTAATTTTTGACCAAAACAGTTTGGCGCCCACCGTGGGGCGATCGGTGCTTCAATTCTAAAAATTCCGTTCATTAATTCATTTTCATCCATTCTTTTCAACTACATGGCTTCTCATGGAAAATCTGCTTCAAGTGCCTTGCCGGCAGTTACCTCATCTCAGACTTGTGCATCATTGCCTCCCATTCCCCCCACACCAACGAGGGGTGCTGAGAATCCTCAGAAGAAAACTACGCCTGTTTATACAGGATCAAAAACCTCTGTTGTTTCCTCCTCTACTCCCACTAACAGTGATCTCTCTACTTTGATTTTGTAGATGAAAGGATACATGGAACAACAGGACAAAACAACCAGAGGATCCTCAGGGAAATTGATGAAATGAAGAAGCAGAAGAGATCAGCGGATGATCATTCTCCACTGATGCCCAGGTCATTGGATTTTGCTTCTCCAGCGTCGACTATCCAGTATTCTCAAGGATCCGGTGTCCAAATGCAAGGATCCTCCAACTATCATTAAGGATCGTTGGCGATGACATAGGCTAAAGGATCCAACTTCCAGCCTCAAGGATCACTTGTCCTTCAGCGAGGATCAATAGGAATCATGGAGCCTCAAGGATTCTTCTATGAATCTGCAGTATCACAAGGGATGTACCAGTCCAGAGGATTCTATGCACCACATCAAGGATCATCATCTCAAGTTCAAGGATCCTCGTTCCAAGTTCAAGGATCCAACTTGTTTCAGGATCAAGGATCCTTAGGGAGCCAACCGTCCAGGAACTCTGAAGTTCATATAGGAGACTTCATTCCTATGCAGACTATTGCTTCGTCGGGTCCAACTGTTGCACCTGAAGTGCCTACTTTTGGATATACTTCTAGCATACCACTTCCAAACCAAGCAGGAGGTAACAATGTCAATATGTCATTCGGAACTAACTATGGTACCATGCAGGATACAGGTATCAATCAGGCTATGGCAAGGGAGCTTTAGAAGCTTAAGGATATGATATCCAGCGTCCCAAAAGTGGTTAAACCCATTCTTGAGATCCCGGATGGAAGTCATAGGATATCTCGCTTCGCTCCTCCTATATGCAATGCTGAGATACCAAAGCGCTTCCAAACCCCCAACATGAAACTACATGATGGTACTACTGATCCAGAAGAGCATGTGGCACAATACCATGAAAGAATGGAGATCAACCCCATTCCTGAAAGGTTAAAAGGAGCTTGTCTTTGTAAGGGTTTTGGATCCATACTCACTGGATCAGCACTCAAATGGCTGCTAAGTCTTCCTCCTTACTCAATTACTTCATTTCTCATTTACTTAATTTGTTCAATAATCAGTTTTCATGTAGTAGAACATTTGAACGGTTAACTAGTGATTTATATAGGGTAACACAGGGTCGTGATGAGTCCTTAAGGGATTATATCACTAGGTTTAGTAAAGAATCCTTAGATATCTATAATTTGGATATTGCCACTGCTGTGGAAGCATTCAAAATGGGACTGTTAAAGGATTCCTCATTTTATGATGACCTTGTTATGACTCCATGCAGGAACTTAGATGAAGTTAGAAACAGGGCATTAAGGTTCATCCCGTTAGAGGATGATAAGAGGATCCAGGAAAGACTATCAGATCCTCAAAACAGGAGAAACAAGGATCATTCTTTAAGAATAATCCATCCAAGCCATATTCTAAGAATGACAACCACAACGTTCGTGCAGTTGAGCAGGACGAAGATGATGAGGATTACCCCTCAATATCTGAATATTGTTTTTCTGCCGATAATAATGAACTAATCCTTGCTATGCAGAATTTAGGGGATAAGGCTAGATGGCCTAGAAAGAATGACAAGGTCACAACCACTAAAGATAAGTCCAAATGGTGTGCATATCATGAGGACTTCGGTCACTTTACTGATGAATGTATAGCATTGAGGAAGCAGATTGGTTATCTCCTAAGCAAAGGGTACCTGAAGGAATTACTGGGAAGGAAACGTTCAAGGACTCAGGATGCTGAGAAAATCCCAGAAAGAACTCATCCTCCACCTCCGGATGCTCAGATCATCAACTTTATTTCTGGTGGATCTAATATTTGTGGAACTTCATTCTCAGCGGCTAAAAGGCTCGCTAAGGAAAGGAAAATGGAGAATGGGGAGAGACTAGTCTGAACATCTACTCTAACTCAGCAGAAAATTATATCCTTTGATGAGGATGATCGTGTAGACATACAGGATCCTCATCACGATGGTCTTGTCATTACACTGTTTATTTCTAACCATTATGTTCGCAGGATCCTCATTGATGGAGGGAGCTCAGTGAACATCATCCAACTGGGTGTTCTTAAAAGAATGAATATCCCCGAATCAGAAATTACCCCTAGATCATCGGTGCTCGTGGGATTAAGTGGGGAAACCAAAAATACATTGGGAGATATTAAGCTTCCAATTTAAATAGAGGGAGTTAACTCAATACAAAAATTTTGTATTATAGATTGCTTATCATGTTGCAATGTTATTCTTGGCAGGCCTTGGATACACGACATGAAGGCAGTCCCATCTACGTACCATCAATGTGTCAAGCTGCCGACCCCATGGGGAGTTGTAAAAATAGAAAGCGACCAGCAAGAAGCTAAGAACTGCTATATCTCTTCGATGAAACCAGCTTCGAGGCCTAGAGAAGCATAGCAATTAAAGCATCCTCCAAGAGACGTCATGGAGGCTAGAGAACAAGACGTCAAAGATATCCTTCTGGAACATGAGGATCCTGAATCTAAAGTTTTTATAGGATCCGGGATCTAGGAGAATATGGAGCAGGATCTGATATCCTTCCTGAAACAAAGAAAAGCTACCTTTGCATGGAAACATGTGGACATGACAGGTATTTCAAAGGATGTTATCACTCATAAACTTGGTATTGATAAATCTTTTAGGCCAATACACCAAAAGAGGAGAAAATTTGCACATGAAAGGAATGCCATTATCCAAGATGAGGTAGATAAATTATTAAGGGCAGGTATGATTAGAGAAGTCAAGTATCCAAGATGGTTAGCCAATGTTGTGATTGTTCAAAAGAAAAATGGAAAGTGGAGGGTATGTATCGATTTTACTGATTTAAACAAGGCATGTCCCAATGATCCTTTCCCCTTACTACACATTGACTCCATGGTGGATACTACGGTGGGTCATGAATTGTTGACTTTTATGGATGCTTCATCTGGATTGCAGCAAATACAGATGGAACCATCTAATCAAGAGGATACAACATTCATGACACCCACTAGCATATATTGTTATATTGCTATGCCCTTTTGTTTAAGAAATGCAGGTGCTACATACCAAAGGCTGGTGAATATGATGTTCAAGGAGCAACTTGGACACACGATGGAAGTATACATAAATGATATGTTGGTCAAATCTAAGAAAGCTGAGGATCACCTGAAGGATCTTGAAGAAGCATTCAACATCCTTAACCAGTACAACATGAAATTAAATCCCTCTAAATGTCATTTCAGGGTCAAAGCTGGAAAGTTTTTAGGATATATGGTGACCAAGAGAGGATTTTAAGCAAGTCCAGAACAAATCAAGGCTTTAGTGAAAATCAAGTCTCCTGCCAATACCAAGGATGTGCAAAGATTGACGGGAAGGATTGTCGCCTTGAATAGATTCATCTCAAAATCCTCAGGAAGATGCAAGGATTTCTATGATATTCTGAGGAAGAATAAGAAGTTCCAGTGGACTGAGAAGCAAGAAGCGGCTCTACAAGCCCTCAAGGATTACTTATCCTCAGCACCGGCTTTGATGAAACCTGAAAATGGAGAACTGTTATCCTTATACATAGTTGTTTCAGGTAAAGCAGTAAGTGCAGTCCTTGTTAAGGATCATGACGGCCAACAACACCCGGTATACTATGTAAGTAAAAGTTTACTTGATGCTGAAGCCAGGTATTCTCATTTAGAAAAACTTATTCTTGCTTTAATCATGGCTTCTACTAAACTAAGACATTATTTTGAAACTCATACTATTGTTGTTAAAACTAATTTTCCTATTAAGAATGTTCTCAGGAAACCAGAGATGTCGGGAAGAATGGCAAAATGGGCTGTTAAACTTGGTGCATATGACATTAAGTATGAGCCTAGAACTGCTATTAAATCCCAAGCTTTGGCTGAATTTGTGGCTGATTTCCGTAGTGATCTACAAAGAGAAGCTGAACTAGAAGTGCAACAACTTGAGGAGACCAAGGATCCTTGGATACTCTTCACAGATGGAGCTTCGAATGTCAAGGGAACGGGACTAGGCCTACTACTAAAATCGCCACAGGGGGACATTATACCCCAATCTATAGCATGTGAATTCCAAACCACTAATAATGAGGCAGAATATGAAGCCTTGATAGCAGGTTTGCAATTAGCTAAACATATGAGGATCAGGTATCTTCAAGTGTTTGTGGATTCTCTATTAATTACTAATCATTATAATGGTTCTTATACTTTTAAAGGTGAAAAACTAATCAAATATTTAGAGATAGTCAAGAAATTGGTAGATTCTTTTGCTTTTTTCAGCCTTACACGGATACCTAGAGAAGAAAATGTAGAAGCAGATGCCTTGGCCAATCTAGGATCCTCACTGAAGATGCCCGAGGATGTAAAGATACCTTTTATCCATGCTCTAACTCCTGCAATTGAGGAAAATGAAACAACGGAGATAGTGGGTGATACAGCGATTCTACCCAGTGATGATCCGGTGTCGAATTCAGGATCCTGGATCCTTCCAATCTTGAAATACATTTAGAATGGAGAAATTCCTATTAGAGAGAATCCTAGAACCTTCAGAATTAAGGTAGCACAATTTACTATAATTAATGACATATTGTATAAAAGATCTCTTGTAGGTTCCTATCTACGATGCATTGAAGATCCTGAAATACCAGAAGTTTTAAAAGATTTTCATGAGGGAGATTGTGGAAATCACACTGGGGGCAGAGTGCTATTCTTCAGGATCCTTAGGACAGGATATTATTTGCCTACAATGAAGAAGGATGTTATGGAGTATGCAAGGAAATGTGATGCCTTCCAAAGACGCATCAACATTCTTCATCAACCAGCAGAACCTCTGCATCCTATATCCTCTTCTTGGCCATTTATGAGATGGGGAATGGATTTAGTTGGAAAGCTTCCTAAGGCACCAGGGGGAAAAGTATTCATGTTGGCTATGACTATTTCTCCAAATGGATAGAAGCTGAAGCCTTTGCTCAAGTTAGAGAAAAGGAAGTTATATCCTTTATCAAAAGAAATATTATTACTAGATTTGGTATTCCTTCAGAAATAGTTTGTGACAATGGATCCCAGTTTATTGGGAATCGAACTACTAACTTTTGTGACAGCTAGGGGATTAGGATGATTACAACAACACCAGTCCATCCACAAGTTAATGGACAAGCAGAATCATCCAACAAGATCATCATCAACAATTTGAAGAAGAAGCTTGGATCAAAGAAAGGAAAGTGGGCTGAAGAACTACCATATGTCTTATGGGCAGATAGAACAACTCCCAAGAATGCTACATGTCAAGCTCCTTTTCCTTAGTCTTTGGAGCTTAGGCAGTGACACCTACAGAAATGGTAGTCCCTACAGCCAGAACAAGCATCCGTGATCCTGAAGAAAATCTTGAGACTCTGGCTCAAGACCTAGATACCGTGGAAGAATTAAGAAACTTGGCAAGGATAAGGCTGGCTAGTTATCAACAAAGCATGGCTGGTGCTTATAATAAGAATATCAGAATAAGAAGATTTCAAGTTGGTGACATGGTGTTGAAGAAAGCATTTCAGAATACCACGAATCCTTCTAATGGCAAATTGGCACCAAAATGGGAAGGCCCCTATCTAATTGAAGTTGAGGCAGGAAAGGGGGTATATCGTTTGCTAACTATGGATGGTGACCTTCTACCAAGAGCATGGAATGTTATCCATCTAAAAAAGTATTTTATGTAAAGGATCGGGGATCCTTGAGTATCCTAATGATCAATTTAGATTGAAGGATATATGATTCTTACGTTGGTAACATTTTACTGATGCTTTCATTCTCATTATACTTTTTATTATTTATTATAAAGTAAGGATGTTGACTTTTCAACATTCAAGCTTATCAAGCTTTATGTTTTGCAGAATATTTACAAAGAATCAAGAGGTTGGCCACCTCTCCAATACTTTGGGCTTGTCCCCAGCTTAAGGTATCTAATACCTTCTAAGGTTTAAAGGTTTTCATCTTTCATACGAATTGGGTTTCAACACCCGCCAGTAGCGCACGCTATCCAAGTATAGTTCGAGGCAATGGGACCAGTACCCGCTTTAGGGGCTTACAATTTCATTGTTGTTGGCTATATGTAGGATCTTAAGTATAATGGTAGACGTACCATACATCCGTTCCAAAGGTTTCTAGCGTTTTCACGTTAGCTAAGGTTTTGGCATTTTCATGTCACTTAAGAATGGTTAGATGCCAGTTTGGGCCATACGCCAGAATCCTAAGGTTTCTAACGTCCTCACGTTAGCTCAAGTATCACAGTTTAATTGGGCTTGTCCTCAGTTTATTTGGGCTTGTCCCCGGTTTATTTGGGCTAGTCCCCAGTTATCAAATGATCATCTTGATTATATTTGGCTTAGTCCCAAGTTGCTAATATCATATTGCTAAAGTCTCGCAAGAAAGGATTTTGGATCCTTCAGTCTTGAATGATCCTTATGAACTGTATGTGCAACAGTGAGTTTTAAAGATTTAGAATCCTAACTTGGTTTCTCGGGTATGATTTATTCTTAATTTATTTTTGTTCTAATGATCTAACCCTAACTATGAAATTAAAGGTAACTGATTAAAGATCAGATGATGCTTTATACACTAGCAGTTGTTATGATTACGGACTTAAAATAATTTTAAAGCCAACACTTCCAGAGTTTTACACAATGAGATTTTGTAAAACATAAACTTATAAAGGTAAAAATTTAAGGACGAAATTGTAACACCAAACATAGTCAAAAGTCTAATATTATTAGGCCCGTCAATATTTATCAAAAGTATCTGGCCCGGATTTCACCAGCAAAACATGGACCATCCATCCAGGCCGGATCGGGTTCATCTAACGGTTAATATTTGTGTAGAAAATTAAAATGCAGGAAATTAAAAGCGAAGGGTGTCAAAGGCTTCATCCTCCACAAACAGAAGGATCCATCCACCTTTGTCACCTCTCTATTGTTCCAAGGATCTGTGATCCTTAACCTACAGAAACTATTGTTCAAATTACAAACCACAAATTGTTCAAAAAACAACCAACCTAAGGACATAAAAATGTGGGTTCCGGCCGCGTCTAGAAATATCCATCATCGCCCACACAGGCAGCCCACACTGCAGCTGCCTCACCACCTTCACCTTCACCGGCTCTACCTCCAGCACCTTCAACCACCATGTCCTCTGCTTCCGTCTGCACTCCACTAGGTCCTGCTTCATTTGCTACCGCCGACTGCTCCAGCTCACCGCGTCCAGGTTGCTCAATGCTACCTCCAAAGAAGCCAGGTCCCATGAAGATTTATCAAATCCAGGATCATTAGCCTCTTTGGCCATCTTGATCATGGTTTGCAGAACCATCTTAGCAGCACAAACCTTGGCCGCTTTAGTAGCATTCATGGCAGCCTCATGAACCCCCACTTCGGCATTCAATAGCAGCTCCTCAAGGCTCTCCTTCTCCTTTTCCAGTGCTTTGTTTTGCTTTTCAAGCCTTGAGAGATCCTTATCCTTAGCAGCAGTAGTGGCCAGCATCCCAGCTACAGTCTCTTTGTGTCCAGCCAACTTCTTCTCGTAAAAGATCCTCATGCGACTGAATTCCTAGTAATAAACAAGACAGAGAAATATCATGATCAAGGATCCTAGAAAACGGGTAATGTAAAACCTAAGGATCAAGGATCCTTACCTCGGTCAGGATCAGAAGGCTTCTTCCTTTTGAAGCAGATTTGGCTCTGGTAGTAGCTGGGCGAGGCTCAACAGGAGGAAGCTTCTTCATTGGCTCCTTTTTCACAGCTTTGGAGATGATGATGCCGTTGATGTCATCAAGAGCAAAATCTGCAGACTTAGAAGTAGATTTTTGAAAACCTACCAATAGACATCAAAAAGATAAGATTCTAGTTCAGATTATAACTTTCCTTTAGATTTATTGTGTTCTACGATTACTTAATTGACATATTGTAGGAGGAGGAGGTCTGTACTTCTTCACTAGGATCCTGAATCCTCACCTTGAATGTTCTGTCTATTGGGTCAAGACTCAGGAAGGCTTTCACTCGATCACAGTCCCTGGCTCCTCCGCTAAATTTGCAAAGTTCTTCACTACAAGAAAACAGAAAAATCAAAAGACAGTTACAACGTGAATATGACACATACGAGACCTCTAAGTCCTACCCTTGGGTATCCTTTTACGAGGCAACGAATCCCCTTCCGGCAGATAATCTCGTCTAACAAAGAAAAATAGATTTTTCCAAACAGAATCGTTTTGGGTTGTTTTGAAGACAGGAGCTGGTTGGTGGGATTTTAATTTAAACAAGAACCGGTTAGAGCCATGGGTAGTCAAAGAATACATGAAAGCTAGGTCCAAAAGGTTTAGTTGGAGCCCTTTGTTTTCAATGATTTCTTCAATGGTGAACAATGTCCCCCACAACATCGGCATAACCTGACTGAAGCTAATGTCGGTTAGCTTAAAAAAGCTTTGGTTAGGGTCAGAAAAGGATATGAGAAGCCAAGGTGACACAGTAAGGCAGGAAAGCAGATCCAGGTGTCGGATACCACGTCGCTCCGAGCAGAAGGATCGAAGGGTCTGAAAATGGCTTCCGATGGAAAACAGGACTTTAGGTTCTCGATTCTGGATCTGTGAACTTAAAGATCTCAGAGGAGGGGTCCTTTAGTATGTTTTGGGATTGGAGGAGGTCGCCGGATTTTTTGGAGGCAGAATTCAGAGACGATCGTGTATTCATGTTGCCAGAACTCAAAAATAATCAAGAATGGAAGAGAGAAGAATACCTGGTTCACAATGCTTGGTGGGGATTTATGATAGACTTGTGCGAATTTAAAATGGAGTTATCTCTTCCCCATAAATAGTGGTGATGGTTATGTAGACTATGCAAGTCCCGTTAGTCACCCTAACTGCTATATTTGAATTAAAGATAATATGACAGCTGTGATCTATTATCACAACTGCCATATTGGGAGCAATTGTTAGGGCTAGATTTTAATTGCTAATCAGTGATCCTTCAGTATATTGAGGATATATTATCCATGTACTGAGTACTGAATACTGGAAGGATCAAGGATCCTTAGTGACTATAACGGTTTCTAACAATTGACTTGAATGTTTTATTTGAATATAGTGCAGCTATGGATGATAGACTAGGTCAAGCTGGAATATTGGAATTTACCTGGAATTACGCACGTGCATAGAGCTAAAGTGGACGTTATGCATGAACGTGGAGGATCCCAAATATATCGGATAGTTAGTTACAAACGTTAATATTTTAGGGGATATTGAGCTCACTTGCAACAGACCCTTCTTTCGCATACACTGACACTACTAAATCACTTGGTGATTCGCGAGATACACACACACATTATACTATAGAGATCAATTGTATAAAGCTCAATATCTTCCAAAGTTGTAATCTTTCTTGTGAAATATAGTTGGTGATCGGTAGTTTCCATCACCCGAGGTTTTTTTTGGGTAAAGGGTTACCCCGGTGATTTTATATATAAACAAACCAAAAACAAGTAGCGTGGAAACGCCCACACTAGTTCAAACATGGGAATTCCCCATGAATGTAAGACAAAGAAAAAACACACTAAACTACCAAGAACATCGAAGACAAACTATAGACAATAATCTAGAGAAACAAGAAAACTAATAAATAACCATCCTTCTTCATCTTCCAATCGGTTGCTATAAATCTCCCATTTTTCAAGCAATCTTCGCACATTGTAGCAATCCTTGAACTTGACTCCCATTAGCTTATATCGAACCGTTTCCAAAATTGTATCACTTAGAACATCTGGCGGTCTTGTCTGGTTCTTGAAAAGTCTCGCATTACGTTCCTGCCAACTGAAACACGTCGCAGCAGCCACAATAAGCCTACTAATATAGTTGGTCGCTGAGTTAAACCCAGCCCGAGCCCCCAGCCAGTCAACGATAGCATCCCACTCTGGGCCAACAGTACTCATACCCCCTTTTTCGCGAACCGTGATCCAAACTTGAGTTGAATAGTTACAATCGAAGAACAGATGGTTATGGGAGTCGACTTCTGCATAGCGAAGAAGACAACACATCATATTCATATTTTCCTTCTGGAAAGATCCCATTGTACAATTTTATCTTGAGTGAGGAGCTTACGACGAATCACCAGCCACATAAAGAAAGCATGTTTTGGAATACACTATGAGAACCAAACATACTTAACCCAATCCACCTCTGCTGTTCTCTGTCTAACCGAATGCCACACTTGAGACGAAGAGTACTCAACTAACTCATTATCATCCTTCCATAGGAGCTGGTCAGACCTATTCGGATCTGTATGGATATCATCTAGCTGATTTAAAACCGGAAACATATCCCTCCACGCCACTGGCCACCTCCAAACACCACTAACATGAATCTCCTGAACTGTATTATTAAGAGTAAAACCTGCATTTGAGATGGTTCTAGGAGTCAAGAAGTTACCAAGCGGACCCAAGTGACACCACGAATCGTACCAAGCTGAAGTATTGCTACCATCACCCAACTTGGACAAAACAAATTCTCTAATAAAAGGCCGAAGCTGTAATATTTTCCGCCAGCTCCAACAACAATTCGCCACCGACTTACAAATCCAAAAGCTTTTACCTCTAAGTCTGTACGAATGAATCCAAGCAACCTAAAGAGAATCACGCTCAACCAGAATGCTCCAAATAGGAGAAGACATAAGCGCTTTATTAACATCCCCAATACGACGAATACCTAAGCCACCCTCGTACTTTGGAACACAAACAGACTTCCAGGAAGCTTTAGCCTTCCCCTTGTGATAGGAACCATCCGAAGACCATAAGAAGTTTCGCATTTTGGCTTCCAGATCTTGAATGATACGGTTAGGCAAGATAAAAACTGAAGACCAGTAAATATGCATTGAAGAAAGAACAGAGTTTATAAGCTGCAGCCGACCCGCAAACGAAAGAAGTTTATTCCTCCAATTTGAAATCCGTTGATCCAACCTCTCCACTAAGGCTCTACAATCTTTGTACACAAGGCTAGAAGAAATAAGAGGAACCCCCAAGTATTTTACTGGAAGAGACCCCTCCATAAACGGCAGGAAAGACAAGATATGGTTTTTAACATGAGCTGCCACATTACAAAAAAACCCCGTGCTCTTTTGAATACTAGGAACTAGACCGGAGATGTTCGAAAAATGCGAAAGACACTTGAAAACACATTGCACCGACTCAACATCTCCTCTCACAAACAAGAATAAATCATCTGCAAAACACAGGTTAATGATACGCTGCCTTTCGCATTTATTGTGAAATTTGAAGGATGTATCAATCCTAGAAGGCCACGCTTACCTTTAAAATAACCATGCACATTCCCATTAACACAAATAGAATATGATGTTGTCGAAACACAAACCATAATCCAATCCACCAACTTTGTGTTAAAGCCGAACCCAATCAGAATGTTTTTCAGGAACCTCCAATCAACCGTATCATAAGCTTTCTGAATATCCACCTTGAAAGCACACCGGGGGGGACCTGAATTTCTATGATAATTATGCATAAGCTCTTGAGTCAGCAAGATGTTATCCGAGATTTTCCTACCAGGAATAAAAGCAGATTGGTTGATACTAACAACCTGATGGAGCACACCCTTTATACGGTCAGCAATAATCTTACTAACACATTTGAATAAGACGTTACAGCAGGCTATAGGACGATAATCAGAAACCATAACTGGCGAGGGTTTCTTCGGCACTAGCGCAACAAGAGTATGGTTGATTTGGCCCAGTAATCTGCATGTATTAAAGAAATCAATGATTGCCATAGAAAGATCATTACCTATAATCGGCCAAGCAACTTTAAAGAAAGCAGCAGTGTAACCATCCTTGCCTGGAGCTTTGTCATTACCTATAGAAAACATGGCTTTCTTAACCTCATCCATCGTAACCGGACGGATCATGAGGGAAGCATCAATCGGGTTCACAACCTTAGTAAACAGATCCGGAGTAGGATGCATGAGTAAATCATCTTGGCTACCCAAGAAATTTTCATAATGTTTCACAAAAGCATCTTGAACCGCATCACCCTCATGCACTACACCATTCGTATCCAATACAACTTGGATTCGGCTTCGATGGTTCCTACTCTTCACTGCTACATAAAAGAAAGCAGTATTAGCGTCGCCAGCTCTTAACCATTCCATCTTAGACTTCTGCTTTAAAAACCTTTCCTCATCAAGAGACGCTTCTTGAAAATCAGAATTCAACTTCATTTCTCGAGCTCTAAGGTCCGCATTCATGGGATCCTTATCAATATCCTTTTGAATGTCATCCAGTTTACCACGAAGATCAGCCATCTTCTTATGGAGATTGCCTTGCTTAAAGAGTAAAGCACGTAAAGGAGTCTTTAGCATCCGAAGCTTCTTTACAACCCTAAACTGATAAACCCCATTAACACTTATCTCCCACGACTCCTTCACAATCCTTAGAAAATCAGGCTTATGAACCAAAAAGTTCGCAAACTTGAAGGGCTTATGCTTACTAGTAACAGCTCGTTTAATTGTGAGAACACAAGGAGAGTGATCTGACAATCTATAAGGATGAAAAACAACCACTGAATTAGGGAACTCAGTAATTAATGGATTATTGCCCATGATATGATCATTTTTCTTAAGCAAGCCAACACCCTTCTTTGGCTTTTGGTTCCATGTAAAATGGAGACCCGACTGGTTAGTATCCATCACCTCAATATCTGAAACACAAGCTTGAAAGTCTCGCATACCCGTTGAAAAAGAGGAGGCACCCATAGACTTATCCTCCAGGTATAGATCCGAGTTAAAATCTCCCATAATCAGCCACAACTTATCACCTACCATAAGTTTATGCGTAGATAACTAGTAATTCTCGCCGAGTGATATAGTAATTAGTTGCGTACACAACCGAACAGAATAACCATTTCTTGTCTTCTTTAACGAATAACTGAATATGCATGACTTGCGACGTTTAAGACAACACCATCAAATCAAAAACAATCGGGTTCCAACCTATGATAATACAAGTTCCTTTATCACAAGAACCCCCATTAGAAGTCCAATCCAAACGACGGAACACTGAGTTACAGACCTTACTAAGATTTCTGACATCAACATGAGATTCTAAAATAGCACAAAAACTGAGATTACTATCTTTAACTATCTTTCGAACCTCCTTTTGTTTTAGAGGGTGGTTCAACCCCCTAATATTCCATGAAGCAAGACTAACCATTGGAAACCTCCGGGCTAGGAGTGCTTGCCCCTTTTTAGCATTAGGATTACAGGTGCCTTCCGTGATAAACTTGTCAGTTTCATTATATACTTCCATGACCTCTTCATCATCCGCCTCCTGCTGTCCACCTTCTCCCTCCTTACTACTTTGACCTTTCTCCATATTATCATCATTTAAGACCTCAAACGGATTTCTAGAAACAACAGTATTTAAAGATTCCGACTTATACAAGTTTTCCTTTGGCTTAGCTCCAACTTGCCTATACTCAAATTTTGGCTTTTGTTTGTTAACTTGAAAACCCGTCTTCCGAGCCACTCTCTTGGTATGCACTCCTGTAAACCCTTCCTTATCAACAACAGGCTTTTTATCAGGTCTTTGTCCTAGATCATAAGGCTTACGAGCTTTGTCATCACTCACTTGTTTTCCCAGCTTCTTTTGATGTTTAGGACAATGATCATCTGAGTGGCTAGAAACACAGCAACGCGAGCACCTATGTGGATTCCATTCATACTCAATAGACATAGTCTCCTTGACATACCCATCACCCTCAAGTTCTGGAATTGCCATAGTAATTTCCTCTTTAAGCTCCTTATCAGGTGACACTTCAACTAAAGCTCTAGCAGAGCTACTACGGCCCCAGGAATCCAAGCACATCGAAGTGGTGTAAGAATATAGATGTTTGGGATCACCAATGGCTGTAGCGATCAAACTAAGACCATCCTCTGTATACGCGGCTAAAGGAACATCATGTATCTTGACCCATAATTGCAGATTCTTAACCTCCTTTTCTATCAGCTTAGTAGTGGAGTCCACTCACATAAAATCAAAGGTTGTGATCGAATAATCCATGGGCCCTCGTTGAGGACAGCCATCATACCAATTTGGTCTGCAAACTTGAAGAAAAAGAAACCATTAGCACTCATCATAGATTTTTGCAATCCAAACTTTTTCTAGTTATTTTTCACATAATACTCCACAACCGGGTAGGCAATTCGATCCCTAGGAAGTACCCGTATAATGTGTTTGCTAGCTTGTGTTGAACTATCCGAATCGAATCCTTTGGCAAAACCACATCACTATTCTCATGCTGCGTTAGACTAGCAAGTGATCTGAAATTAAGTTTTTTGTTACTCGACTTGACCACCAAATCAACATATGATAGTGACTTAGACCCCTTCTCCTCGTCGTTTTGGCTAATACCTACGGCGCGACCATCATCAATCTTTTGATCCAGTTGGCCTTGTTCCATGACAGGCACAGTAATCTTGGTCAGTTCATCAATAATATTAAACATATCAGGTACTTGACGACCAGGAGTCGCAATACCCCTCCGAGGCATTACGTGCTACCTTCAACATCTACCAGTCTTGAAGCCAAATCCAGGAACGATAATGAATGTTTTCCACGATCGTTGAGTGAATTTCCACCAGGTTTTTTACGTATATTCTTAGTGTTATCATCAACTCCCTCCATCAGCAAACACACTGCCAACCATGCAAAAGAAACCGAGAGAAAAAGCCAGAAACCTTCAACCGAAGAAAACTAAGAAAACCCTAATCTAGAAAAACCCTAATCCATAGATCTTCACGAAATCAAATAGAGAACCAGGTAAATCAAGGTTACTGCCACACCAGTAGGACCGAAACACCCAATACACTATTCAATTAGATCAGAAACTATGATTATGGCCGGCGATAGATGAAAAGACACAAGAAAACCCTAAAATCTGACCAATTCAGACTTGCTACAAGAGTTCGTATCAATGTATGATTAACATACACTAATCACAGATCTGTTACACAAGTTATCCACGATCAAAAGATAGGATTACCGCCATCACCCGAGGTTTTTTATGCCGGAGATCACATCTTGATCAAGGGCTTTTTCCTCGTATAAATCTCGGTGTTCATTGTTCATTACATTTTTCATTCGTTCACATCATTGTTCAACACACAAGCACTCAACCTCACATACAAAGTTTGGTCACATTATCATTAGTGTGATTTTTGACCAAAACACTTAGGAGCAGACATCTTTGGTGAGTTCGACACCTTCTGCTCATCATCACCACTCTTTTTTGGTGATTTTTCTCTCTTACTATCAGTCACATGTGCTTCACTCTTTTTGTTAGGACAACAGCTAGCTACATGTCCCTTAGTGTGACATTTGAAGCACGATCTTTTTGCAGAAGACTTCTTAACTGAAGTCTCTGGTTTAGATCCATCAGGTGATGATGATGATGCCTTAGAAGGATCTTGTTTAGTTTGCTCATTGTACGTCTGTTGTACGGATCGTTCTGGTCCTAATTTGGCTAACCCAATGTAAACGTCCGGAATCCGTTAGCATAGGTGTAACACCCCGACCGCGTAAAAACAACAAACCGCGGCGGAAACGTCGGGGAGTCACGTTAACAGATTGTTTCAACAACACGTGGTGATTAAAGTCATGTTTTATTAAATATTGAAATTTCATAGTTACATCGTCTTGGAGTTTAAAACAAACTAAATAACTATTGTCTTTCATATTTTAAGGCACTAAGTCCGCGTCCAATCCTACGTGAGCATGCATCGACATCAAACTTGGTTTCCTGAAACATATGTGAAAATGAGTAAGCAAAAATATGCCGGCGAGTACATAGGTTTTGTGAGTGTGTCAAATTCATGGCCTTGTATATGTATTGCAATACCACGCCTACTACTAGAGTCGTTAATTGAAAACCTTTTTATAAAAGTATTTGGTATTGCAATAATAAACAATTTTGTTAAAGTTTATAAAAGACTTGTAGCCATGAATCTTGACTAAACATTTACTTTTTAAATCCGAGTTAGAAAATCGTCTTGAAGAGACCTTGTTAGGTTTATATCTTTAATTGAAAATTGTTGTGTGTCCTTTTTTTGAAAACCTTTATTCTAAGTGATGCAAATAACGCCACGAATGTAATACGATAAAAGCACTTATATATAGGAAGTACCAGCGGCGTATCCACCATGCTTTTATCACATTACACATGTACCGTTATCTAAATCACTTACCATAAACCAATCGTCCATTGTTCGTGTCATAAACCATTCGTCCATTGTTCGTGTCATAAACCAATTGTTCATCGTCCGTGTAAACAAATTGTCCTTGTTTTAATTGTGAAAACTTTTGGTCGTTTTGGTGAATACATTCAAACGTGTGTTGACTCGTCTATACCACCAAAGGGTATCTTTAAATTGCAATAACAAACAACCAAAGGGTTTGTTAAAGTAAACAGTTTCGGTCGTTCCCCAAACTTCCCCACAAGCACCGGGAACCTTGGTAACGGGATTGTCAGTCCTATGGTACCATAACTTACTACTGGTCGGCTTGGCCAAAGCTAATGAATGTTACTCGTGTCATTTGTATAACGCACCAACAAGTTCGTTCACATTATTGAAATCGTCTTGTTTATATAAACCATAGCTTTTGTAATTTGAAAACTTGAAAACAATTTAGCACATAAGAATCACCCCAAAGTATTTGAAAAACATAAATGAGGTGACTATGTACTCACTTGGGGTTGCAAAATAACCTTGAAACAAAGATTAAACAAGCTCAAATGTCCGAGAAATCAAGCATGTCCTAAAATTAGATAACTATGTAAATGTGGGGACTTTAATAGGCGGATCGGATAGAATGAGGTCTTGTAAACCAAATGAGTGTTGGAACTCATATGAAATGGTTTAACAAAGTTAACATTCAGATTTGGAAAGATTCCTAAGTGCTTTTGACCCGTTATGAGTCGTTAAGTTAGTTTATGCTACTTTAACGGATCATTTACGTAAATGCGTGTTCGAATGGTTAGATATGTGTTATGATAAGTCTTATATGCCAAAATAAGTTTAGTAATTTTATAACATCAGTGTATATGGCAAAACATTGGTTACATAGGCTTAAAATTGTTTTATGCGCAAAAAGGGTGTTTTGATCCATAACTACTAACTTAACATCATACTAACCAAACGACGCGACCATAAGGTATAACCTCAGAGGTTATTCCCTATACAACTATGGTCACATATATGTGTTTGGTCGGATCCTAAGATCGAACAAACGGGTCGGATTCGAAAATCAAAGCAGTGGTCAAGACCGCTCGAGTTACGACCATAAATAAGCACTAAACTAAAAGTGACAAGTTAGACATGTCAAACATGTCTAATTAAGTTTATAAAATTGATTTGGTATCAAAACAAAGTGTTTTGATACCCGAAAATAGTTCCGTCGTATAATGCGCATTTTGCGCATTATTGACCGAAACTTTGACTCGTCACTACAACTAGTAACATGGTAAATCAGTAGGTATGATCACTAAGGATCATAACCATCGTGATTACGATCACGTTGCAAAGTTCAATTGAACTTTGTTTTGACCAATTATTGGTCAAAGCCGAAAGTCAAAAACTGTTTGACTTTTAGCTTGAAATAGCTAAAAGCAATGAAAAAGACTAAAGATGAGATCCTAATTGTGTTTAGGAACACCCAAGATCTCAAAGAACTCAGTAGGAGGCCTCCAAAAGGATAGAAGCAAGCTCCAAGAGTATGGGAGGACGAAGATGGAAATGAGCAAGGAGAAATGGTGAAGATAAAGCCTATTTAAACTAATCTTGGAGCTCCCAAATAATGCCAAGTGTTGATCCAGGCGTTAAGGCATGGATTAGTGTCCCTCCAGGTGTCTAATGCAGGTAAAAGGTGGCATAGATCGCGACTTGGCGGCCAAGGAAGTTAACAAGAAGCTTCCACCTTGATTTTAAGAAGGTTCTGAGCTGGGGACCTCTTACGGACCATATGAGGTTTTGCCTTACGGGCCATAAGGCCCTTGCAGGGGCAGAAGTTT
The DNA here is from genome assembly GCA_947069175.1 of Scalesia atractyloides. Classification (NCBI taxonomy): domain Eukaryota; kingdom Viridiplantae; phylum Streptophyta; class Magnoliopsida; order Asterales; family Asteraceae; genus Scalesia; species Scalesia atractyloides. Next base: position 49,675,347 of record CAMTDV010000018.1, on the reverse strand, counting down.
CAAAAATTGGGAGAAATGGCCCCTGAACTTGTTTTCGTCGTATTTTGGCACTTTTAACACCCGTTAAACCCGTTTTTAAGCTCCATAAGGATGAATAAACATAGGGTACTTGAAATATGTTAAAAAATGTTCCGGGTGTCGGTTCGTTCGGTCGTACGGTTGCGGTTTTCGGTTAGTTACGATGGAAATCGTAACGAACGCGCAAATGACCGTAAACGCATAACGAATGATATTATTGCATTCCAATCATTAAAATACTATATTTTAATGATTACAAAAAGTTTGGATGTGCGTACATGTTCCGGATAACGATATACGCGAATCGGCATAGTTTCGCAGAATTTGCAAAATAGCCCCTGAAGTTGCAAAAGCATGTTTTTGCCATACTGAAGCCCTCGAAACTTATTTCTAAGTTATGTAAAGGGTATTTAGGGTATGTTTAGATTATTTCATTGTTCCGGAGTCTACGTCGTGTTAAACTGATTACGTTTGCGTAATATTTTGCGATTTCACTTCTAGAAGTTGTTTAAGAGTTCGGAATCGTGCAAGAATCGAATACGTGCAATTGTCATGATAAAAATACAAATCTCATAAATAAAACACAAAAACTTCATTGATTGATATTTCGTTTGGAATCGTTACACGATTGAATCACCACAAATGTCACAGTCTCCCCTACTTTAGGAAATTTCGTCCCGAAATTTTATTCAAGGAAACTTGTGGAAACAGATGTGGGTATTTCGCTTTCATTTGATCCCATCATTCCCAAGTAAATTCTAGGCCACATTTGGATTCCCCAACAAACTTTAACTATTGGAATACATCTGCGCTTGAGTTCTTGACTTCACGGTCCAAAATCTCCCCGGTTTCTCGACAAAGTGCATAGTGTCATCAACGTGAATTTCGTTGAGAGGGACGTGAAGATTTATGTCGGCTAAACACTTCCTTAGATTGGACACGTGGAATGTTGGGTGAACATTCCCAAGTTTAGGAGGTAGCTCAAGTCGGTAGGCCACCTTTCCGATTCTTTCAACGATCTTGAATGGTCCAACGTATCGTGGTGCAAGTTATCCTTTCTTTCCAAATATGACCACTCCTTTCCAAGGGGATACCTTGAGTAGGACGTGATCACCAACTTTTTTGACGGCTTCTAGCTATTAGAAGGTTATCGCGTATTTTCTTGACTTTGTCTGTTGTGTCATGAATAAGTTCAGGCCCAGTAAACTGAGACTCTCCAACTTCATTCCAACATACAGGTGAACGACATTTTTGACCGTATAAAGCTTCGAAAGGCGCCATGTTAATGCTGGCGTGATAACTATTGTTGTAGGAGAATTCGATCAACGGTAGATGCGAATCCAAACTACCACCAAAGTCGATCACACACGCTCTAAGCATATCCTCCAACGTTTGAATTGTTCTCTTGGTTTGTCCATCCGTTTGAGGATGATAAGCAGTACTCAAATTGAGTTTGGTTACCATAGTAGATTGCATGGTCTTCCAAAAGTGAGATGAGAACCTAGCATCTCTGTCAGATATGATGTCCAAAGGAACACCATGACGAGACATAATCTGATCGACATAGATCTTGGCGAGTTTGTCAGTAGAGTAATCCGCACTACTTGCCAAAAAGTGTGCTGACTTTGTTAGACGATCAATGATTACCCAAATAGCATAATGACCTCTAGATGAATGTGGTAGTTTTGTGATGAGATCCATCGCAATATTCTCCCACTTCCATACCGGAATTTCTGGTTGTTCGAGCAATCCAGATGGGCGTTGGTGTTCAGCCTTGACTTTAAGACAAGTTAGGCATTTTGATACATACAAGGCAATGTCTTTCTTCATACCTGGCCACCAATACTAGGTACGAAGATCCTTGTACATTTTGTCTGCACTAGGATGGATTGAATAACGAGACTTATGAGCTTCGTCCATCAATAAGGTGCGGAGGTTGTCTTGATTTGGAACCCACAAACGGTTCAAATAATAGAATAATCCATTGTCTCTCATTTCGAGTTGAAGCTCAAGTTGATGTGGTAATTGACTACCCATCATGCCTTGTATAGCACAAGTACGCTGATCTTGAAGGATACTGGATATCTGATTGAATTTGAACAAAATGAAGCTGACACCCTCCTTACGACTAAGCGCATCAGCCACGACATTCGCCTTACAAGGATGGTAGTGAATCTCGCAATCGTAGTCGTTTAAAAGTTCGACCCAACATTGTTGTCTCATGTGCAGCTCCTTTTGATTGAATATGTGTTGGAGACTTTTGTGGTCGGTGAAAACCACACATTTTGTACCCTAAAGGTAGTGTCTCCAAATTTTGAGAGCAAAAACTACAGCACCTAACTGAAGATCATGAGTCGTGTAGTACTTCTCATGGACTTTCAATTGTCTTGACGCATAGGCTATGACTTTATCTCGTTGCATGAGAACACAACCAAGGCCTAGATTCGATGCATCACAATAGACAACAAAATTATCGTTGCCATCGGGTAATGATAGAATAGGAGCATCGCAGCGTTTTTGTTTCAGAGTTTGGAAGGCTTCCTCTTGTTTGGGTCCCCACTCAAAATGCTTATTCTTTTGAGTTAAAGTGGTGAGGGGAACCGTGATTTTTGAGAAGTTCGCAATGAATCGACGGTAATATCCAGCAAGACCAAGAAATGAGTGAACTTCTGTGGGAGTAGTGGGTGTGTTCCAATCCTTAATCGCAGCGATTTTGGAAGGATCCACATGTATACCTTGCTCATTTACTATGTGTCCCAAGAATTGAACTTCTTTTAGCCAAAACTCACACTTTGAGAATTTGGCATAAAGTTGTTCTTTCTTTAGTAGTTCCATAGTTAATCGAAGGTGTTGTTCGTGTTCGGATTGAGACTTTGAATAAATAAGAATGTCGTCGATGAAAACAATGATGAACTTGTCCAAATAAGGTTTACAAACCCGATTCATCAAGTCCATGAAAACAGCTGGAGCATTTGTCAAACCGAAAGGCATGACAGTAACCTCGTAATGACCATATCGAGTGCAAAAAGCAGTCTTGGAAATATCTTCTTCGAGCACACGAAGTTGATGATACCCAGAACGCAGATCAATCTTTGAAAAGTAACTAGCACCTTGTAACTGATCAAAGAGATCATCAATGCGAGGTAGGGGATATTGATTTTTGATCGTGAGTTTGTTGAGCTCACGATAGTCGATACACATACGGAAAGATCCGTCCTTCTTTTTCACAAACAGGACAGCAGTGCCCCAAGGTTAATAGCTTGGACGAATGAATCCTTTATCAGATAGTTCTTGAAGCAGTTTCGATAACTCTTGCACCTCAGATAGTGCAAGACGGTAAGGAGATTTAGCAATAGAGTTGGCATCAGTTACTAGATCAATGCGGAACTCGACTTGACATACAGGAGGTAAACCAGGTAATTCTTCAGGGAATACCTCAGGATAATCACGAACAATGGGAATATCCTGAGCAGTTTTGCTTTTGCCTTTCTCCTCTACGATATGTGCCAAGAAGGCAACATAGTTCTTTCGTAGGTATTTTCGGGCTTGGTTACAGGTCATGAGTTTAAGATTACTAGCGGGTTTCTCTCCACGAACTTCTAAGATTTCACCAGAGGGGAGAGGTATTCGAACTATCTTGTCAAAACAAATAACTTTGGCATGATGCTTGGTTAGCCAATCCATTCCTATGATGATGTCGAAGCTCCCGAGTTGCATTGGTGTGAGGTTAATGGCGAAAAGGTGGTTATTGAGGTTCAATTGGCAATCACGAATGATAGAATCTAGTTTAAGAGGTTCGCCACTAGCTATTTCGACTGTCAAGGGCTTTCTTAGTTTAGTTCTTGGCATTGAAAGCAATGGTTCAAAGGCTAAGGACACGAAACTCCTATCGGCACCCGAATCGAAAAGAACAGAAGAAGGATGATTGTTGACAAGGAACGTACCATTAACGACTTCGTTATCAGCACGGGCCTCGTTGGCGTTAATGTTGAATGCTCGTCCACGAGCTTGATTGGCATTGGCTAAATTCGAGCAATTGTTCTGGTAATGGCCCATCTCATCGCAGTTAAAACATGAACCGGGTGGAAAGTGAGGTCGAACGGGATTTGCTTAAGGTTGGACAGGGTTCTGAGCAGCTTCGTTTGGAACAGATCGACAAAAGTTGGCCAATTGGCCGAATCTTCCACAAGTCGTACATTGACAACATGGTTGATGAACTTGGTGGTGACCGTTGCACCGATTGTACAACGGTGCAGTACCAACATATGGCTTCCTCACAGGAGGTTGAGCTGGTTAGTTTTGAGGAGCTTGATTGGGTTGAGCGGCTGGAGCGGGTTGTGTAGTAACAGCGAAGTTCTGAGAAGCCTTACGCTTCTTTGTTCGTTTGGAAGGCTCGGCTTTGTTTCCCTATTGTTTCTCTTGAGTGGTTTTGGTGGATGATTTCTTATAGCCTTTGTGATGAAGGTTATCCTTTTTGACATGAGACTCGGTCAAAGTTGCAGCTAGCTCTGGCCTGTCGAAAAGTGGTTGGGTTACTTCCGGTAACAATGTCCTAAACAGGATCAGGCAAACCATCGATATATTTCTCGATTGCCTTATCCAAAGGTGTCACCATCGATGGACAGAGTAAACTCAACTCCTCGTACCGGTCAGTATAAGCACGATGTTCACCGCTATCCTGTTTGAGATCATGGAATTCGTTTTCTAGCGCCCTCCGCTTATGATGAGGACAGAATTCCTTCATCATTAGAGCCCTAAGCTCTTCCCACGTTTGAGCTAAAGCCACTTCGGCACCTCTATCTCTCATAATACCGTTCCACCATGTAAGAGCTCTCTTTTTTAATAGGCTCGACGCAAACTCAACTTTTCGCTCATTCGGGCATTGCACATGATGAAAAGTACTTTCGAGGCTCTCGAACCGTTGCAAAAGCCCAGTGGCTCCCTCAGACCCAGAAAACGATAGTGGTTGAGCTTAAGAAAATTGTTTAATAGTTGCACGGAGCTGCTGCATTGTTATTGTTATTGTTGTTCGCTTGATTAAGTTGGGTCACAAGATTCGGGAGTACCGCAACAATTTGCTGAGCGATAATGGCTGCCATTTGTATCATGTCTAGGAGGCATTCTAAAAGAAAACATGAAGGAAGGTATGTGAGATTCATATAAATCAAGAGAGGTGTTGAAAATATCGACGAAATAAGGATGGTGGTCATTTGTTCGTTTCTCGAAACAAACAAATGACACACGGTGACTAATTAAAGTAAATGGGTCTTTATAATGTATCGCGAACACATGCTTTAGCCTATAAGTGGACACTCACCCCAAGAGTTCCCAAGTAAGAGTGACTGGTCTAATTAAGTGGATTTGGACGAACGCTCTAACCTTGGATAGAAAACTCAGGGTACAGGCACCCACCCTTCCAGATTGCATGTGTTCACATTAATAAAACCAAAACTTTGACGAGATTTGAAAACTCTAAAAGCATAAAAGAGACCGATGATTCATTTTTGACTTTATGCCTTTAATTTGGTTTGGTTTTTGGTAATCACCTAAGGATAGGTGATAGTATTGTATTTTATGAATCTAAACGCAAGTAAACTCGCATTAGGGTCCTAGGAAGGTTATAGTCTAGGTCAAAGCATTACTAATAACCAAATACCCTATAACCAGTGCTCTGATACCAATCTGTAACACCCCGACCGCGTAAAAACAACAAACCGTGGCGGAAACATCAGGGAGTCACGTTAACAGATTATTTCAACAACACGTGGTAATGAAAGTTATGTTTTATTAAATATTGAAATTTCATAGTTACATTGTCTTGGAGTTTAAAACAAACTAAATAACTATTGTCTTTCCTTTTTTAAGGCACAAAGTCCGCGTCCAATCCTACGTGAGCATGCATCAACATCAAACTTGGTTTCCTGAAACATATGTGAAAACGAGTCAGCAAAAATATGCCGACAAGTACATAGGTTTTGTGAGTGTGTCAAATTCATGGCCTTTTATATGTATTGCAATACCATGCCGACTACTAGAGTCGTTAATTGAAAACCTTTTTGTCAAAGAGTATTTGGTATTGCAATAACAACTAACCAACTAAAACAAGTTAGTTATAGTTTATAAAAGACTTGTAGCCATGAATCTTGACCAAACATTTATATTGTAAATCCGAGTTAGAAAATCGTCTTGAAGAAACCTTGTTACGTTTATATCTTTAATTGAAAATTGTTATGTGTCCTTTGTTTGAAAACCTTTATTCTAAGTGATGCAAATAACGCCACGAATGTAATACGATAAAAGCACTTATATATAGGAAGTACCAGCGGCGTATCCACCATGCTTTTATCACATTACACATGTACCGTTATCTAAATCACTTACCATAAACCAATCGTCCATTGTTCGTGTCATAAACCATTCGTCCATTGTTCGTGTCATAAACCAATTGTTCATCGTCCGTGTAAACAAATTGTTCTTGTTTTAATTGTGAAAACTTTTGGTCGTTTTGGTGAATACATTCAAACGTGTGTTGACTCGTCTATACCACCAAAGGGTATCTTTAAATTGCAATAACAAACAACCAAAGGGTTTGTTAAAGTAAACAGTTTCGGTCGTTCCCCAAACTTCCCCACAAGCACCGGGAACCTTGGTAACGGGATTGTCAGTCCTATGGTACCATAACTTACTACTGGTCGGCTTGGCCAAAGCTAATGAATGTTATTCGTGTCATTTGTATAACATACCAACAAGTTCGTTCACATTATTGAAATTGTCTTGTTTATATAAACCATAGCTTTTGTAATTTGAAAACTTGAAAACAATTTAGCACATATGAATCACCCCAAGGCATTTGAAAAACATAAAAGAGGGGACTATGTACTCACTTTGGGTTGCAAAATAACCTTGAATCAGAGATTAAACAAGCTCAAATTTCGGAGAAATCAAATGTGTCCAAAAATTGGATAACTATGTAAATGTCGGGACTTTAATCGGCGAATCGGATAGAATGAGGTCTTGTAAACCAAATGAGTGATGGAACTCATATGAAATGGTTTAACAAAGTTAATATTCTGATTTGGAAAGATTCCTAAGTGCATTTGACCCGTTATGACTCGTTAAGGTAGTTTATGCTACTTTAACGGATCATTTACGTAAATGCGTGTTCAGATGGTTAGATATGTGTTATGATAAGTCTTACATGCCAAAATAAGTTTAGTAATGTTATAACATCAGTGTATATGGCAAAACGTTGGTTACATAGGCTTAAAATTGTTTTATGCGCAAAAAGGGCGTTTTAATCATTTATAAAGGCATAACTAATGACTTAACATCATACTAACCAAATGACGCGACCATAAGGTATAACCTCAGAGGATTATTCCCTATACAACTATGGTCACATATATGTGTTTGGACGGATACTAAGATCGACCAAACGGGTCGGATTCGAAAGTCAAAGAGGTGGTCAAGACCGCTCGACTTACGACCATAAATAAGCACTAAACTAAAAGTGACGAGTTAGACATGTCAAACACGTCTAATTAAGTTTATAAAACTGATTTGGTATAAAAAAAGTGTTTTGATACCCGAAAATAGTGTCGTCGTATAATGCGCATTATTGACTGAAACTTTGACTCGTCACTACAACTAGTAACGTGGTAAATCAGTAGGTATGATCACTAAGGATCATAACCATCGTTATTACGATCACGTTGCAAAGTTCAATTGAACTTTGTTTTGACCAATTAATGGTCAAAGCCGAAAGTCAAACACTGTTTGACTATTCGCTTGAAATAGCTAAAAGCAATGAAAAAGACTAAAGATGAGATCTTACTTCTGTTTAGGAACACCCAAGATCTCAAAGAACTCAGTAGGAGGCCTCCAAAAGGATGGAAGCAAGCTCCAAGAGTATGGGAGGACGAAGATGGAAATGAGCAAGGAGAAACGGTGAAGATCAAGCCTATTTATACTAATCTTGGAGCACCCAAATCATGCCAAGTGTTGATCCAGGTGTTAAGGCATGGACTAGTGTCCCTCCAAGCGTCTAATGCAGGTTAAAGTGGAATAGATCGCGACTTGGTGGCCAAGGAAGTTAACAAGAAGCTGCCACCTTGATTTTAAGAAGGTTCTAAGCTGGGGACACCTTACGGACCGTATGGGGTTTTGCCTTATGGTCCGTAAGGCCCTTACCGGGGCAGAAGTTTCAAAAATTGGCAGAAATGGCCCCTGAACTTGTTTTCATCGCGTTTTGGCACTTTTAACACTCGTTAAAACCCATTTTTAAGCTCCATAAGGATGAATAAACATAGGGAAATTGAAATATGTTCAAAAATGTCCCGGGTGTCGGTTCGTTCGGTCGTACGGTTGCGGTTTTCGGTTAATTACGATGGAAATCGTAACGAACGCGCAAATGACCGTAAACGCATAACGAATGATATTATTGTATTCCAATCATTAAAATACTAGATTTTAATGATTACAAAAATCTTTGGATGTGCGTACATGTTCCGGATAACGATATACGCGAATCGGCATAGTTTCGCAGAATATTCAAAATAGCGCTCGAAACTTATTTCTAAGTTATGTAAAGGGTATTTAGGGTATGTGTTGGTGCACTTTATGTCCGTCACTGTGCGAATAGACTAGTTAGAGCGTGTGTTGAATATTGTATAGATTAGATACGAATACACGACCCGAGCACGAACGTCGGATGAGAAAATGGACACATTTCGTACGAAATCTGTCAGTTTCGTACGAAATGGTTAATTTTCGTACGAAAATATGTGTCATTTTCGTACAAAAATCTCATCCCTATATATATGTGTTGTGTGTTCATTTGTTTGTAAGTTTTGGAAGCTCCCGGAGGGGAGGCGCTGGCAGATTCTCTCCAGGAACTCCGCCAGCCTGACAAGATGTATGCTCTTTTGGTATGAATGAATAAACATATGACTTTCGCGGCACTCTACTTCTACTCCATTCTGTAATAACGTTCTACCGAATCTGCTAATCATACGCCCAAACTTCCGTCTAGAACCGCCGCGATCCGGACCCACAACTGTAAAAATTTGTCAAAACATTGAAAATTCCGGCATTTTTAGAAATTCGGACGGTGCAGCTAGCATTCGGGTGGTTTTCGATGCAGATTATATGGTGAAGCATTAGTGATGAGATCAGGTTGATGTCTACTCTTCGTAAAAGTGCGGTCGCATAACTTAGTTCTGGTTGAGGAGTTGTTTATCAGATTCTATAGTCAATGGTCACATTTATGCCCGGCAGTCGTCAAGTTCCCGGAAGCACACACGACCGCTTAGTGATACGGAGTACCCATTTGAACTCTGCATTGCATATGAACTATTTTCCGGACTAACCGCCAGGAAATAGGGATGTCTTGTAGTTTCAGTGCCCCGTGCGCTCCGACCACGGCTAAATGCCGGGCAGTCGTCAAGTTAGCGAAAGCACACACGACCGCTTAGTGGTGCAACGTATCCAATTTAACTCTGCATTGCAAATGAACTATTTTGCGGACTAACCGCCGGAAAATAGGGATGTCTTGTAGTTTCAGCGCCCCATGCGCTCCGACCATGGCTAGATGTTTGCCTTTTATGACTAAAGAGGATGATTTATGGAATCGGATCTTTCAGAAGAAAGATATGTACCAGTTGCTCACGAAATAGATTATGCTTGTGATTTCGTGATCAGAGGAAGTTCAGAATTTTCAGATCATGATACTGGTTGATGCTTAAGGGATGTAGGAATTAAAGTCCTGATCTTCGATGTGGGGCAGTAGAGCAGGGTTAGCAGTCATTAATACCCGTGAGGATCTAAGGATATTCAAGATATGTTGAGTGTACACGAATGTTCAGTGATGATCTTAGGTGTTGAGGATTAGCTCAGGGCATTAATGTTACCAAGCTGAGGTTATTCAAGATATGTTTCGTGTACACGAATGGCCGCTGATAGCTTTTGGTGCCATTATTATTAGTCTTCAAGCAGATGAGTCATTCTTGTTAGACTAATCACCGTCAGATGATGATGTTTGTCGATTAAGCTGCGCCGCTCCTGCGAAGTGAGCTATATATCTGTCATTGTGACTAAAGTGGAAGAATGTGATTTTGATCACGTTTCTCAGATTTGATATGTTACCGGATACTTTGATTCGATGAAGATTTGATGGTTATAAAGATTACCGATTTGCTGATCTATCTTTCCAGGAGTATGCTTAAGATATGATTACAGAAATCGGGATTTCAGATCTTCATGGGTATTCATTAATTTGAAGGTTACTGGTGTGGTAATTCAAAGTTTCTATCAATTGCCGGTTGGATCTTGAAGATCAGAGGATCGAGCATGAGAGATATGCACTAAACCGAACACTGATGTGGTTGACGAAGAAACAGAGATGCTGCACTGATTAGTTTTTTGAATTAGTGTTTATTCAAGAAAATTTGTCGATCAAGCAAATTAGAGGGGGGCGGAAACCGTGCAAACAATGTTCTGAACTGGAGATTTCATGGGGAATTTAATGTTAATAATACAAACCCGGATGATCAATTCAGAGGAATCTGTTGACGCGTTCTACGACATCGGCAGATACCTTGATTTAAAGCTGCAGAATATTCAAACACGGCTCAGAGATTTCTAGATCAAGAAAAAGCTTCGACAGTAACGGACAAGGGGGAATCTGTTGCTGCACTTTTGTCCGTCACTGTGTGAATAGACTAGTTAGAGTGTGTGTTGAATATTGTATTGATTAGATACGAACACACGACCCGAGCATGAATGTCGGATGAGAAAATGGACACATTTCGTACGAAATCTGTCGGTTTCGTACGAAATGGTCAATTTTTGTACGAAAATATGTGTCATTTTTGTACGAAAATGCACCATATTTTCGTACGAAAATCTCATCCCTATATATATGTGTTGTGTGTTCATTTGTTTGTAAGTTTTGGAAGCTCCCTAAGCGGAGGCGCTGGTGGATTCTCTCTAGGAACTCCGCCTGCCTGACAAGATGTATGCTCTTTCGGTATGAATGAATAAACGTATGACTTCCGCTGCACTCTACTTATACTCCATTCTGTAATAACGTTCTACCAACTCTGCTAATCATACGCCCAAACTTCCGTCTAGAACCGCCGTGATCCAGACCCACAATTGGTATCAAAGCTACGAAGCTCTGCGTGTAATCGTGATTCGAATCGGACGAGTTTCGGTGTATTCGAATCAATTTCGGTTGATTTTCGGATCGATTTCGGTGAATTCCGGACATTGTCGGTGTGTCGTGTGTGTTTTAAAGACTGATTTGGTGTGATTCAGAACGAATATTGTTCATTTTGATATGTTTTGGTGTGTTTGATGACTTTCGGTTCATTTCGGTGAAATTTGTTAATTTTAGGATCGAGTTTTGATATTTCAGTAAATTTTAGATCGATTACGAACTAGTTTTTGGGTAAAGGGTTACCCTGATGATTTTATATATAAACAAACCAAAAACAAGTAGCGTGGAAACGCCCACACTAGTTCAAACATGGTAATTCCCCATGAATGTAAGCCAAAGAAAAAACACACTAAACTACCAAGAACATCAAAGACAAACTACTAGACAATAATCTAGAGAAACAAAAAAACTAATAAATAATCAGCCTTCTTCATCTTCCAATCGGTTGCTATAAATCTCCCATGTTTCAAGCAATCTTCGCACATTGTAGCAATCCTTGAACTTGACTCCCATTAGCTTATATCGAACCGTTTTCAAAATTGTATCACTTAGAACCTCCGGCAGTCTCGTCTGGTTCTTGAAAAGTCTCGCATTACGTTCCTGCCAAATGAAACACGTCGCAACAGCCATAATAAGCCTACTAATATAGTTGGTCGCTGACTTAGACCCAGCCCGAGCCCCCAGCCAGTCAACGATATCATCCCACTCTGGGCCAACAGTACTCATACCCCCTTTTCCGTGAACCGTGATCCAAACTTGAGTTGAATAGTTACAATCGAAAAACAGATGGTTATGGGAGTCAACTTCCGCATAGCAAAGAAGACAACACATCATATTTCATATTTTTCCTTCTGGAAAGATCCCATTGTACAATTTTATCTTGAGTGAGGAGCTTACGACGAATCACCAGCCATATAAAGAAAGCATGTGTTGGAATACACTGCGAGAACCAAACATACTTAACCCAATCCACCTCTGCTGCTCTCTGTCTAACCGAATGCCACACTTGAGACGAAGAGTACTCAACTAACTCATTATCATCCTTCCATAGGAGCTGGTCAGACCTATTCGGATCTGTATGGATATCATCTAGCTGATTTAAAACCGGAAACATATCCCTCCACGCCACTGGCCACCTCCAAACACCACTAACATGAATCCCCTGAACTGTATTATTAAGAGTAAAACCTGCATTTGAGATGGTTCTAGGAGTCAAGAAGTTACCAAGCGGACCCAAGTGACACCACGAATCGTACCAAGCTGAAGTATTGCTACCATCATCCAACTTGGACCAAACAAATTCTCTAATAAACGACCGAAGCTGTAAAATTTTCCGCCAGCTCCAACAACAATTCGCCACCGACTTACAAGTCCAAAAGCTTTTACCTCTAAGTCTGTACGAATGAATCCAAGCAACCCAAAGAGAATCACGCTCAACCAGAATGCTCCAAATATGAGAAGACATAAGCGCTTTATTAACATCCCCAATACGACGAATACCTAAGCCACCCTCGTACTTTGGAACACAAACAGACTTCCAGGAAGCTTTAGCCTTCCCCTTGTGACAGGAACCATCCTAAGACCATAAGAAGTTTCGCATTTTGGCTTCCAGATCTTGAATGATACGGTTAGGCAGGATAAAAACTGAAGACCAGTAAATATGCATTGAAGAAAGAACAGAGTTTATAAGCTGCAGGCGACCCGCAAAGGAAAGAAGTTTATTCCTCCAATTTGAAATCCATTGATCCAACCTCTCCACTAAGGCACTACATTCTTTGTACACAAGGCTAGAAGAAATAAGAGGAACCCCCAAGTATTTTACTAGAAGAGACCCCTCCATAAACGGCAGGAAAGACAAGATATGGTTTTTAACATGAGCTGGCACATTACAGAAAAACCCCGTGCTCTTTTGAATACTAGGAACTAGACCGGACATGTTCGAAAAATTCGAAAGACACTTGAAAACACACTGCACCGACTCAACATCTTCTCTCGCAAACAAGAATAAATCATCTGCAAAACACAGGTTAATGATACGCTGCCTTTCGCATTTATTGTGAAATTTGAAGGATGTATCAATCCTAGAAGCATGCTGCAATATACACATGAAAACCTCCATAACCAGCGTGAATAAATAAGGAGATAACGGGTCTCCTTGTCGAAGGCCACGCTTACCTTTAAAATAACCATCACATTCCCATTAACACAAATAGAATATGATGTTGTCGAAACCCAAACTATAATCCAATCCACCATCTTTGTGTTAAAGCCGAACCCAATCAGAACGTTTTTCAGGAACCTCCAATCAACCGTATCATAAGCTTTCTGAATATCCACCTTGAAAGACACCGTGGGGGCCTGAATTTCTGTGATAATTATGCATAAGCTCTTGAGTCAGCAAGATGTTATCCAACATTTTCCTACCAGGAATAAAAGCAGATTGGTTGATACTAACAACCTGATGGAGCACACCCTTTATACGGTCAGCAATAATCTTACTAACAAATTTGAATAAGACGTTACAGCAGGCATAGGACGATAATCAGAAACCATAACTGGCGAGGGTTTCTTCGGCACTAGCGCAACAAGAGTATGGTTGATTAGGCCCAGTAATCTGCCTGTATTAAAGAAATCAATAATTGCCATAGAAACATCATTACCTATAATCGGCCAAGCAACTTTAAAGAAAGCAGCAATGTAACCATCCGGGCCTGGAGCTTTGTCATTACCTATAGAAAACATGGCTTTCTTAACCTCATCCATCGTAACCGGACGGATCATGAGGGAAGCATCAATCGGGTTCACAACCTTAGTAAACAGATCTGGAGTAGGATGCATGGATAAATCATCTTGGCTACCCGAGAAATTTTCATAATGTTTCACAAAAGCATCTTGAACCGCATCACCCTCATGCACTACACCATTCGTATCCAATACAACTTGGATTCGGCTTCGATGGTTCCTACTCTTCACTGCTGCATGAAAGAAAGCAGTATTAGCGATGCCAGCTCTTAATCATTCCATCTTAGACTTCTACTTTAAAAACCTTTCCTCATCAAGAGACGCTTCTTGAAAATCAGAATCCAGCTTCCTTTCTCGAGCTCTAAGGTCAGCATTCATGGGATCCTTATCAATATCCTTTTGAATGTCATCCAGTTTACCACGAATATCAGCCATCTTCTTATGGAGATTGCCTAGCTTAAAGAGTAAAGCACGTAAAGGAGTCTTTAGCATCTGAAGCTTCTTCACAACCCTAAACTGATAAACCCCATTAACACTCATCTCCCACGACTCCTTCACAATCCTTAGAAAATCAGGCTTATGAACCAAAAAGTTTGCAAACTTGAAAGGCTTATGCTTACTAGTAACAGCTCGTTTAATTGTGAGAACACAAGGAGAGTGATCTGACAATCTATAAGGATGAAAAACAGCCACTGAATTAGGGAACTCAGTAATAAACGGAGTATTGCCGATGATATGATCAATTTTCTTGAGGAAGCCAACACCCTTCTTTGACTTTTGGTTCCATGTAAAATGGAGACCCGACTGGTTAATATCCATCACATCAATATCTGAAACACAAGCTTGAAAGTCCCGCATACCCGTTGAAACAGAGGAGGCACCCATAGACTTATCCTCCAGGTATAGAGCCGAGTTAAAATCTCCCATAATCAGCCACGGTTTATCACCTACCATAAGTTTATGCATAGATAACTGGGACCATAATTCTCGCCGAGTGATATAGTAATTAGCTACGTACACAACCGAACAGAATAACCATTTCTTGTCTTCTTTAACGAATAACTGAATATGCATGACTTGCGACGTTTGAGACAACACCATCAAATAAAAAACCATCGGGTTCCAACCTATGATAATACGAGTTCCTTTATCACAAGAACCCCCATTAGAAGTCCAATCCCAACGACGGAACACTGAGTTACAGACCTTACTAAGATTTCCGACACCAACATGAGATTCTAAAATAGCACAAAAACTGAGATTACTATCTTTAACTATCTTTCGAACCTCCTTTTGTTTTAGAGGGCGGTTCAACCCCCTAATATTCCATGAAGCAAGACTAACCATTAGAAACCTCCGGGTTAGGAGTGCCTGCCCCTTTTTTAGCATTAGAATTACAGGTGCCTTCCGTGATAAAACTCGTCAGTTTCATTATATACTTCCATGACCTCTTCATCATCCGCCTCCTGCTGTCCACCTTCTCCCTCCTTGACCTTTCTCCATATTATCATCATTTAAGACCTCAAACGGATTTCTAGAAACAACAGTATTTAAAGATTCCGACTTATACAAGTTATCCTTCGGCTTAGCTCCAACCGGCCTATACTCAAATTTCGGCTTTTGTTTGTTAACTTGAAAACTCGTCTTCAGAGCCACTCTCTTGGTATGCACTCCCGTGAACCCTTCCTCATCAACAACAGGCTTTTTATCAGGTCTTTGTCCTAGATCATAAGGCTTACGAGCTTTGTCATCACTCACTTGTTTTCCCGGCTCTTTTGATGTTTAGGATAATGATCATCTGAGTGGCAAAAAACACAGCAATGCGAGCACCTATGTGGATTCCATTCATACTCAATAGACATAGTCTCCTTGACATACCCATCACCCTCAAGTTCCGGAATTGCCATAGTAATTTCCTCTTTAAGCTCCTTATCAGCTGACACTTCAATTAAAGCTCTAGCATAGCTACTACGGCCCCAGGAATCCAAGCACATCGAAGTAGTGTAAGAATCTAGATGTTTGTGATCACCAATGGCTGTAGCGATCAAACTAAGACCATCCTCTGTATACGCGGCTAAAGGAACATCATGTATCTTGACCCATAATTGCAGATTCTTAACCTCCTTTTTTATCAGCCTAGTAGTGGGAGTCCACTCACATAAAATCAAAGGTTGTGATCGAATAATCCATGGGCCCTCGTTGAGGACAGCCAGCATACCAGTTTGGTCTGCAAACTTGAAGAAAAAGAAACCATTATCATTCATCATAGATTTTTGCAATCCAAACTTTTCCAGTTATTTTTCACATAATACTCCACAACCGGGTAGGCAATTCGATCCCCAGGAAGTACCCGTATAATGTGTTTGCTAGCTTGTGTTTAACTACCCGAATCGAATCCTTTGGCAAAACCACATCACAATTCTCATGCTGCATTGGACTAGCAAGTGATCTGAAATTAAGTTTTTTGTTACTCGACTTGGCCACCAAATCAGCATATGATAGTGACTTAGACCCCTTCTGCTCGTCATTTTGGCTAATACCTGCGGCGCGACCATCATCAATCTTTTGATCCGGTTGGCCTTGTTCCATGACAGGCACAGTAATCTTGGTCAGTTCATCAATAATATTAAACATATCAGGTACTTGTCGAGCAGGAGTCACAATACCCCTCCGAGGCATTAACGTGCTACCTTCAACATCTACCACTCTTGAAGCCAAATCCAGGAACGATAATGAATGTTTTCGACGATCGTTGAGCGAATTTCCACCAGCTTTTTTAAGTATATTCTTAATGTCATCATCAACTCCCTCCATCAGCAAACACACTGCCAACCATGCAAAAGAAACCGAGAGAAAAAGCCAGAAACCTTCAACCTAAGAAAACCCTAATCTAGCAAAACCCCAATCCATAGATCTTCACCAAAATCAAATAGAGAACCAGGTAAACCAAGGTTACTGCCACACCAGTAGGACCGAAACACCCAATACACTATTCAATTAGATCAGAAACTATGATTATGTCCGGCGATAGATGAAAAGAAACAAGAAAACCCTAAAATCTGACCGATTCAGACTTGCTACAAGAGTTCGTATCAATGTATGATTAACATACACTAATCACAGATCTGTTACACAAGTTATCCACGATCAAAAGATAGGATTACCAAGAAGAACCAAAATCGCCATGCGGGTCAAACCAGTAAGTGTTTTATGGACCATATTATGCGTTAATTACGAACTAGTTTTAATGGACAAAACTTGTTAAGAAATCTGTATTGTTCATAACGTCATATTTTATTAACAATCAGTCAGAAATTACATTCTCAGAACATTCAAAATCTTAAAAAGAAAAATGAAAAAAAAGGATCTTGGAACAATAGGTTTAGTGCCAGTGTATCATCAAATCTGATTGTTCTTATATCATCTTCATACGACGCATATACGGGTTCTCGAGTGTTTCCGATCTGAATCTGAATTGCTTTTATTCCGTATAAGGTTCGACAAGGTTTAAATTTGAATCCGAGTTGGTATTAAAACGAATCTGAATTGCTGATGTTTTCGTCGTATCAGATATCTGGATCATATTACAGATCTGAATCCTTCAAGATCTGAGTTTGGTTCATAATAAACACGAGCTTTGGTGTTTATCGACGATCGTTTGTGTTTTTCGGACTGATTTGATAGAATTTTGGATTGTATCAATGTGTTTCGGTCTAAGGACTCAATCAGATTATGTGTTTCTGTTATAGTTTCTACACATTGAATTCAGATCTGAGTTTTGTTGAAAGCTTGTGATTTTTGTTGAGGTTTGAATCAAAGTCAAGTTGCTGTTAAATGATCGATTATGTTGGTTGATAAATGAAAACTTAGAAGTTGCAGGTTTCATATTGTTATAGATCTAAATTGAATCCTAGATTGAGAAGAGGAGCTGGTTAATTGTTGTCGTGATTGTGATTTAAAGATAAGATTTTTAGCGACAGTTTGTTAGTGTTGGATTTGGATTTGTAGTGACATTTTGTTGTTGCTAAAAGTATTCGAAGGGTTGGTGTAATAGAAAACTAGAAGAAGAAAAGAGATAGTGAGCTTTGCGGCTGAATTAAATCAAAAAGAGCTTTAGGATTAGTCTTCTTTGACAGTTCATTAAAATAAAAAATATAAAAAAAAACTTCTAAAATAATGGTGTTTGGTATTTTGGGCTTTATTAGTTAAAAGAAATAATAGAACTGTAAAAATCAGAGTTGAAAAGGTTGGTTGTCACGTGATTGATCTGATAAGGATATTATAGTAATTAGAAAATCTCAAAGTAACAGCTCATTAAGTTTCTTTTAAGTGTTTAAAAGAAAATAAAAAAAATATACAATTTTGGTTTAGAAAGTTTGGACGAGAGAGTAATGGGCTGAATTTTTTTTTTCAAAATATTCTGTTAGTAATTGGAATACATAATTTGATTTTGGGTTGTGACATTTCAAGCTTTATTCTAGTGGGTCGTGATTTTGAAGTGTGATTGGGCTGATAATTAGTGGACCATATACGTAAGTGGAGGGCAATACAATATTATTTGGGACTTGATCTTTTGGGCCGAGATTTTGGACATCGGGCTCTAAATTTTAGCAGATCAAGATTGTGAACGTAGTGGACCGGGTTTCCAAAACACGCTAAGATTTTTGAACCGTATTTTGAGTTGAGGTTTTTGAATCGGGTTTTTAATCTACAAAATTTTCAAGTTTGACTATTTGGGTTCAAGAGGCAAAAAAAAATTAAAATGTGCAGTGATTCAAAACGTAAAAAGATGTTAAAAGATAATTTTGAAAATTTCACGATTCCACAAAATGCATCAGGTCGAGGGATGGCGGAACAGTATTATGATTTAGTGTATGAAATGAAAGATTTTGGTGTTGTGATATCAGATACTGAGAAGATTTTAAAATTTGCAGATGCTTTACCCTCGGAGTGGGATGATTTTGTGTTCATATTGAAGAAATATTCTGATTTGTCTGAAATTAGAGTATATGAGTTTCTTGAAGGGTAAAAACTCATGAACCGATAGCAAAATGGAAGAGAAGGATGGAGTCTGAAAAAAGAATGATGGCGAAGAACTGTGAAGTCAAAGATTCAAGTACATCTACAAATAAGTCTTCAAGTTCTAAACCAATCTGCCCAGTTTATGATGTAGATTTGAATGACTATCTGGCAGATAATGCCAAACTCTTGTGTAATTTGAAGAGTTTGACATTAGAAAATAAAAATTTAAAAGAAAATGAAAAATAATTTCAAAATAAAATAGAAAGTTAATAAAATGAGAAATTAGTTTTAATGAAAATATTTTCGAAAAACAAAACGAAATAAATTCTTATCTTAAGAAAATAATTCAACTTGAAAATGATGTTGAGATTGCTCAAAAGAAATTGAAAGGTTTTATTACATCATCTTTAATGTTAGATCATATTGTTCCAAAACCTTTCTAAGTTGAAATTCCAATAAGTGACAATGTCATAAATTATGACGATTTCATAATTGAAGATTGTGATGATGAAAATGATAAAAATGAAATATTCTTCAAACGAAAAGAAAAATATAAAAACATTGTTCTACAATCTACTAAAAAGGGTGAATGCTCAAAGCAAAAACCTTCTAAGCAGAATGGAGAACAAAAACAAAAGCAAAAACAAAATTTTCAAAACTCAAAAATTTTTAAAATAAAAATAAAAGTTCATCGGACGATCATCCAATCAAAATAAAAAATCAAAAAAATTTGAAAATCTAAACTCACAGAAATTTGATGATGAGTGGTGCAGTTGGACCACTGTACTCAAAAGTCAAACCAAAGTTACAGAAGTAGCAGGAATGATGATTACTACACGTCAAAACAGTGTTATGATTTAGGAGTGTGGATTGATCGAGAAGAATGCGGCGATAACAGGATGTGTTTTAACTGTGGTTTAATCAGACACATTGCTGTTTATTGCATGAAACCAAGAAAAGAACAGACAAAGGTTAACGACATACGAAGATGTTTCAAATGTCAAGGCAAAAGCCATATCATAAGAGATTGTCCAATAAGTTTGAGGAGATGATTGTCGGATAAATTTAAAGGGGAGAAAAAGAAAGCTGTGAAGAAGACAGTGAAGACAGAAGAAAAGCCCAAAGAACGAAAAGTAAAATTATCACAAGGGCAAAAAGATAAACTGATAAAGAAAAGAAAGAAAGCTAGAGAATATTTGGAAAAAGATTTTGTCTTCGGATAAGCCGATTATTTCTGATGCAAGTTCTGGAGAATTGTTTCATAACACTAAAAGTTGCAAAACTTCAAGTGAAACGTATTCATCAGACACAAATCTGAAGACATAAGAGAAAACGGTAGAAAAGGAAATTGTTTATCAAACAGTTGCAAAACCGAAGGAAGTTTGGAAAGCTAAGGTTTTGGATGATTCATAAGAAATATTGAAACTGTTTGATGACAAACGAGATTGTGAATGCATTAAAGTTTCTTATGTTGATGAATCCGGTCAACCCAAATCCAATATGGATTGGGTTCCAATTCAAAACTAACTGAAGTTTTTTTTAAATGTGTAGGATAACCAAGCTTCAAGCAAACGTATCTTCAGAAGTAGTGGTTGTTCGTGCAAAGTTTGAAGAGATGGATAATGAGACAGAGATTAAAGTTTTTGATATCCACACAAACAAAATGGTAGTCTCGCGTTCACAATCGTAAAAAATCGTTAAATGTTTAAAATGGAAGATTCTAATTGTCGATTTCGAAAAGATGTTTTCAGTTTTAGGGGGAGAAAAATTTTAAAATTGTCAAAATCCAAAATCAAAAATTCCTGTAAAATTGAAAAACATCATTTCAAAATCATTTTAGATAGATACAAATTTTCAAAAAAAGCCAAAAAACAATAGAAAATCTCAAAATATCAAAAACATTGAAAAAATAAAAAATGAGATTTCTTGTGCAAAAAGAGGAAATGATAATACATCAGTGGACTATCAGTGCATGCTAAAGATATGTGTTGTTTAAAATGGTTAAACAGTCTCACTAAAGATGTGTGGGTAGGCTCAGCTAGACTAGTAGTTTTGCAAAAACGATACAAACCTAAACAGAAAAGCCTAGTTCTAGTGGGAAACGCGGTTGAGAGCATAGTACTTAGTTTTTTCCTTCGTGACTGTGTACCTACTCGGTAATCGCTGAATGCTAAAAAGCATAAAAACCGGTCAATTTGTGAACTTTCACAACTTACTGAAAAAGTCACTGTGATTGTGTATTTCATTTTGCAAAGAGTTAAACTTGTTTTATTTCTTTATTTTTGTTTAAGAATTGGACATCCCCTGCGTATACAAAAGTATCGAACTGGATGTTAGTGCCTAAACATTTCTGCTTTATTTTACTTGGTGTTTCGTTTAAATCTCGGATTACCTCTGCGTATATGGGAATATTGATCTGGTAATTAAGAGTTAAACAATTTCAACTTGTTTTTATTTCTTATTTTGTTTAAGCATTGGACTTTCTCTGCGTATCAAAAGATCGACCTGATTGTTAATGTTTAAACATTCTGCGTCGTTTTCTCACAAATCACAGTTGATGAAAGTTTAAAGGCATTACTTGAGTCAGTGTATTATATGATGAGGGGTATACTGAGATTGTGGATCCATAAGAACTTAGTGCAAATTAATGTACCTTAACGTATCGGTAAGCATTACGAAAGTTTTTAGATTGAGTTTAAGTGGACAACAATACCGACAATCCATGTGAATTGTTTAAACTGAGTGTTTCATCTAGATCAACGGTGATATGTCTCAAGTAAACTGATATGATCCTCTAGCACGTTTTCTCACAAAAATATAAACTGCAAATATTACATTTCAGTATGTTTACATTTCTACATTCAATTTTAAAAATCCAAAAAGATTTTCTTTCAAATCTTCCATGGTAACCTGATAATGTTGGATGTGAGCCGGACCTAAGAGACTGTTGAGATACTGTCTATCTGTGGATACGTATGGTTGTTCTTAAACGTCAAATCTTAGAGATTCGGAGCATCATTCAAGGGGAGATTGTGGTTTCACTTGAAGATGTTATCCAAGGCAGTTCAAGACTAAACATCACAGATTTCTAGCTATGTCCAAGGGGGAATCTGTTGGTGAACTTTGTGTCCGTCATTGTGCGAATAGACTAGTTAGAGCGTATGTTGAATATTGTATAAATTAGATACGAACACACGACCCGAGCACGAACGTCGGATGAGAAAATGGACACATTTCGTACGAAATATGTCAGTCGAAATGGTCAATTTTCGTACGAAAATATGTGTCATTTTCGTATGAAGAAAATGCACCATATTTTCGTACGAAAATCTCATCCCTATATATATGTGTTGTGTGTTCATTTGTTTGTAAGTTTTGGAAGCTCCCTGAGGGGAGGCACTGGCGGATTCTCTCCAAGAACTCCGCCAGCCTGACAAGATGTATGCTCTTTCGGTAAGAATGAATAAACGTATGACTTCCGCTGCAATCTACTTATACTCCATTCTGTAATAATGTTCTACCGAATCTGCTATCTAATGCCCAAACTTCCGTCTAGACCGCCGCGATCTCGGACACACAACTGGTATCAGAGCTACGGTACCGATTCATTCAATCTAACAGTTGATGAATCACCTACGCTCATGAATTAAGAACATAGGAGGGGTTTTAGACGTATATCATAAAATAAACGGACAATCATTGGACAAACTGTAAAATTGAATTTATAGGATTGTTAGAAACTGATTTTCGACCAGATCTGTGCAAAAATCTTCTTGAAATTCGAAGAAATGAAGACTCTGGATCGAAAAACGTCATCAGTTCAGTTTGGTGCGAAAACTCAAATTTTCGTGCGAAAATATATACCAAATTTTCGTGCGAAATTTTTTCACGCAAAAATCTCATTTTCGTGCGAAAATAAGGCATTGGAAAATATTTTTGATCGTACTGACGAGATGAGTGTCCAGAAAAATTTGGTGATATAAATTTTTTCGATATTTTAACGTCAGATTCGGTGTGTTCGGGGACACCGTCTAGCGCTTCAGAGTACAGATTTGATGATACGGTCACAAAATGTTGAAATTGGGAGAGTCACGGATACCTGCGCAGAATACTGATCATCTGGTGTAGTGACTTTCAATGGGCCTAGCGTCAAATCCGCATTTCGTCAAAACCGCAATTTTGGGAATTTTTCGCAAAATTTGGGTTTTTTGGGACGATGCCAAAAACGTCAGAATTTGCTAAAAATGAGGGGAATAAAAATTTGTCAAAACATTGAAAATTCCGGCATTTTTAGAAATTCGGACGGTTGCAGCTAGAATTCGGGTGGTTTTCGATGCAGATTATCTGGTGAAGCATTAGTGATGAGATCAGGTTGATCTCTACTCTTCGTAAAAGTGGGGTCGCATAACTGAGTTCTGCTGAGGAGTTGTTTATCAGATTCTATAGTCAATTGTCACGTTTGCCCGGCAGTCGTCAAGTTCCCGGAAGCACACACGACCGCTTAGTGATACGGAGTACCCATTTGAACTCTGCATTGCATATGAACTATTTTCCGGACTAACCACCAGGAAATAAGGATGTCTTGTAGTTTCAGTGCCCCGTGCGCTCCGATCACGGCTAAATGCCGGGCAGTCGTCAAGTTAGCGAAAGCACACACGACCGCTTAGTGGTGCAACGTATCCAATTTAACTCTGCATTGCAAATGAACTATTTTGCGGACTAACCACCGGAAAATAGGGATGTCTTGTAGTTTCAGTGCCCCATGTGCTCCGGCCATGGCTAGATGTTTGCCTTTTATGACTAAAGAGGATGATTTATTGAATCGGATCTTTCAGAACAAAGATATGTACCAATTGCTCACGAAATAGATTATGCTTGTGATTTCGTGATCAAAGGAAGTTTAGAATTTTCAGATCATGATACAGGTCGACGCTTAAGGGATGTAGGATTTAGAGTCCTGATCTTTGATGTGGGGTAGTAGAGCAGGGTTAGCAGTCATTAATACTAGTGAGGATCTGAGGATATTCAATATATGTTGAGTGTACACGAATGTTCAGTGATGATCTTAGGTGTTGAGGACTAGCTCAGGGTTTTAATGTTACCAAGCTGAGGTTATTCAAGATATGTTTAGTGTACACGAATGGCCGATGATAGCTTTTGGTGCCATTATTATTAGTCTTCAAGCAGATGAGTCATTCTTGTTAGACTAATCACCGCTGGATGATGATGTTTGTTGATTAAGCTGCGCCGCTCCTGCGAAGTGAGCTATATATCTGTCATTGTGACTGAAGTGGAAGAATGTGATTTTGATCACGGATGGACGTTTCTCAGATTTGATATGTTACCGGATACTTTGATTCCGATGAAGATTTGCTGGTTGAAAAGATTACCGATTTGCTGATCTATCTTTCCAGGAGTATGCTTAAGATATGATTACGGAAATCGGGATTTCAGATCTTCATGGGTATTCATTGATTTGAAGGTTACTGGTGTGGTAATTCGAAGTTTCTATCAATTGTCGGTTGGGTCTTGAAGATCAGAGGATCGAGCGTGAGAGATATGCGCTAAACCGAACACTGATGTGGTTAACGAAGAAACAGAGATGCTGCACTGATTAGTTTTTCGAATTAGTGTTTATTCAAGAAAATTTGTCGATCAAACAAATCAGAGGAGGCTGGAAACCGTGCAAACAAAGTTCTGAATTGGAGATTTCAGGGGGAATTTAATGTTGATAATACAAACCCGGATGATCAATTAAGGGGGAATCTGTTGACGCGTTCTACGACATCGGCAGATACCTTGATTGAAAGCTGCAGAAAATTCAAACACGGCTCAGAGATTTCAAGATCAAGAAAAAGCTTCGACACTAACGGACAAGGGGGAATCTGTTGATGCACTTTGTGTCCGTCACTTTGCTAATAGACTAGTTCAAGCGTGTGTTGAATATTGTATAGATTAGATACAAACACATGACCCGAACACGAACGTCAGATGAGAAAATGGACACATTTCGTACGAAATCTGTCAGTTTCGTACGAAATGGTCAATTTTCGTACGATAATATGTGTCATTTTCGTACGAAAATGCACCATATTTTCGTACGAAAATCTCATCCCTATATATATGTGTTGTGTGTTCATTTGTTTGTAAGTTTTGGAAGCTCCCTGAGGGGAGGCGCTGGCGGATTCTCTCTAGGAACTCCGCCTGCCTGACAAGATGTATGCTCTTACAGTATGAATGAATAAACGTATGACTTTCGCTGCACTCTACTTCTACTCCATTCTGTATTAACGTTCTACCAAATTTGCTATTCATACGCCCAAACTTCCGTCTAGAACCGCCGCATTCCAGACCCACATTATGTTTAGCTTATTTCATTGTTCCGGAGTGTACGTCGCGTTAAACTGATTACGTTTGCGTAATAGTTTGCGATTTCACTTCCAGAAGTTGTTTAAGAGTTCGGAATCGTGCAAGAATCGAATACGTGGAATTTTCATGATAAAATTACATATCTCGTAAATAAAACACAAAAATTTCATTGATTGATAATTCGTTCGGAATTGTTACACGATCGAATCAACACAAATGTCACAATAGGCGACACTAGAGACAAGTTTGTTAATGTTTAATCATTGTTTCATTAATGTGTAGACAATACAGATCCTGGAAACACTTGGACAGAGCTTCACCTCTGTCGTGAGAAAATCTCTGAATCTTACAAATGAAATGACAAGTCTCCTTATTTATATTTGTCCAAGTTCGCTTGTGGGAGAAGGAGTTCGGGCGAACTTGACATCACAATACCATTACAAGTGAACTTGACCCTTTATATACATAAACTTCGTCATTTCGCTCCTAAATACTGACTCGACTTTATACGATGACGTAGGCAACAGACATATGCATCAACAGACTCCCCCTTGGATGTTGTCGTAGTCATCATTCTTCAATTAAGTTCTTGAGTCTTTACTGTTCTCTTGATTTTTATTTCTTGAATAACTTTAACTTCCTTGATCTTCATAGCATCTACAATCCTTTTCTCCTTTCTTCTCGAGTTTGTCTTGATAAAACTTTAATCACCATGCTCCCCCTTGCTTTGAGCTTTCTAATATCTACAATCAACGTGTTTTTATCCAGCTCCCCCTTAAAATCAACTTCCTGTTTCAAAGTTCCTCAAACATTCAAAAAACAATTCAGATTCAAACTTTGATATTTTTAAACATAAACATTTCAAATTTTAATCTCCTTTTCAGTTTTTAAACTCTCTCAATTATTCAAGTCCAAATTAATGACCTTGAATATCTGATTTATGTATCAAGTTCAACTTAATGATCTTGATTAAACATTTTGACACTAAACTAACACATTTATTCAAATGTAAGTTTCAACTTAATGAACTTTTGAACTTTTCAGATCAATTTTCAAAAGTTTTTAGATTTTGTTCAGCAACTTTAGATTTTGAAATAAGCTTTTCATCATTAATGGTCGAAACTAAAAGATAATATAAACTTTTTGTTTTATGAAATGAATATCAAACACGAAGTATGTACAAACATATTAACATATATATTTTTGTTGAATTTGTGTTAAATGATCATATCAGTTACAAGTACCGTTGACCTTATTATGACACTAAGTTTTAAACAAATTTACCTAGATTGTCGATATGTTTGTCCTCTTAAACTTCAACACATTTCTCAATTGTTTCAACATATCTTTAGGTATGAATTATGAAACTTGACTTAACTATGGTTCCCATCTCAGAATATACTCCCGTATGAAGATTCCATAGATTTCATCTTACAAGTGAGTATAGCGTAACTGATTATGTATCTAGGTTATGCGAGACCTTGAGAGCTCAGGTTAATACCATCGTACCGACAAAGAGATGAAGGCTCGACTTTAAAGGTGTTGTTCCAAAATAGAATCTTTTTGTACTGCAATTGTAGTATCTTTCGATTTTTCAATTGAATGCAGTTTTAGGGGATTTTTGCAAAAGCATTATAGAAGTTCTAGGCCATTGTTTACGCAAAATTAGAAGAACTTATATAATACCCCAGATATCAACCATCTATAAAGGCCTCGTATCTCAGAATCAGGATCTCTCAAACGAAATTTCAAAGTACTAAGTCCATATATCCGAGAGATGTTAATCCACAAGTTTAAGCAGTTGTAAAATTTAGTTTATATCCCGGAAACAATTTACTGAACATGTAAAGCCTATCGACACATCCATAGTAAGACTTGTTTAATACTTTTAAACTTTACATTTCTTTAGCATACTGTGATAGTCCATTGATGTACTATCATTTCCTTTTTACACAAAACTCTTTTTCCTTTTTCAATGTTTTTGTACTTTTTGTTTTTAATATGTTTTTGGATTTTCTAAAAAAAATTTCTCCCCCTAAAATTCAAAAACATATTTTTGGAATTTTGTTTTTAAGAAAAACATTGACCAACTGATAAGAGTCACTTCAATTCTCCATCCATTACTGCTTCACAGTTTTTCTTTTAAAGCTCTCTCCCCTTCATGATGACAAAAACCTTGACATGTTAATAAAACATTTATATCCCTGGGTTTTGTCTGTGCAACAGTGAGTATTCTGTGAAATTTTTTAAATTTTCTTTAAAAATTTGTAAAAATTTTCAAGCAAACATTTATTGGAATGATTTTTCGAAAAATTTTCTCCAAAAATTTACAAAATTTTAAAGTAAACATTGTTGGAACATGTTTTGTAAAAATGGCCTTTATTTATAACATGATAACCCGGCCCGTCTTTATTGTGTGCCACGTAACTCATTTCTTAGTAATTTGCGTTCATCTCAGAAGTTTCTTCACAAAAATTCAAACAATTAGTTGAATAGTGACACCCAAGCCTTTTCAGTCTTAGGAAACATACATGAACTTCGACATTTCGCTCCTAAATAGTGACTCGACTTTATACGATGACGTAGGCAACAAACATATGCATCAACACTCAATTTCTGATTTTTCTTGATTTTTATCTTTAGCAAACTGCACATTTGATTTCTTTTCAATAACAGTGGTTTCATTTTTCATGTTACTTCCTTTTACAAAATCAACCTTTTTAAGAAAAGTTTGGTTTTTGTTTTTAGGATGTTCACTCTTTGTTTTCAAAACCGGTTTTCTATTATTATCCTTCTTGGCATTGTCATTTTCAGACACCTCCACATTCCCTGATGTGGAGCTACTAGCTATGGTTGACCCAAAGTCTGTTAGCGCTTCTTCATTTGGCAAGAAAGAATAGTCATGACCAAGAGGAGTTAGAACTTCATTGAAGCCCTGGAAGCCCACACTAGTCTTGTTATTACTTTTCTATAGGCCATTCATCATCTGTTTCATAACAAAAGATGAATCTCTGAATTGACTCAATTTCTTTTCAAGTTCACAAATTTTAAGTTGTGCTTCGGACAACTCTTTGCATTTTTCAGAAATTTCTTTTGTTTTCTCACTCATCGTATGATGAGCTAAGTCAATAATTTGAAGTTTTTCATTTAATTTACAGGTTAGAATGCTGATTTCCTCTTCATAACCTTAGTTTTCTTCAAATATGATGAGTCATTTCCTTTTACGTAAAAGTTTTATTCTTTTACACTTGAGAGCTCATTTACCAGACTTTGGTTTTGTTTTGTTAATTCGTCAACTTTAACTTGCAATTCAAGACATTTCAAACAGACAGAACTAACAGGATTAGAATGTACCTCTCCCGTTGATTTGCTTAGATCAGCCATGAATGCAGCAAAATCAGCAGCCATCCTCTTATCGGCAACATCCTTCTCCTCATCAGACTTCACGTTCTCTTCGTTATCTTCATTAATCTGATTAGAATCAACCTCTTCAGCTACAGTCTCATGCTCTACGTCAGCATCTTTCACTTCTGCATCTTCAACTGGCACTATCTCAGCCATGAATGCCTGAATGACATTATCATCACCCTCTAGATGAACACTCCAGTTATAAGAACCCTCTCTTGAAGTAGAAATCAATGCTCTGGAGGTGTTGTTGTTAGATGCATTTCTATTGCTCGAACCATGACAAGGAGTATCTTGAAATGAAGAGCTAGGACGAGAATCTGTCTTTGGTCTCTGACTTTTCTGGCAAAGTGTCCATGATTCTGACAGTTATAACGCCTCACTTTAGACTTGTCAAAACCTATATTCTTTCCCACAAACTTTCTTCCCATCCTGTTCATGAACCTCATCACTCTTCTAGATATCATGGCTATCTTCCACTGAAAATCCATCTCCTTTAAGTCATCATGGTCAATCTGATCATAATCTTCATCAAACGTTGCTGAATCAGATATCCTTCCCTGAATGTAGTTCTCGTATGAAGCAACAAATGAAGCAAGCAAAGCTAGGTGCTCTTCAGCAGTCATAACACATAGAGGCATAAACCTAGTATTGCTGTTATTGTTGTTGGATTGTTGTCTCTTTGCCCCTGACGATCCTCCTGAAGCAGCAAAAAAACAAACATCACCTTCAGAATTAGTCACTACCTCCTCATTCTCACATGAGAGAAATGCAGTTGCTAAATCACTCGAAGCATTGTGGGAAGATGAAGCAGGAATGCCTTTGTAAATTCCCGGATCTTGAACCTGATCATATCCAGTTTCCTTCTTCTACATGTTGAGCTCATAAGCTCTTAGCTTCCCTACAACTTCTTCTAAATCCATAACATCATAGTCAGCTTCTCTCTTTATCATGAGAGTATAGATATCCCAATTAGCAGGCAATGCATCAAGCAACTTGTCATTTATTTCAACGTCAGTGTATCCCTCAATGTCAAAATGTCCATCTCTGACATTAGATGATAATATCTCGTGATAATATCCTCGAGGGACTCATTTCTCGTCCCTTTAAGGACAGCAAATTGCTTCTTCAATAGGTCTACCTTATTTTTCTTCACATCAGGATTACTTTCATACTGCTTCTCTAGAGCATCCCACATCTCCTTAGAAGTAGTATATCTCTTGAATGTATGTTTGATGCCATCAGGTAAAGACATCTTAATATCATCTAAGGCCTTCTTTTCAGATAGGTAGTAACCTGTTGGCTGCCTTCAAAGTCATGAGTTGGGTTACGTAGCCATCCTGAATACAGATCCACATCCGTGTGTCCTGGTATTCAACAAATGACTGAAACCTGTCTTTCTATGTAGGATAATTCTCTACCTTCAACATTTTAGGCGGTTTGTTTCTCTAGAACACGTACAAGCCTCATGCTTCATCTTCAGCAACTCGTTCAAATTTGACATACTCGACATTTTTAACGCAACCAACTGGTTAAAAACGGTAAAATATTTTTCGAAACTTGTTTTTACTAAAATGTACCGTTAGATTCGTCTCCAGAACACG
This sequence comes from Scalesia atractyloides, assembly GCA_947069175.1. Taxonomy (NCBI): domain Eukaryota; kingdom Viridiplantae; phylum Streptophyta; class Magnoliopsida; order Asterales; family Asteraceae; genus Scalesia; species Scalesia atractyloides. The sequence continues at coordinate 49,644,969 of CAMTDV010000018.1, read as the reverse complement.
ATTCCAACGTAAAATATTTTTCGAAACTTGTTTTAAATTTTTTTAGTCCTATAAATCAAACAAATCTAGTGGTGCAAACTGTTTGCTCAGAATGTTCACAGAACTAATTCTGCACACAAATACGTTTAAAACCGAATACGTAAGCTGATTAACTCTCCACCTTTTGAATATAAGTGTTAAATTCGGAGCAGAGAAAGGTCTCAGATCTGGAATAATGTTAAACTTAGTAAATTCGGACTATATTCCACCCAGTAAACTTGGAACTTGTATTACCCAATAAATTCGGACAACTGATAAACCCTGACTCTTAAGTTTGGACCTAGTAAGTTCAGAATATAACAAATTTGGACTAGTAACACCTTTGTTAAATTCGAACTATCTCCTTAAATTCGGACATTGATTAAGTTCGGAATTTAAGTTCGGTGCTTGAAACAAATCCAGAATAATGCTTAAACACGGAACAAATAGCAAATATTGACAACCCTTAAATCCGGAGTTTATGTAAACTCGGACAAAATAGTTGTAACACCCCAATCGCGTAGTATTAACAACACGTGGTGGAAACAATGGGGAGTCACGTTACAAATTGTTTCACAAAACATGGTATTTAAGTTTTGTTTTATCAAATTAGATTACATTACATTGTCTTAGGAAAATACAAACCATTACAAATAACTACTGTTTATTTTAAACAAACTAAGGCCCTGGTCCATTCCTACATGATCCAAACTGGTAAATCATCACATATCTACACCTGAAACATATGTGAAAATAACGTGTCAACAATTAAATGTTGGCGAGTAGCATAGGTTTTGGATATGAAATGTCTTGTTTTGAATAAATGTTCAAATAACTTGTTTTGAAATAATGATCAAATAACTTGTATTGAATAAATGATCAAATATCTTGTATTGAATAAAACAATTAACTTATTGTGAGAAACCATGATCTGATGATGAATACATTCAAACCTTTGTTCTGACTGATGTCTAATCCCTCAGAAGGGGATTATCGTTGATTTGCTCAGTTTCTGTCATTCCATAAACAAACTTCAAAACAAACCTAGGAATCGGGAATGGGGTTGTCAATCCTATGGTACCATAACAGACTACCGGTCGGCTTGGCCTAAGCTAATGAATGTATAATTGATGAATCAAGTCTCACACAATGTGAAAATATGTTATATGAAATGTGAACATGCTTTTGTAATTGTTGAAGATACAATTCAACAATGCATGATAGTAAATTTTGTATACCTTTATAAGATAAATGAATCAAAGTAGTTGAAGATGAGGTGTTTTGAACACTTATATTATGATGTATAATAATGGTTTGAAATCTTGAAAATAGTAATAGGCACATATGAATCACCCCAAAAACTTTTGAAAATGTAAAAGAGGAGACTATGTTACTCACCTTCGGGTGCGTTAAATTAACAAGCAGAAATTCCTCAATGTTTATCTACACATCCTAATTTCAAATAGTAACGATTCAATGATCAATTATTCTAAAATCCCTAAGTTTCTCCAAACTTAAGATTTTTCACATAATTTCAAGATTTTCTCAAAAAGTTATTATTTTGGTTATTTGTATATATTTATATATATGAGTTCATATATATATGTATATTAATATTTATGAACTTGAACGATTTATTGATGACCATTGCTATATCCCTTTACGCACTCGTTTATATACAATATTCATAGTTTGCACGTAGTAACATAATTACGCAAAATTTCAACATATCATCAAATGTCTTAGTGCACGTATTTCATCAAAGTATATAATCTATCACTCTTAAATTATTTTATACATGCACTACTTTCACAAAGTAGGCAATGTATCATTTTCAAGTCCCAATACATAAGTTGCATTTTAACATGTCTTTAGACGAAACTAGCATAGAGACCGCACACGTACGCATGCTCTATATCCAATTAACATGCTACTACTTATCATTCCGCATATTGCATGTCATATTCACATACCACACATCAACATACAATCCATGCATGAAACTACTCATGTTCGTGTACCTTAAATATGCGTATTTTAGCGTTTTTGGTAACGTTTTCGAGCGTCAGAAGTCACGTATGACTAGCCAAACACTAAAGATACTTAATATAAGTTAAAATTCTTATATTTCTTAAAAAGGCGATTTTTACCGTTTTTAACCCATAGTCTTGTACCGAACATAACCATAAGCATCCCAAATCGAAACATATTGATATTTTAACACAGTACATGTTATTTACTGATTAAAATGGTGGTTATACTCATGATAGTGGAGGTCTCAGATAAGACACATGAATCACACAATTTCACCCATTTTACCACTTTTTAAGCCTAATGTACAACATGCAAGGCTACCAAACTTATGACATGATTTTTATAACTTTAAACTACATCAAATAACTTTATTTTACATGTTTATTTACTGATGTGAGTGGATGTTTATCATGTCAAAACAATTTCATTTGATGATGATCATTAAACCATCCTACAAGTCCATGTACAAGTATTTTAAGCACATTTACTTCACAATCATAACCAAGATTATTATTATTATTATTATTATTATTATTATTATTATTATTATTTATAAAATATGGCACATTTATAACACATCCTTGTTCAATCATTAATCCATCATACATACATTTTAAACTAACATTCAAGAACATGCAACAACATTATGAACTAGTAAACAAAACTCATATGTATGCACACATATATCAAGGAATGAATTTTTTTCATACATTTATTTTCAATCATATGAACTTTCATGGAAAACCACTTTTGATCATACATTCAATCACTTCTCAAGAATCACATCATACAAGAATCATCATGTTAACAAAAATCAAAATACATCCTGTAACATATATACAAATATATTCACGGCCATACATACATATATATACACTTCCATTTTTTTTTTTCAAAACCATATATTTGATTTAAGTTTAAGTTTGTGAAGAAATCCAAGTTTTTGATAAACTTTCCATCATCATCATTATCAAAATGCAAGAACATATCTTTAAAAATAAGTTTATACCTTTAAGAAAATTAGTGGGTTTTGATGATATGGAGCTTGAAATCACTTGAAAACACCTTGGAAACTCCCTTGGATCTTCACACCAACTTGAAACTTGTTGGAAACCAACTTGAATCTTCAAGATGAAGTTCAAAAATTGAAAATGGAGGAGAGAGGGAGGGTACACGGTTGGGAGGAGAGAGAGAGAGTGAGAAGGATTTGGTGATTTTAGTGTTAGAAAGATGAATATATGGAAGATATTTTAGATTTGTGAAGATCTCATGCAAGATTGCTTCAACATTTGTCACAAAATGGGAAACAAGAAAAAGGTGGGCACTCATGGTGCCGCCACCTACATGCACACACACACATTTCATATATGCATACACATATTCATATATATTCATGCATTACACAGGTATTTAACTGACTACCGGGTATTTTATCTAGCGTTTAAAATGCGTTTTAAGGAGTATAAAATTATTTTTATTGTTCTATAAAAATAAACTTGCCATAATATCACTGAATAATAATTTATTTGCCTAGACTGGATGCGTTGTCGGTTTGACCCGTTAGGAACAAACTGTTGAATTTTGGTTAACCGATTTGTCTGCCGAGTCCAAGTTAATGACCTCGGTTTGACCCGTTATGAACAAACTGTTGAATTTTTCAAAATTTTCAAAAATCAAAGTTTCAAATTAATGAACTTTTTCATCGTTTTGGGCTTATCAGATTTTACAGATTAGCTACCAGCCCGTTGTCAATTAGATTCCCACCAGTTTAGCACCTTACCAGATTTCGAAGACCAGTTCTCCGACATTGGTTTGCTGCAAGCAATATAGAAACAAAATCATTTTGTCTTTTTGTAAGTTTATGCTAAAAAAAACTGAAAATCTTTTTGGTTTTAATCTGTAAAGCAGATAAACTATGTACAGAACAAAGTAAACTATGCATATTTTTGTGAATTCGTGTCTAAGGATCATATCAGTTTATTGAGACATATCACCAGTACCGTTGACCTTTAGATGACTTTTATGTTTTAAACTCGTTTACCAAGATTGTCAATATGTTTGTTGTAACATCCGTCGAAAAACGGGTTTTCAAAACCCGCTTCGTTTATTAACCGAATAGTTAGTTACATTTTTCGTTGCTTATTTAATGCTCTTTTTAATTTTAAACAATACATAATTAATAAATATATTAGAATTTATAAAATATAATTAATAAACAATAAAAACGGTCGAAGAAAAAAATAAATGTCGTTGTCGGGTTTCGAACCCGGGTCAGCCGGCTCATTTAACACACAAGCCATTCACCACTCCGCCACTTGACTTGTTTGTGTAATCAATGAATCATATAAAACTTAAGTTCCACCGAGAATTCATCTGGTTGCGCCAAAAACTGAAACTGCTCATCGGCTTTCAAACATCTAGGGACTTTTGAGTGATCGCGAGTTCCTGAGTATAACCGATAAATCAATTACAACCCACGTTCTAATAAATTCAGTCTGCAATGCCTCGATTCATATGATTGTTGGGAGTTAAAACCGAAATGAAATTTACTTTCAATTTACACTGATAATACCATCGCCTCATATCTCGGAAACACTCGCAGAACTCTCAATTTCACTTTCACTCTAACTTCTGTTCGTCGGAATCGTTATCTGCTATCGCTGGACTTTCGCCGGAAAACCGAGACATACATCAAATTGGTAAATTTCTCGATTCTTTCATTTTCAATCCATTGTTAGACTTTTACTAACTCAAATCCTTCAACCAGAATTGGTCCCAAACGACGTTGTCGGATAATCTGCACTCGCCGGAAAATCTCTGAAAATCCGAAATCATGTTGTGAATCGGTACAAACATCTAAACTCTCTGATAATCCTTGTTTAGTCACTTAATTTCGCAACTCATCGATCAAAACTGTTAATTGATTTATCCAGACAGAATTCACAAATCAGAGCCGACGACCATTGCCGGAGTTCTGAGAAAATCAGTCTGTTTCGGTACATTCATTTCCAAAACCCTCTCTATCCATTACATTTCAATCATTTATATGTTAGACGAACGATTTAAACCAGATCAGTTGAATATCATTTGTCTGTGTCTTTGAATGAAGAAGACGAAGTTGAATATTATGTATAAGTTTAATTAAAACAAGATATTAAACCGGGTTAGACACACAGTCCAGCGGTGGATTGTGTGCAAACACATAGCGCACGTCACGAGTTCGAACCTTACAAACGCACCGACTTTCCGAATTAAAACCAATTTTTTTAAACAGAATCAGATCAAGCCACGGTATGTCTATAAGATTAAAATAAATTGTAAATTAAACAGATAAGACACACAGCCCAACTGGTTGGGCTGTGCGCTTATAAACCAAAGGACCCGAGTTCGATCCGGCTTCCCTGTAACCGGTTCAACCAGTTTAAATCCTTTTAATATAAATCAAATAAATTAACATTTAGTTAGTATATATATATAATTAAAACACAGAATATTTCGGGTTAGACACGTAGCTCAATTGGTAGAGCTGCGTGCACGCGTACGAGAGGTCCCGGGTTCGAACCTCACTCAGCGCACCAATTACCACTGTCCGACCGGTCAACGGTCCGGTCAACGTTCAACGGTCAACAAAAGTCAAAAAATTTTTTATATTTTTATTTATTTATTTAATTTAAAAATCAATTAAAAACACTTAAAAAATAATATTTTTAAAGTTAGAAAATGACCTTAAACTCACAAAAATAAATCTAAAATCCTATTAAAATTTGTTAATAAAATCCACTTATTTACCGTACCATTTCATTATTATTTTAGGTTAGTTATTCCTCGTCGATCAAATCTCCAAACTCGTGCGCATTCAAAATCATCAAACGAACGCACCCAATGTGAGTGAATCTCTACCAATTCCCCGTTTTAATCACATTTTGGGGTGTATCATGTGTCGCTTATTATTTATTACATTTAAACACTTGTGCATCCATCATATCCATGATCAAATGTGTATCCAATATGTATCAATTGTTTGTGTGGTTAATGTTTTGATTAAATTTATCATTTTCAGTACATACATCATCATAGGCTCGTCTGTTCCCCATTACCTATGAGCGGAACGTGGCGTTGCTAACATACGATCGGCTCCGTTTGATTGAGCCTTGATCTCACATACATCATCATAGGCTCGTCCGTTCCCCATTACCTATGAGCGGAACGTGACGTTGCCAACATATACATTATCGTTCATGTCATATACTCATTCAAGGTGGTTTGTGTTTGTTTGATTATATACGTTTGCTCACATATGATTATTGCACAATTTTTCCATATTAAATACAATAAGAAATCAATATCAAATGCTTTTAACAAGGTTCACTCGCCAACTTTTGTTGACCCAAAATTCCCCATTTTTACACATGATACAGGTGATCCAGTTGAAGCAAGAAACATATAGGACGGCCTAGAAGAATAAATAAGTTTAGATTTTGGATTGTTTATTTAATTTTCCTTTCCTTGTATTGTATGAATTTGGCTTGAACATTTAAGTTGTAATTTGAATTTAATAAATATGAAACATTTTAGTAAACATCATGAGCTTTGGTGATAACCCAATTATGCCCGACTCTTATTCCGCTGCGGGTCGGGGTGTGACAGATTGGTATCAGAGCCATGACTATAGGGATATAGGATAGGTTATTAGAACCTTAGAGCCTATACTATAGTTGATTTGAATTATTTAAATTGTTTATGTGTTATATACAAAATTCATGATGTTTATATGCTTTATGTTTATTGTTACATTCAATGTTATGCAAGCATGTTCATAAGTACATATTACTATACAATGCTCATCATGAATCATATCCTCATAACATATCATATCCATGAGAGCACACACCACACAATTTCCATGATTTTTGCAACGATTTTTGTATTTTTTTTTCAAATCACATCAAAGTGAGTTCTCATGACGGGCATGTAGTAACTGGAAGGGTACAGGTACCGGTAGTCGGAACGTCCTGTCTAGGCTTGGCATTCTTATAAATCCAAAATAAAGGACCAGTTTGCCTACCTGGGGACTAACGATGAGAGTACGAAGGACCTATTAAGCCAAAGCATGCTATACCAAACGTCGTGTGAGCTAACCCCACTTTGAGTTGTCATTGTGTCTACACCTGGACACCCTCCTACCATACATCTCGCAAACATATTTCATGGTTTTCATTCGGGTGATGCGAGTTTTAAACCGCCAACACCAATGTGAATCCTACCAAGCCAATAGTCATGGGGGCCCACATGACTATACAGGTGATGGTATGGGGGACATTGGAGGCCCAAACATGAGCAAACCCAAGACATCCTATGGATGTAGTTGCATTATTGATAATTATGTTATTTTTATTTCATTTGTCGACACATGACACCTAAAAAGACTCCTTAAACTCACCATCTTCTTATGTATGTTCCTGTAGATGTTGGCTAGGCAGTAACGTGGAAGTAGAAAGTCAGGAAGGTCAAACGAACGCTTGGCCACCCAAATCGCAAAACAAATGGCCGCGGTGCTTCCTGACATCGTAATTCAAGTCCAACAAGCTCTCGCCGCAAATCCCATCAACCCTCCCAATCAAGACGACCAGAACGTCGACAACCCCCCTCCAAAAAGTGCTCTTACAAACACTTCAAGTCTTGCGATCCCCCGAAATATGAAGGGACCGAAGGTGTCACTGCTCTCCTCCACTGGTTTGAGGAAATGGAAAACACCTTCCTCAATTGCGATTGTCCCGAGGATCGCAAGGTACGTTACGCAACCGGGAGACTGTTTGGAGTAGCTCTTACCTGGTGGAATACAGAAAAAGGTAAGAGAGGAATCGAAGATGCAATGGCCTTAACATGGGAGGAGTTAAGGGAAATCATGACGAGACGCTTCTGTCCAAGAAGCGAGATCAAAAAGTTAGAGGATGAATTGCATTCGTTAAAGCAAAAGGAAGGAGATCATACTTCCTACAACAAAATGTTTCTAGAGTTGAACCAAATGATCCCCAACTTGTTCACCCCAGTATACCGCTTAGTCGAACACTATATTCGAGGCCTCCCCTCAAAAATTCAAGACTCAGTTCTAAGCACTTCGCCTGCAACACTTGAAGCTGCTATGGAACTAGCTACCGAGCTTACAGAGAATCGCATCCGAAACGGCAAATTTAAGGATGAGAAAAAGAAAGCCCCCATTGAGGGCCAAACTTCAAACCATTCCACCTCCTCCTCAAAGTTTGCTAGTAAGAGGAAACGAAATGGCAGAAACTTTGCTGTCACACAAACAAACCTCCCTATTACTGCTGCACCCATCACCCAAGTTGCCCCCTCAGCTGCACCATATAAAAAGCCTTACTCCGGCCCATACCCAAAATGCAACCGTTGCCAATACCATCACTTTCCCGATCATCCCTGCCAACATTGCACCGGCTGTGGCCGTGCGGGTCACACCATCCAAACCTGTCGCGCACTTCAGCGAACGAACCGCAATCAGCCCTCAACCCAAACCCACCATCAGATAGTGGGTCAAGCCCAACAACCTTTACTCCTACCACTTGCTCAAAATGTAGCCCAATCCTACTACCAACCCAACTATCCCATGATACAACTTATGCGGGCTTGTTACAACTGTGGAGACCCGAACCACTTCAGGAACACCTGTCCACGCTTGGTGAACATCATCCATGCCCAAGCTCAAGCAAATCCAGTAAACCAGGCTAACCAAGCTCCTCCACCTGCTAGGGGAAGAGCTTTCAACATCAACGCCAATCAAGCAAGGGCTGACAACAATGTGGTTAACGGTACGTTTCTCATCAATGGTGTTATGCATCCATGTTATTTGATACTGGCGCGGATAAGAGTTTTGTGTCCTTAGAATTTGAACCCATCCTCAATCAAACTTGTGATAAACTCATGGAATCCATAACGGTAGAAGTTGTTGACGGAAAACCGGTCTTATTAAACTCTATTATACGCAATTGCACTCTCACCCTAAACGATCACGATTTTCCAGTTGACCTCATTCCTATGAAGTTGGGAAGTTTCGACATTATAATTGGTATGGACTGGCTCAGCCAACATCATGCTAAAGTTGTATGCCGCGAAAAGTTCATTCGCATTCCTCTTATAAACGGTCAGACTCTACGAATCTTTGGAGAAACCCCTTCGAAAGGACTCAAATTAATGACCTGTCTTCAAGCCCGAAAATATCTCCGCAAGAATTATGTCGCATTCCTAACTCACGTCGTCAACAAGGGAACCAAGGAGAAGAAACTCGAAGACATCCCAGTAGTAAAAGAATTTCCGCAAGTTTTTCCTGACGACATTTCAGGACTTCCTCCCGTGAGAGAAGTTGAATTCCGAATTGATCTTATACCTGGAGCTACACCAGTTGCAAAATCTCCTTATAGGTTAGCCCCATCCGAAATGCAAGAGCTGGCCAGTCAACTGCAAGAGCTGACTGACAAAGGATTCATACGTCCTAGCTCATCGCCTTGGGGTGCACCTGTCCTTTTTGTAAAGAAGAAAGATGGAACGTTTCGCATGTGTATCGACTACAGAGAACTCAACAAGTTAACGGTCAAGAACCGCTACCCATTACCTCGCATCAATGATCTTCTAGACCAACTTCAAGGTGCCACATGTTTTTCAAAAATCGACCTTCGTTCTGGATATCATCAACTCATAGTACATGAAGAAGACGTTCCAAAGACCGCCTTCCGAACTCGATATGGTCATTACGAATTCATGGTCATGCCATTTGGTTTAACCAACACTCCAGCAGTATTTATGGATTTAATGAATAGGGTATGCAAACCCTACCTCGACCGCTTTGTCATAGTCTTCATCGATGACATCCTCATCTACTCAAAGTCTAAGTCTGATCATGAACGACACCTTCGACTCATCCTTACACTCTTAAGGACAGAAAAGTTGTACGCTAAGTTTTCGAAATGTGAATTCTGGTTAAGGGAAGTACAATTCCTTGGACACGTCGTCAATGACAAGGGAATTCATGTTGATCCCTCAAAAATCAAGGCAGTGCAGGAATGGCAAGCGCCACGAACCCCTACCGAAGTAAGATCATTTCTTGGTTTGGCTGGTTACTATCGCCGTTTCATTGCAAATTTCTCCCGTATTGCTGTACCACTCACGGCTTTGACTCATAAAGGAAAGCCTTTCATTTGGGGTCCCAAACAAGAAGAAGCCTTCCAAACTCTAAAGCAAAAACTCTGTGACGCACCTATCCTCACACTTCCTGAGGGTTGTGATGACTTCGTGGTTTATTGCGACGCGTCAGGGCAGGGACTAGGCTATGTACTGATGCAAAGAGGAAAAGTGATAGCTTATGCTTCTAGACAACTCAAAATTCATGAGAAGAACTACACCACCCACGACCTGGAACTTGGAGCCGTTGTGTTCGCTCTTAAGATATGGAGACATTACCTCTACGGTACTAAGTGTGAAATATACACTGATCACAAGAGCCTCCAACATATCTTTAACCAAAAGGAGTTGAACATGAGGCAACGAAGATGGGTCGAACTTCTTAATGACTATGACTGTGAAATTCGGTATCATCCTGGCAAGGCAAACGTGGTGGCTGATGCGCTCAGTCGAAAAGGTTATGCGAACTCCATTCGTCTTCTATGTTCGCAAATCATAACTGACATCAAAGATCAAATCCGAGAAGCCCAACATGTTTCTGTAACAGAAAACGACGTACGCAATGAGCTGTCTTGTGGAGCAGAACTTAAAATCGAAACCAAATCCGATGGTATTCTGTACTATCTAGATTGCATATGGATTCCCGATCACAATAACCTTCGTGATTTCCTTATGAATGAGGCGCACAAAACACGATACTCTGTACACCCAGGAGCCGACAAGATGTATCAAGACCTTCGATACACCTACTGGTGGCCTGGCATGAAGAAGGATATCGCTATTTTTGTTTCCAAGTGCCTTACATGTTCCAAAGTAAAAGCTGAACATCAAAGACCCTCAGGACTTCTAGTCCAACCTGAAATACCTGTATGGAAGTGGGAAAACATACCCATGGACTTCATTACCGGGTTACCTCGCACCTCCAGTGGGTATGACACTATATGGGTAATCATTGATCGTCTTACAAAAAGCTCACTTCATTCCGATTCGCGAGGACTTCAAGAACGAGAAGTTAGCTCGTATCTACATCAGCGAGATCGTAAGCCGTTATGGTGTACCTTTAAGCATCATTTCAGACCGTGATGGTCGTTTCACTTCACGAACATGGAAAGCCGTACAAGCCGCTTTGGGTACATGATTAGACCTCAGTACCGCTTTTCATCCTCAAACTGATGGACAATCTGAACGCACCATCCAAACTCTTGAAGACATGCTTCGAGCATGTGTCATAGACTTCAAAGGGAATTGGGACGCTCATCTACCATTAGTTGAATTTTCGTACAACAACAGCTATCATTCAAGTATCGGCATGGCACCTTTCGAGGCTTTATATGGTCGTAAGTGCCGATCACCAATATGTTGGCACGAAATTGGAGAAGCACAAATCACCGGTCCAGAATTAATTCAAGAAACAACAGACAAGATCCATCAAATTCGAAACAACCTTCTAGCGGCACAAAGTCGTCAAAAGAGTTATGCAGACAAACGACGAAAGCCCTTGGAGTTAAACTTTGGTGATAAAGTACTTTTAAAAGTATCACCGTGGAAGGGAGTAGTTCGTTTTGGCTAGAAGGGCAAGCTAGCACCACGCTACGTAGGACCTTTCAAGATACTCGAAAGAGTAGGACCTGTAGCATACAAGCTTGACCTACCAGAAGAGCTCAACAGAATTCATCCCACATTCCACGTATCAAACTTAAAGAAGTGCCTCGCCGATGAAAACCTCCATATTCCCCTAGAAGATATTCAGATCGATGAATCTATGCACTTCATTGAAAGACCAGTAGAGATCATGGACTTCGGAGAAAAACGTTTAAGACGGAGTCGTATTCCAATTGTTAGGGTACGCTGGTAGTCGAAACGAGGACCCGAGTTTACTTGGGAACGTGAAGACTCAATGCGCGAAAAATACCCGCATCTTTTTCCTGTTACCACTACTACTTAAATTTCGGGACGAAATTTCTAAAAGTAGGGGATACTGTAACATCCGTCGAAAAACGGGTTTTCAAAACCCGCTTCGTATATTAACCGAATAGTCAGTTACATTGTTCGTTGCTTATTTAATGCTCTTTTTAATTTTAAACAATACATAATTAATAAATATATTAGAATTTATAAACTATAATTAATAAACAATAAAAACGGTCGAAGAAAAAAATAAATGTCGCTGCCGGGTTTCCTACCCGGGTCAGCCGGCTCATTTAATACACAAGCCATTCACCACTCCGCCACTTGACTTGTTTGTGTAATCAATGAATCATATAAAACTTAAGTTCCACCGAGAATTCATCTGTTTGCGCCAAAAACTGAAACCATCATCGGCTTTCAAACATCTAGGGACTTTTGAGTGATCGCGAGTTCCTGAGTATAACCGATAAATCAATTACAACCCATGTTCTAATCAATTCAGTCTTTAATGCCTCAATTCATATGATTGTTGGGAGTTAAAACCGAAATGAAATTTACTTTCAATTTACACTGATAATACCATCGCCTCATATCTCGGAAAACACTCGCAGAACTCTCAATTTCACTTTCACTCTAACTTCTGTTCGTCGGAAGCGTTATCTGCTATCGCCGGACTTTCGCTGGAAAACCGAGAAATACATCAAATCGGTATATTTCTCGATTCCTTCATTTTCAATCCATTGTTAGACTTTTACTAACTCAAATCCTTCAACCAGAATCGGTCCCAGACGACGTTGTCGGATAATCTGCACTCGCCGGAAAATCTCTGAAAATTCCGAAATCACGCTGTGAATCGGTACAAACATCTAAACTCTCTGATAATCCTTGTTTAGTCACTTAATTTCGCAACTCATCGATCAAAACTGTTAATTGATTTATCCAGACAGAATTCACAAATCAGAGCCGACGACCATTGCCGGAGTTCTGAGAAAATCAGTCTGTTTCGGTACATTCATTTCCAAAACTCCATTACATTTCAATCATTTATATGTTAGACGAACGATTTAAACCAGATCAGTTGAATATCATTTGTCTGTGTCTTTGAATGAAGAAGTCGAAGTTGAATATTATGTATAAGTTTAATTAAAACAAGATATTAAACCGGGTTAGACACACAGTCCAGCGGTGGACTGTGTGCAAACACATAGCGCACGTCACGAGTTCGAACCTTACAAACGCACCGACTTTCCGAATTAAAACCAATTTTTTTAAACAAAATCAGATCAAGCCACGGTATGTCTATAAGATTAAAATAAATAGTAAATTAAACAGATAAGACACACAACCCAACTGGTTGGGCTGTACGCTTACAAACCAAAGGACCCGAGTTCGATCCGGCTTCCCTGTAACCGGTTCAACCAGTTTAAATCCTTTTAATATAAATCAAATAAATTAACATTTAGTTAGTATATATATATAATTAAAACACAGAATATTTCGGGTTAGACACGTAGCTCAGTTGGTAGAGCTGCGTGCACGCGTACGAGAAGTCCCGGGTTCGAACCTCACTCAGCGCACCAATTACCACTGTCCGACCGGTCAACGGTCAACGGTCAACAAAAAGTCAACATTTTTTTTATATTTTTATTTATTTATTTAATTTAAAAATCAATTAAAAACACTTAAAAATAATATTTTTAAAGTTAGAAAATGACCTTAGACTCACAAAAATAAATCTAAAAATCCTATTAAAATTTGTTAATAAAATCCACTTATTTACCGTACCATTTCATTATTATTTTAGGTTAGTTATTCCTCGTCGATCAAATCTCCAAACTCGTGCGCATTCAACATCATCAAACGAACGCACCCAATGCGAGTGAATCTCTACCAATTCCCCGTTTTAATCACATTTTGGGGTGTATCATGTGTCGCTTATTATTTATTACATTTAAACACTTGTGCATCCATCATATCCATGATCAAATGTGTATCCAATATGTATCAATTGTTTGTGTGGTTATGTTTAGATTAAATTTATCATTTTCAGTACATACATCATCATAGGCACATCTGTTCCCCATTACCTATGAGCGGAACTGTTCCCCATTACCTATTAGCGGAACGTGGCGTTGCCAACATACGATCGACTCCGTTTGATTGAGCCTTGATCTCACATACATCATCATAGGCTCGTCCGTTCCCCATTACCTATGAGCGGAATGTGACGTTGCCAACATACACATTACCGTTCATGTCATATACTCATTCAAGGTGGTTTCTGTTTGTTTGATTATATACGTTTGCTCACATATGATTATTGCACAAGTTTTCCATATTAAATACAATAAGAAATCAATATCAAATGTTTTTAACAAGGTTCACTCGCCAACTTTTGTTGACCCAAAATTCCCCACTTTTACACATGATACAGGTGATCCAGTTGAAGCAAGAAACATATAGGACGGCCTAGAAGAATAAATCAATTTAGATTTTGGATTGTTTATTTAATTTTCCTTTCCTTGTATTGTATGAATTTGGCTTGCACATTTAAGTTGTAATTTGAATTTAATAAATATGAAATATTTTAGTAAACATCATGAGCTTTGGTGATAACCCAATTATGCCCCGACTCTTATTCCACTGCGGGTCGGAGTATGACATTTGTCCACTTAAACTTTGACACATTTCTCAATTGTTCCAAGATATGTTAGGTCTGATTTATGAAACTTGACTTATCTATGGTTCCCACTTCTTGAATATACTCCCGTATCAAGATTCCCTAGATTTCATGTTACAGGTGAATATAGCGTAATTGATATCTGTATTTGGGTTAATGCGAAGCCTTGAGAGCTCAGGTTAGTACTACCGTACAGACAAAGAGATGAAGTCTCGACTTTAAGGTGTGTTCCATTTAAGGAATCTTTTAAGCACTGCAAATGATTAGATCTTTTGATACTTCTCAAGCTTGCA
Source organism: Scalesia atractyloides (assembly GCA_947069175.1). Taxonomy (NCBI): domain Eukaryota; kingdom Viridiplantae; phylum Streptophyta; class Magnoliopsida; order Asterales; family Asteraceae; genus Scalesia; species Scalesia atractyloides. Next base: position 49,629,846 of record CAMTDV010000018.1, on the reverse strand, counting down.
CGCAGTTTAGGGGTTTATAGCGAAAGTATTATAGAAGTTCTAGGCTATTGCTTCCGTAAAATCAGAAGAACTTGTATAATACCCTAGATATCAACTATCTATAAACACCTCGTATCTCAGAATCAAGAAATCTTTCAATTGAAATTTCGGAGTCCTAAGTCCGTATATCCAAGATGTGTTAATCCACAAGATTAAGCAGTTGCGAAATTTAGTTTATATCTCGGAAACAATCTATTGAACGTGTTAAGCCTATCGACACATCCATAGTAAGACTTGTTTATCACTTTTAAACTTTACATTTCTTTAGCATACTGTGATAGTCCACTGATGTACTATCATTTCCTTTTGTGACAACAAATTCTTTTTGTCTTTTTCAATGTTGTTGTACTTTTTGATTTTTCATATGTTTTTGTATTTTCTCAAATTTTCTCCCCTTAAAATCTAAAACATATTTTTGTATTTTAGTTATAAAGAAATACTAAGCTAAAAAATAGACAAACCAATGTGGATCACGTGAACTCGTCGTCGGATCCGTATTCAACCTCAGCTTCTGCACCTGTAAGCAAATTTTTATACCGTTAAGCCTCATGAGATATTTAAATCTTGTTAAAGGAAATGCTTTGGTATAAAAATCAGCCTTTTGTTTATTGGGGTGGATTTTTTCTATTCGCACCAACTTCTTTTCGTAGTAGTCACGAATGAAGTGATAACGAATTTCAATGTGTTTAGTGCGTGAGTGATGAACAAGATTTTTCATCATATCGATCGCTGCCTTATTATCTACAAATAAAGGCTATCAAGAAACTGCAGACCATAATCCCTCATCTGTTGTTGAATCCATATAATTTGAGAACAACAGCTGGAAGCAGAAATGTATTCTGCCTCACAGGTAGAGAGAGAGAGACCGTGATCTGTTTCTTGCATTGCCATGTTACTAAACGAGTTCTGAAGAACTGGCAACCCGCAGTCGTAGATTTAGAGTTCAACTTGTCCACCTTGAAGTCTGAATCAGCGTATCCCGTAAGATCAAAATTGTTATTCTTTGGATACCACAAGCCGGTTCTTGGAGATCCCTTTAAGTATCGGAAAATTCGCTTGACTAGCTGCATGTGTGACACTCAAGGACTAGACTGGAATCGAAAGCGGCTTCGAGCTATCCATTTCAAACTTCTTGAGAATGTCGTGAACATAGTTTGTCTGATGAATGAATATGCCATATGGTAACTGATGGACCTGTAACCCGAGGAAGAATTTCATTTAACCCATGGAGGACATCTCAATTTCTTCTTCATGATCTTTTCAAATTCTTTGCAAAGACTATCATCCGTTGAACCAAATATGGATATGATCCACATAGATTTGTACGATGATTAGATGACTTCCGACTTCTCTGGTAAATAATGTACTATCCAGTGTGCCTCTTGTAAAACCGTTTCCAATGGATGTTGCGATAACGTCTTGAACCAAGCTCTCGGGGCTTGGTGTATTCCGTATAAGGCTTTGTCCAGGAGATAAGCTTTGTTCTTGTTCAGCGGATCGACGAACCCCGGTGGTTGGCTGACATACACTTGTTCACAAATTTTACCGTAGAGAAATGCGGATTTTACATCCAACTGGTACACCTTAATTCCTTTCCAAGCTGCGAACGCGAGGAAAATGCGGATAGACTCTAATCGTGCAACCGGTGCGTATAATTTTGTGTAGTCAATACCCTCTTGCTGGTGGAAACCTTTGACAACCAACCGAGCTTTGTTTCTGACTATTACACCCCGATCATCTCTTTTACACTTGAAGACCCACTTTCGTATCTATAGCTTTCTGCTTCGGTGGTAAGTCTACAAGCCTCCAAACACCCAATTTCTCGAACTGTAACAGTTTCTCTTGCATTGCTATCACCTTCTCGTCACCCAGAGCTTCATTAACAGTTTTTGGCTCTATTTGAGAAATGAAACATGAATAGTAGCAGTAGTCTTAAGTTGGAGCAACTCGGGTGTAGAAACAACTAAGTGCTTTATTGATTTGGCTTCGTGTACGCACACCAGTTTTGTAATTCACCTATAATATTCGTAGAAGGATGGTAAGAATATGATCTTGGCATTTCTTCGCTAGGAACATCAACTGAGCTTTGTTGATTTGAGATGTTTTGATCAACGTTCAATTCAACATTAGGAGCACTTGATGAAGCTTTGTTCTGATTTCTCGGGCTAGCAGATTGATTCAACATGTTGGATATCTGCTCAACTTCTTCATCCGACGAGGTTTCACCATCAGCATCAAATGTCGGTGCTTCATTAGAGTCAGAATTATGCATCTGAGGCATACTTGGCACTGTTGTTGCATTTTCTGGTTCAGAAGAATCATTCGATGGAGTTATAGACGGTGTTGCTTCTGCTTCAGAAATATTTTCAACTTGAACACCGCTATTACTCGGACCTACTTTGGAAGATGAAGAATCCAACGTCGGTTGATTAACCACAACTGGTCTAATGATTTGTTCCTGATTCGCCGACTGTTGAAGATAATATAACGCTGCAATTTCTTCTTCAAACGGTTCTTCCGGCAAGTCGAATGACTTCAAAAGATCTTGATAGTTGAACAGCCATGCGTCACCTCTTCTTTGAATAGGATCCGTATAGTTGAAGCAATCAACATGTTGTGCTTCAATTACCTTTCTCAATGAGGGAACATACACTCTTCGAAGCGGACTCACATACCCTACAAATAAACCTTCAACGATTTGGCCCCGAATTTACCATCTTGATCGATTATAGTACATGGCGCACCAAAAGGCTCTAAATATTTCAAATTTGGCTTCCGTCGGTTTATCATTTCAAAACACGTCTGTTTCGATGGTTTGACAGTCAAGACTTTGTTTAGTGTATAGCAAGCCGCTGCAACCGCCTCACTCCAGAAGCTGACGGGAAGTTTAGAATCCTCAAGCATAGTTCTTGCCATTTCAATTAAAGTTCTGTTCTTCCTTTCTGCTACACCGTTTTGCTGTGGAGTATAAGGTGCACTGAATTCGTGCAAAATTCCCTTGGCATTGCAAAATTCTTTCATCTTATTATTCTTGAATTCTGTGCCATTGTCACTGCTGATTCGTCGGACAGGAAGATGATAAAGGTATTCTAACTTCTTGAAAAGAATCACCAAATTTTCAAATGTTTTGTCTTTTGATTCTTGGAAGAAAACCCACGAATAATGCGAATAGTCATCTGTCACAACTAAGCAGTATAAGTCTCCTGAAATACTTCGAACATTAACAGGACCAAACAAATCCATATGGAGACGTTCCAGCGACAACTTGATTGAATTCAAAATCTTCTTCGGATGTGACTTTTTGATCTGCTTCCCCTTTTTACATTCTAGAAAGTGATCAGACATATGGATGCTCCGAAGATTAACACCCTCAACCAGATCATTGTGTACCAGAAAATTCATTTTTCGTGAATGAATGTGCCCCATCTTTCGATGCCAAAGTATAGAATCTTTCTCGGTAGCTTTCGTCACAAAACATTGTGCTGATTTTGATGATGTGGTAGCGACGCCCATATCTAAGACATATAAATCATTTTCGCGCGGAGCTCGCATCAGAATCCACTCATCAGGTATTTGGAAACCCGGCTGTAAGATCATACACTCTTTCTCATTGAAATGCACCGTGCACTGTTTGTCACAAATTTGTGAAATGCTCAGAAGATTATTCTCAAGCTCAGCAATGTAGTTCACTCGCTCAAACAATACTACGCCGTTGGAGAGTTTTCCCTCGGCGACAATCCTTCCACTTTGATTACCGGCAAATCCAAACATATCTGCCATTAATAGCTTTAATGTCGAACAAAAGAGCTTTCATCCATGTCATATGTCTGGACGATCCACTATCCAAAATCCACTTTGAAAGAACGGATCTTTGGAGCCCTTGCACATATTAAAATCTAGTTAAACAGCGCGACCCAAGCCTTCTTGGTCTTGGGTTTGGGATAAAAAGCTTGGTAATCATCCTCATAATCTTCATCTGAGCTTCCACTGTCAGTTACATTTTCAAAGTTCACTTTGTTTTTACCTTTTGTTGATTCGACAGTTTCGGTATTGATCTCAGATTTTGATTCTTTCTGGTTATCAGTCTTAACAAGCTCTGACTTGATAATCTCAGATGTTGTTGACTTTTTCTTTGCAATCCAGACTTGTGATTTTATGTTTGCCTTTTTTATGTAAAACTTTGTTTCGTTTGCCCTGGAAGTTTCACCTTTTTTGAAAGTTGAGTTTTCAAATTTCTTTTCAGTTTTATATTTACTTCAGGTTTTGATTCATTTCTTTTCAAAATCGTTACAGGTTTTACAAACTCTGGTTGCTTTGGTTTTAAAACATCTGAACTTTCCTTCCTTCAAAGATAGGCCGACTTTGATCTCGGACACTTCCGTGCAATATGACCAACTTCATTGCACTTGAAGCAAGTCCGATCATCATGTGAATAACCACTAGTGGATTTTACACCACTTGCAACTTTGGCCTTATCTCGAAGTTCCTTCTGTTTCTTAAACTCATCATTTGATTGTTTTCCAATCAAACTTTCCTCGTGAACCGTGCTTGTTCCATTAACGAATTTCATGTTTTTATCTTTGTACTCGTGAAATGGTGACTTTTTCTTTACCGGTTCTTCTTCCTCATCTAAACCCAACCCAGCTCTCTGGTTTTCCGGATGATCGCCACCCTTTCTCTGGTAGTAATTATAATTTTTTTTGGGTTTAGAATAGAATTTCTTTTCATTTTTCTCCAGGTCCTCTGATGTACTTCAACCAATTTGAACAGTTTATCCAATTGATCTTCTTTGACATTCCGAATCGTAAAACTGTCATCAAAGTATAATCTATCAGATTCCTTAACCTTGTACATGACAACGTTAGGATCATCACATAGATCATCTTCCGATGATGTATCGTCATCTTCGGATTTTGTGTCAGAACTGTTCAAACTCGAGGTGGCGCTCTCAAAGCTACCATCATCAGAATCATTCAGAACATTTTCAACCACATTTTTAACCACTGCATTATTGTCATCATCTGATGTAGTATAGATTACATCAATGTTCTCTGTCAATTCATTTTTCTTTTCAGATAATAACTCAATTTTGAGTGCCTTATCCATCCCATCAATAGTTTTGCGACAATATTTCTCGCATAGGGGTGGACGTAAAACTTGAAATAAACATACAATCCATGGATGAAAAGTAAAATTGAACGGATAGGATTGTTAGAAAATGATTTTGACCAGATCTATGGTGGATTCATCTCAAAATTCGAAGAAATAAGGATTCTGGATCGAAAAACGTGAAAAAAGGCTGATTTGGGGGATCAAGTTCGCCCGAACTTGACAAGGATTTTAATGATTTTTCATCAAGTTCGCTCTAACTTGACTGACTTTCACTAACATTAAGCACAAGTTCGCCCGAACTTGTTCATTTCATACAAGTTCGCCCGAACTTGGTGTTGGCCAACCAAGTTCGCCCGAACTTGACTGAATTTTAATGAAATTATAGTTACAAGTTCGCCCAAACTTGTTGCTTAAATTTCTTATACTTTGATACAAGTTCGCCCGAACTTGTTGAAAAGTGATTCTTACACAAGTTCGCCCGAACTTGTCCAGGAGCATAAAAAGTTCGCCCGAACGTGGTAGCTGATGCCCTAAGTAGGAAGGAACACTTGAAACCTCGTCGGGTACGAGCACTACAGTTCACCATTCATTCGGGATTACCCGAACAGATACGCGACGCGCAGTTAGAAGCAGTTAAGGAAGAAAACATCAAGGCCGAATCGGTGGGAAAAATGGAACGCGATTGGAAGTAAAACCCAATGGAGCCCGGTATTTCATGAATCTGGGTACCTCTCTACGGAAACCTCTGAGAGCTAGTCATGGATGAAGCTCATAAATCCCGATACTCTGTCCATCCTGGTTCGGATAAGATGTATCAAGACCTTAAAGCTGCGTATTGGTGGCCCAACATGAAAGCTGATATAGCCACCTACGTGAGTAAGTGTTTGACTTGTGCAAAAGTCAAGGTAGAGTATCAAAAGCCATCGGGGCTACTCCAACAACCTGAGATCCCAGTGTGGAAATGGGATCAGATCTCGATGGATTTCATCACTAAACTCCCGCGAACTTTGGGTGGTTGCGATACCATCTGGGTAATCGTGGATCGTTTAACTAAGTCCGCACACTTCCTAGCTATTAAAGAAACAGATAAGATGGAGAAGTTGACTCGCATCTACATTAAGGAAGTAGTTTCTTGGCACGGAGTGCCAACGTCCATCATCTCAGACAGAGATGCTCGCTTCACGTCCAACTTTTGGTAGTCACTTCAGAAAGCGTTGGGCACACGCTTAGATATGAGCACAGCTTATCACCCTCAGACTGATGGTCAAAGCAAAAGGACCATACAGACCTTGGAAGACATGCTTAGGGCATGCGTAGTGGATTTCGGGAATAGTTGGGAAATCCACCTGCCTTTAGTGGAATTCTCGTATAACAACAGTTACCATACGAGTATATCGGCAGCACCGTTTGAGGCATTATACGGTCGTAAATGTAGATCACCAGTCTGTTGGGCAGAAGTTGGTGACAGTCAACTCACAGGCCCTAAGTTGATACTTGAGGCTACTGAAAAGATTGTACAAATCAGAAACCGCATGGCGGCGGCACGAGACCGACAGAAAAGCTACGCTGATCAACGACGCAAACCGCTCGAATTTCAAGTAGGCGACCGCGTCCTACTGAAGGTGTCACCCTGGAAGGGTGTAATCCGCTTTGAAAAACGAGGCAAACTAAACCCACGGTACGTAGGTCCGTTTGTGATCTTGAAACGTATTGGACCCGTAGCTTATCAATTAGACCTTCCTGCCGAACTCAGTGGAGTTCACAACGTTTTTCACGTGTCAAATCTGAAGAAGTGTCTATCAGATGAAACCCTAGTCATTCCATTGGATGAGATCCAAGTGGATGAACAATTGCACTTTGTGGAACAACCTATCGAGATCATGGATCAGGAGATCAAGACTCGAAGGCACAGCAAGATTCCGATCGTTAAGGTTCGTTGGGACTCTAAGCGTGGACCGGAGTTCACGTGGGAAAGAGAGGACCAAATGAAAAGCAAATACCCACACCTCTTCGCAGCTGAGCAGCAAACTAATGATACCAGCAACTAAATTTTCGGGACGAAAATTCTTTCAACATGGGGATGATGTGACAACCTGGGAATTTCTCATAATTTCGCGTACCATTGTTAACTAAATCCTTGTGCATGGCACTTGGGAATCTTTGTGCATGGCACTTGGGAATTTCTTGTAATTTCGCGTACCATTGTTAACGAACTAACTCTTTGTGCGTGGCACTCTAAACATGTACGCTGCATTCTAAACGGCGTTTACTCAATTTTCGGGACGAAAATTCTTTCAACATGGGGATAATGTGACATCCCGGTTTTTCAGACATCTTAAACGCACTACTTCACGGTTATTCGTTCCTACGTTAAATTGATTCGGAGACTTAAATTGCACGCTCGAAATAATTACGATAACTTCGTAAACTTGGCAAATGAATTACGTGCTATGTGTATTAAACGTTTATAAGTTGGTGAGTTATTATGTGATGTTTCGATTTCGTGATTTGTTGTTAGTTATAAAATATATATAGTAAATATATAGACGAATCGAACCGAGCCGCGACACGAGCCGGCCTCATTTCCTTGCGACTCAAAGAGTTAACCAAAACTTGGGGATCAAGTTTTAAACCCAAACCGCCCCACCCAAACCCTTGCGGCCGCGAGCACACACCCAACCGCAACCCTTCCCTTTTTCTTGACCCCTTGCGCTATAAATACACATACATGCATTAGGCTTTGCTTTACAAATCAAAACACACAAACCCTAGTTGTGAAACAGCCGTCAGCAGCCTCTCATTCACCTTCTTGATCGCAAGACAGCCTTGCTACACTCCCTCTTGAATCGCGGCAGCCCTCCCCTCACCATTCTCCTTCTCGGTCGCAAGTCTCGCCAACATCCGAATCAGTCCCATCTAGTTCTCGGCTCATTAATCCTATTGTTAAGGTTAGAATGTTATGTTATTTCGCTAATCATACTAGGATTATGAATTATGGATCGTGTGTGTATGTAATGGTGGAAAGTATTAGGATGATAATCGATTGATTAGGCTAGTTTGCAAGTATGATGATTTGCGGAATTAAGAAACGTTAGGCTGTGTTTTGTTTAAAAACTATATGTTATGATTAGAGTTTGCATGGGTATGATTTATATGATAGTATATGATTGGAAATTCTGTTCTTGATCGCATATGTTCAATGTATCGATGGTTTAAGCGGGTTAGATTGTGATAAAGTGCTGAATCAGGATGCTGAATGGTGTTTACAGCCAACTTCAACTGGCTGTAACTTGGTTGTTATTTATCGAAAAACGGATTTTCTGAAGTATAAAACGTAGAGTTTTGAAAAATGATTCTAATAGCGCTGGATTCATATTTTTCTGAAGTCGTTTGATATTTTTAAGTGGCCAATTAAGTTCAGTAACTAAAGCTGTGAAAATACTGAAAATTTGTTAGTTGTTTATCGAGTCGGATCTAATAATCTGTAGGGAGTCGAATCATGAAATTTGTACAGCAACTAGATACGGAAATTTCCGGGAAACTCCCACTGGAATTTTGTTAATTGGATGAACGGTGATTTTTAAATGAATTCTTCCGTGGACTGCAGTCAGAAAGCGACGAATCTGACTGCAGCCTAGTATATTAATATTTACGAATAATTGGTAAAGTGTTAGGACTTGAAAAATTTATATAAAATTCTACAGTATAGTTGTCACCTTCTGTAAAATAATTGGAATTTTTGGAACGTTGGAACTATTTTATAAAAATCCTCGAAAACAGCCGAATTATGAGTATATAAGCTGAAACTTGATAACTTGTGAATGTGTGCACCAAAGTGTTGCATGGATTGGGTTGTGTCCATGATAAATTGTTTTGATCACTATGTTAATATGAGGAACTTGCATGCATGTTTGAGTGTTAGGATTCGTGATTGTGTGTACCGCTTTGTGCGTTAATTATGTGTAGGATTTGTATTGGTGTGTTCACACACTAACTTGAAATCAATTGACTTGTTAGGACGCAATTAGCGGTCCCATCATTTGCAACTTCTATGTTACACTAACCGAGCAACTAAAGGTGAGTTCACGGCCCCTAATTTTATCCGGTTTTAAACAACAGGGGGAGAAACATGTATAAACTCTACAACTCTATCTCTTTACGTTATACGAAATTAACGTCACTTAACTATTCGGTAACTAAGTTAATGTTAATGTACGTTATGGTCACTAAGCAGCTATATCACACAAGTCCTCGACAATCTCTCGGATCGTTAGTATTGGGTTTAGATAGCGGGGAAATTATAAGTAGTACTACTGGGCCCGACAAGCCCCATCCGAGCTAGTCGCGCTAGCCGACCGGGTATGGTCAACGGGTGAATAATTTGGCCTAACTTCGCCATGGTCAGTGATAGGCCTGGCAACACGGAGGCACAACAGTCAGCTTCGATCGCGAACACTTACGTGACATAAATTTAGGCTAGCTACCTATATATATTAACATTAAACTTAATTACGAATCAACAATATTATCCCGGGTTAGGGATAATGGAACCAACAACGTTATTATTCCAGGTTAGGAATAATGGGGCATCATTATTATTCCGGGTAAGGAATAATGGAACTATCAGTATTATTCCGGGTTGGGGATAATTGAACTATCAGTATTATTCCGAGTTGGGAATAATGGAACCAAATCGTTATCCCGGGTAAGGGATAACGGGGAAAACAAACTTATAACCGAACAAATGAACTTTTGAAAACCTGTGAACTCACTCATCTTTAATGTTGACACTTGTTTCTTTACATGTTTCTTAGGACGCTAGGAGCCCTAGGTGCACTCACTTGCATTGATCAAGACATCTTTTTATTGAGTCTCATTTACAAACATTGTTTTGGGTTTTTCTTTAGTTTTGGCGTTTGTGTTGGCGCCCGTTCCTTTACTACACTTTAATGCTTCCGCTCAACTTTAAAAACTAATGCTTCTGCTAAACATTGAAACCAAACTAAGACAATCTATAATTAACTATGAATGGATAAACAAATGATTTTGGAAAATGTATTAATGAATCATATAGAGTCGTTCGACGTTACTAGTGTCTCAGATTCTGGTTTGTTCACACGCCTCGCGGTAAAATTCCGCAAGTGGAAATTGAGGGTGTGACATGAAGGCTCGTCTTTAAGGTGTGTTCCACTTAAGGAATCTTTTCAGCACTGCAAATGATTAGATCTTTTGATTCTTTTCAATATTGCATGCAGTTTAAGGTTTATTTAGCAAAAGTATTATAGAAGTTCTAGCTTGTTGCTTCTGTAAAATCAGAAGAACTTGTATAACAGCCCAGATATCAACTATCTATAAAGACCTCGTATCTCAGAATCAGGCAATCTCTCAAACGAAATTTCGAAGTACTACAGCATTGTCATCATCTGTTTTAGTATAGATTACATCAATGTTATCTGGCAACCCAGTTTTCTTTTCAGATAACAACTCAATATTGAGTGCCTTATCCATCCTATCAGCAGATTTGCAACAATACTTCTCGCATAGGAATGGAGGAACATTATTGTACTCTTTACCAATTTTCTTTTTAGGTTTCTCTTCCGATGGAATTGTCGGAAGAATGTGATCAATGACATATGCGTTAAAGGTGTAACTTCTAAAAAGTTGTTGAACACGTTCTGTTTCAATTTTCATGTCCTGGAGTTGTTGCTTAGTTTCAGCAATGGTGTTAATGTAGATATTAATCGCTTTTTGCTTATCCATTACTGTTCCTTTTAACATCCTTATTGTATCATGTTGTTCGATATTATTTCTATCAAGCCTTCTATAATCATATTTCATTTTATCATACGCTTCCTTCATTGTGCGATAATCGTATTTCAAAAGTTCATTATGCACATTGTTTTCAGCGGTGATCTTTGATTTTTCGGCACATTCAGAACAAGGTTCGGTACATTTTGTACAAGGTTTCTCAACCTCTACAACTTGTACTTTGACAACTTCATTTACCTCTGGACCTACCTTGGTTAGATTGCCATCATGGCTTTGTCGGCAATATCCTTGAGGTTGTCGGCATTCAATTCTTGAGTAACATCATTGACTATTTCATCAGTTGATTTCTTCTCGGGAACTTGTTCCTGAGAACTTAAATCAATGTGACCTGCAAAATTATCACACGAATTAGGAGATAAAATTCCGTGCTTCTGCAAGTGGATATACTCCTCTTCTTCACGTTGTTGTTGCAGATATTGTTCCAGCAGAATATTCTCCATAGCCGCTGCTTCTTCTGCAGAAGTATCTTCAACAATTTCAGCCATTAATGCAACTCCGGTCTTTTTACCAATGTAGGAGTTCTAATAAAAACCGTCATCTTCGTTTGATGCAACCATAGCCTTCTCAGTATTACTGCTATTCGGTTTCTCTTGAATTTCAACTTCAGTCTTCTTCGGGAAAGGCTTGTATTGAAGTGACTTCTTGTAATACTCGTTGCCTCCTCCGAATGGACTTTGATTACCCGTTGCTTCAGGGTTTTTACACTCTCTCTTAAAATGTCCCTTTTGGCGACATCTGAAGCACGTCAATTTTGTCTTGTCGAAACCCAGTTTATTGCTAGAATTTCTAATGTCTCGGCCTGTTAACGGAACAAACTTGGTAACCCTTCGGATAATCGAAGCTAAACTCCACTTAATATCCATTCAACTCAGTTCTTCTTCATCCACTTGGTCATAATCTTCTGCCGTCATTTCGGGATTTCCAATTTAACCGGCTACAAGACTTTCGTATGACTCCAGAACAGTGGCAAGAAGCGACATATGCTGTTTGGCGACTTGTTCCGAAACCACATTGTTCAAATTCACTGCGATGTTGCACTTGTATACATTCGAATCAGAATTTGTTTGTTGATTCTGATTTGCTTGACTTTGAAAAGGTGAATTTGAACCAGTGCTTGAAAACGAACTTTGTGGACTCTGATCATAATGAGGCTGTGATTGGTTCTGATTCTGTGGAGAATTGTTCGAAGAGTTCAAACTTGCATTGAATGCTGTCTGAATCTTTGGGCTTGAAATGTTATCTTGCATTCCATTCTTGTAGTATAAACCAACGTCTGAACTACATTAGCGTTCTTTGACTTTGCAATCTTCAAGAGTTCCATTTCATGGCCTTCTAGTTTATCGATAAATGTTAACAGCTTGAAGAATTCCCATTTATCGCAACCATTAGATAAGTAGTCCACTCTCGATCTGGGAGCATCTGCAAGCTTGTCGATGTACTCTTGTTCTGTCTTCTCAAGACGGGTGTCTTCGCATTTGGACTTTAAGATGACAGAAGCGTTCAATCATCTGCTTCATGGTCTCACCCGTCAGCATGTTGAAGATATCAAACTCTTTCATAATGAGCGCCTTCTTGCTCTGGATCATCTCCGCGCTTCCTTGATACTTCTTCTGAAGAGAAAGCCAGAGATCTCTTGCAGTTGTGTATTATGGTAGCAAGACGAGAATATCTTCTTTAACAGATTGTTAGATAAGACTGATCATCTTTTTCTCAGCAATGTATTCTTCTTTCTGTACAGTCGTGTAATTGTACTTTTCCACCACTTGCTGGTGTTCATCCACTGGAACAGTGTAACCTCTTTCAATCAACACCCAGCCTGCAAAGTGCATGGCTTGAACCCAATATGTAAATTTCTCTTTCCATGCTTCATACTCGTCCATGCTCATTAGCTTGGGCGGTTTAACAGTCGTGCCCATTTCGTTATCAAGATTGACTTGATAGATCACGTTGGCATTTGACGAACTAGCTCCAGACATAAAAGCTCTTTGAATATCATCCATCATGAATAACGAGACGTGTACACTGAAAATACTCAAAAACTTTTGAAAATTTTAATTCTACAACAAGTTTGGTCGAACTTGTAGTTGAAATGAAGATTTCTTTGAAATTATCACAAGTTCGGTCGAACTTGTGATTTGATTTGCAAAGTTTTTTATACTGAACTTCGGTCGAACTCATGACTATTTTAAAATAAACCCGAGTGAACTTTGAGCGAACTTGTCAAGTAAATTTGATGAGAAACTAGCAAGTTCTGGCAAACTTAGCTAAAAAATTCTTGAATTTTATCAAGTTCGGTCGAACTTGACAAAATATCAATAGATTTCTAGCAACGTCGAGTGAACTTATCTCTAATTCCTTCAAAAAAACCTCAAGTTCGAGCGAACTTGGTAGAAAATCACTGTAAAAGTAAGTTTTTAGCACAAGTTCGGCCGAACTTGGCTAACAAGTTCGATCAACTTGGTTTTTTCAAAATTTTGACATCAATTTGTTGGTCTCCAATATTTCAAGGGTTTATCTTTGTTGTATTTTACATGATATATTCAAAATTGAAAAGATTTTGACCGTAAATTCTTCATTTTTGATGAAAAAGTTAAGAAAAATAGAAGAATGGAGATGAAATAGAAGTGTTCTTGTCTTGATACTATCAAATTAGGCTGTTCTAGCTCTGATACCACTTGTAGGACCGATCCTCGATGCTAAGGAACCTAAATTTGATATCTAACGTCCATAATAGCGGAAATATTACGTTGTATTTACCAATAGACAAGAATTAATCAGTTTAACATCAGTTTTATTGATCAAACGTCAAGAGTACAAACTGACAGAGCTTCGCCTCCAAAATGCCAAAGTTACAAATGAGGAGCACTAGCTAGCTATTTATAAAACATCAAGTTCGCCCGAGGAGGACCTAAGTTCACCCGAACTTGCCTTAGCAAGTTCGGCCGAACTTGGCTATACATGACTATGATGAGCGAACTTGACTCAAGATTACATAAATACTACTTTCAGCTAGCCTATTCAGCTCTATTCTATACAGACTCGATATAAGACTAAGACATAGACATTATGCACCAACACAATACCCTCTTGTTGGTGGAAACCTTTGACAACCAACCGAGCTTTGTTTCTGACTATTACACCCCGATCGTCTCCTTTACACTTGAAGACCCAGTTCGTATCTATAGCTTTCTGCTTCGGTGGTAAGTCTACAAGCTTCCAAACACCCAATTTCTCGAACTGTAACAGTTCCTCTTGCATTGCTAACGCCCAGTTCTCGTCCCCCAGAGCTTCATTAATAGTTTTTGGCTCTATTTGAGAAATGAAACATGAATAATAGCAGTAGTTTTGAGTTGGAGCAACTCGGGTGTAGAAACAACTAAGTGCTTTATTGATTTGGCTTCGTGTACGCACACCAGTTTGTAATTTGTTGGTGCATAATGTCTATGTCTTAGTCTAATATCGAGTATGTATAGAATAGAGTTGAATAGGCTAGCAATATGAAGTATTTATGTAATGTTTAGTCAAGTTCGCCCATGAGCTTCATGTTAAGTCAAGTTCGGGCGAACTTAGTCTTCCCTCTGGCGAACTTGTAGATCTATAAATAGCTAGCTAGCCTCTCTCATTTGTAACTTTGGCATCTCTGAGGCGAGGCTCTGTCAATTTGGATTCTTGACGTTTAATCAATAAAATTGACGTTTAACTTATTAATTCTTGTCTATTGGTAAAGTTGTCATAATATTTCCGCTATTACGGACAATAGATATCAAATCTAGGTTCCTAAGCATCGAGGATCGGTCCTACAAGTGGTATCAGAGCTAGAACAGCCTGATTTGATTGATATCAAGACAAGAACACTTCTATTTCATCTCCATTCTTCTATTTTTCTTAACTTTTTCACAAAAATGAAGAATTCACGGGCAAATTATGTCCAATTTTCAATATGACATGTTAAATACAACATAGATAAACCCCTGAGAGTTTGGAGACTAAATTCAAACAAATTGGTGTCAAAATTGTGCAAAAACCATGTTTTCCAAAAGCTTGTTCATCGAACTTGTTACTCAAGTTCGGCCGAACTTGTGCTAAAAAGTTACTTTTCAAGTGAATTTTTACCAAGTTCGCTCGAACTTGAGTGATTTTTGAGGAAATTTGGTTAAGTTCGCTCGAAGTTGCTAAATTTTCATAGATATTCTATCAAGTTCGACCGAACTTGATAAAATTCAAGAATCTTTAGCTAAGTTTGCCCGAACTTGCTAGTTTCTTATAAAATTCAATAGACAAGTTCGCTCGAAGTTTACTCAGGGATATTTTCAAAATAGTCATAAGTTCGACCGAAGTTCAAGAGAAATTTTTCAAATCAGAAGTCACAAGTTCGACCGAACTTGTGACTAAAAGTCTGAATTCTTCATTCAAACTACAAGTTCGACCGAACTTGTAGTAGAACTAATTGTTTAAAAAAAATTTCAAGTTTTTTCAGCGTACGTGTCTCGTTATTCGCGATGGAAGATATTCAGAAAGCATTTATGTCCGGAGTGGGTACATCCAATGCCAATGTGATTCAACAAGTCAATCTTGACAACGAGATGGGCACGATTGTTAAACCACCAATGCTAATGAGCAAGGACGAGTATGAAGGATGGAAAAAGATGATCAGTCTCATTTAACAGTCTATCAAAGAAGATATTCTCGTCTTGCTACCGGAATACACGACTGCAAGAGAACTCTGGCTATCGCTTCAAAAGAAGTATCAAGGAAGCACAGAGATGATCAAGAGCAAGAAAGCTCTCATTATGAAAGAGTTCGATATCTTCAACATGCTGAAGGGAGAAACCATGAAACAAATGATTGAACGTTTCTGTCATCTGAAAGTCCAAATGAGAAGACATGTTCTTGAGAAGACGGAACAAGAATACATCGACAAGCTTGCAGATGCGTTACCTGACGGAGAGTGGACTACTTACCTGATGGTTCTGAAAGAAAGTGCTAATTGGGAATTCTTCAAGTTGTCTACATTCATCGACAAACTCGTAGGCCATGAAATGGAACTTCTAAAGATTGCAAAATCTAAAAATGCGAATGTTGTTCAAGATGTTGGTCTTTATTACAAAACCGGAATGCAAGACAACATTTCAAGTCCAAAGATTCAGGGAGCATTCAGTGCAAACATGAATTCTTCTCCAAAGAATCAAAACCAATCATATCCACAATATGATCAAAGTCCACAAAGCTCTTCGTTCTCAAGCACAGGGTCAAATGCTTCTTATCAGAGTCAAGCAAATCAGAATCAACAAACGAATTCTGATCCGAACGTGTACAAGTGTAACATTGCTGTGAATCTAAACAATGTTGTTTCTGAACAAGTTGCAAAACAACATATGTCACTTCTCGCCACAGTTCTAGAATCATGTAAAAGTCTTTTAGCTGGAAAGATTGGCAATCCCGAAATGACTGCTGAAGACTACGATCAGGTGGATGAAGAAGAGCTTGAACTAATGGATATCAAGTGGTCACTAGCTTCTATCTTTCGAAGAGTGACAAAGTTTGTTGCACTCACTGGCCGAGAAATCCGAAATTCAAGCAACAAGCTAGGGTTCGACAAATTGAAGGTCACTTGTTTTAGATGCCGACAGAAAGGGCATTTTAAGAGAGAATGCTAGAATCCTGAAGCCACAGGAAATCAGAGTCCATTTGGTAGAGGTAACGAGTATTACAAGAAATCTCTTCAATACAAGCCTTTCCTAAAGAAGACACAAGTTGAGATTCAAGAAAAGCCAAACAGCAATAACACTGATAAGGCAATGGTTGCTTCGAATGAGGATGATGGCTTCGATTGGAATTCTTATATCGGTAAGAAGACCGGAGTTGCATTGATGGCTGAAATTGTTGAAGATACATCTGCCGAAGAAGCAGCAGCACTAGAGAATATTTTACTAGAACAGTATCTGCAACAACAACAGGAAGAAGAGGAGTATATTCACATGCAGAATCAAGGCATTTTATCTCCTAACTCATGTGATAGTTTTGCAGGTCACTTTGACGGAAGTTCTCAGGAGCAAGTTGCCGAGGAGAAATCTATTGCTGAAGAAGTCATTGATGTTACTCAAGGAATGAATGTTGAAAACCTCAAGGACATTGCTTATATAGCTTTGATGGCAAACCTAACAAAGGTAGGTCCAGAGGTAAAGGAAGTTGTCAGAGTGCAAGTTGTGGAGCTTGTAAAACCTTGCACAAAATGTACCGAGCCATGTGCTAATTGCGCTGAAAAATCATAAATCATCACTGAACTCAATATACATAACGAACATTTCAAATACGATTATCGTACAATGAAGGAAGCGTATGACAAAATGAAAGATGATTATGGCAGGCTCGATAGAAATAATATTGAACAACATGATACCATAAGGATGTTGAAAGGTACAGTAATGGATAAACAAAAATCAATAAACATTTATATCAACACCATTGCTGAAACCAAACACCAACTCCAGGACATAAAAAATGAAACATAACGTGTTCAACAACTTTTAAGAAGTTATTCAACTAACGCATATGTCATTGATCAAATTCTTCCCACAATTCCATCGGAAGAAAAACCTAAAAAGAAAATTGGTAAAGAATACAACAACGTTCCTCCACCTCTTTGCGAGAAGTATTGTCACAAAACTGTTGATGAGATGGATAGGCACTCAACATTGAGTTGTTATCTGAAAAAAAATGAGTTGCCAAAGAACATTGATATAGTCTATACTAAATCAGATGATGACAATGCGGTAGTGGAAAAGGTGGTTGAAAATATTCTGAACGATTCTGATGATTGCAGCTTTGATAGCGCCACCTCGAGTTTGAGTAGTTCTGACACAAATTCTGAAAATGACGAGACATCATCGGATGATGATCTATGTGATGATCCTAACGTTGTCATGTACAAGGTTAAGGAATCTGATAGATTATACTTTGATGACAGTTTTCTGATTCGGAACGTCAAAGAAGATCATTTGGATAAACTGTTAAACTGGTTGAAGTCAAATCAGATGACCTGTAGAAAAATGAAAAGAAATTCTATTCTAAACCCAAAAGGAATTATAACAACTACCGGAGAAAGGGTGCTGATCATCCGGAAAACCGGAGAGCTTGGTTGGGTCTAGAGGAAGAAGAAGAACCGGTTAAGAAAAAGTCACCATTTCAAGAGTACAAAGATAAAAACATGAAATTTGTTTATGGGACAAGCACAGTTCATGAGGATAGTTTGATTGGGAAGCAATCAAATGACGAGTTTAAGAAACAGAAAGAAGTTCGAGATAAGGTGAAAGCCACAAGTGGTGTAAAATCCACTATTGGACATTCACATGATAACCGGATTTGCTTCAAGTGCAATGAAGTTGGTCATATTGCACGGAAGTGTCCGAAATCTAAACCAGCTTATCTTCGAAGGAAAGAAAGTTCAAATGTTGAAAAACCAAAGCAACCAGAGGTTGGGCAAATAAGAATCCTAAAAATAAATGTTGACAAAGAAGAAATGAAACAAATTTTTGAAAAGAAATTTGAAAATTCAACATTTAAATAAGGTGAATCTTCAAAAGCAACTGAAACAAAGTTTTACATCAAAAAGGCTAATATCAAATCACAAGCCTGGGTTGCGAAGAAAAGGTCAACAACATCTGAAATCACTAAGTCTGAGCCTGTTAAGACAAGTGATAGAATGAAAGAATCAAAATCTGAAATCAAGTCTGAAACTGTCAAAATTACAAGTGGTAACAGTATGAATGATAAAAAGAAAGTGAAGTTTTCAAACATAAACATCAAAGAAAATTTAGATGATGAATTTGAATTTGATTATGCTGACGGTTGTGAATTTGATTACGATGATGGTTATCAAATTCAACCCAAGACCAAGAAGGCTTAGGTCGCGCTGTTTAACTAATTGTTGAAATGTGCAGGGGCTCAAGAGATCCGTACTTTCCAAGTGGATTCTTGATAGTGGAGCTTCCAGACATATGACAAGAATGAAAGCGCTCTTGTTTGACATAAAAGCTATCAATGGCGGATATGTTGGAATCGCTGGAAACCAATGTGGAAGGATTGTCGCCGAGGGAAAGCTCTCAAACGGAGTTGTTTCATTTGAACAAGTGAACTACATTGCAGAGCTTGAGAACAACCTTCTGAGTATTTCTCAAATTTGTGATAAAAAGTTTACCGTTCACTTCAACGATAAAGAATGCAGGATAATCAAACCGGGTTTCAAAATACCAGACGAGTGGATACTCAGGCGTGCACCAAGAGAGAATGATTTGTATGTTCTTGACATGTGAAATGCTACTACTTCTTCAAAAACGGCACAGTGTTTTGTTTCAAAAGCTACTGAGAAAGAATCAATCTATGGCATAGAAAGATGGGTCACATTCACCTGAGAAAGATGAATCATTTGGTGCATAACGATTTGGTAGAAGGTGTGAATATGAAAAGTTTTCATATGTCAGAAAATTGCCTCGAGTGTAAAAAGGGAAAGCAGATCAAGAAATCTCATCCAAAAAGATTCTCAATTCGATAAAGTTGCCTCTCGAAAGACTTCATATGGGTCTGTTCGGTCCAGTGAATGTCAGAAGCATCTATGGAGATCTCTACTGCTTGGTAGTCACATACGATTATTCTCGATACTCATGGCTCTTCTTCCAAGAATCAAAAGATGAGGCGTTTGAAAATTTGGTGATTCTTTCAAGAAACTTGAGAACCTGTACCATCTTCCAGTGAGACGCATTAGAAGTGACAATGGTACTGAGTTCAAAACACCAATATGAAGGAATTCTGCAACGTTAAAGGGATTTTGCACTAGTTTAGTGCACCATACACTCCACAGCAAAACGGTGTAGCTGAACGGAAGAATAGGACGCTTATAGAAACCGCAAGAACCATGCTTGCAGACTCAAAGCTTCCAGTCAGCTTCTGGAGTGAAGCAGTTGCAACGGCTTGTTACACACTGAACAGAGTCTTAACAGTAAAACCAACGAAGAAGACCTATTTTGAGATGATCAACCGACGGAAACCGAATTTGAAGTTCTTAGAACCAATTGGAGCGCCATGTACTGTAATTGATCAAGATGGCAAATTTGGAGCTAAATCACTCGAAGGTTTCTTTGTCAGATATGCAAGTCCATTGCGAAGAGTTTACGTTCCTTCATTGAGAAGAGTTATTGAAGCGCAGTATGTTGATTGTTTTAACTATACGGATCCTATTCAGAGAAAAGGTGATGCACGTTTATTCAACTATCAAGACTTGTGGAAATCATTTGATTTGCCTGAAGAACCATCCGATGAAGAAATCGCAACGTTATATTATCTTCATCAATCAGCAAATCAAGAGCAAATCGTCAGACCGATTGTGGTTAATCAACCCACGTTGGGATCATCTTCTTCTGATGCTAGTTCAAGTAATAGCGGTGGTCAAGAAATTCAAACAAATGAAGTGACACCGACTACAGAACCAATCAATACTACAGTGAATCCTAACCATTCTGAAGTACAGAGTTCAGACTCGGACGAGGCTCCAACATTCGATACCGATGGAGAATCTTCTTTAGATGAAGAAGCAGATCAGATTACAAGTTTAATGAATGAATCTGCAAGCCCGAGTAGTGCTCCTGAAGTTGAAGTAGTGGTAGATCAACATATCACAAATCAAGAGAATACTGTGGTTGTTCCAGGCGAAGTGATGCCAAGATCATATTCTTATCATCCGCCAAATTCTATAATAGGCGAATTACAAGCTGGTGTGAGAACACGGAGTCAAATAAACAAACCTTTGAGCTGTTTCTATACTCGTGTTGCTCCAATACAAGAGTATTGCAACTATTCATATTTCATATCCCATAGGGAGCCAAAAAGTGTTTCTGAAGCTTTAGGCGATGAAAACTGGGCATAGGCAATGCAAGAGGAACTGTTACAGTTCGAGAAGTTAGGAGTGTGGAAGCTTGTAGACCTACCTGAAAATCAGAAAGCGATTAATACAAAATGGGTCTTTAAATGCAAGCGAGACGATCGATGGGTTATAGTTCGAAACAAAGCTCGGCTTGTTGTCAAGGGATTTCACCAGCAGGAAGCGATTGACTACACGGGAGTCTACGCACCAGTAGCTTGTTTAGAATCTGTTTGAATATTTCTTGCTTTCGCAGCATGGAAATGATTTAAAGTCTATCAGTTGGATGTCAAATCAACTTTTCTGTACGGAAAATTACACGAGAAGGTGTACGTTGGACAACCACCATGGTTTGTCGATCCACACAACAAAAAGAAAGCATATCTTCTTGATAAAGCTCTTTACGGTTTACACCAAGCCCTGAGAGCTTTGTACGATACGTTATCACAACATCTCATGGGAAACAGCTTTGTTAGAGGAACTGTGGATAGTACTCTCTTCACCTGAGAAGTTGGTAATCATCAAATTATCGTTCAAATCTATGTGGACGACATCATCTTTGGATCAACGAATGATAGTCTTTGCAAGGAGTTTCAGGGCATCATGAAGAAGAAATTCGAAATGTCTTCGATGGGCGAAATGAAATTCTTCCTCGGATTGCAAGTAAATCAACTTCTAGATGGTATTTTCATTCATCAGATCAGGTATGTGCACGACATCTTGAATAAGTTTGATATGGAAAGCTCGAAGCCGTTATCTACTCCTCTTGGTCTTAATCACGGGATTTGCATTGACGAAACTGGAGCTAAATTTGATGATACGCTCTATAGATCAATGATAGGATCATTGATGTATCTGACGGCATCACACCCAGATATCATGTATCCTACCTGCCTATGCGCCAGATATCAGTCAAGCCCGAGAATTTCACACATGCAGTGTGACATTTGTGGTGATCCGATCGGGTATCAATTCCGGATGAATTATCAATCAATGAAATTTTTGTGTTTTATTTATGAGATTTGTATTTTTATCATGACAATTGCACGTGTTCGATTCTTGCACGATTCCGAACTCTTAAACGACTTCTAGAAGTGAAATCGCAAACTATTATGAAAACTTAATCAGTTTAACACAACGTACACTATGGAACACCGAAATAAGCTAAAAATACCCTAAATACCCTTTACATAACTTAGAAATAAGTTTTGAAGACTTCAGTATGGCAAAAACATGCTATATTCAACTTCAAGGGCTATTTTGCAAATTCTGCGAAATTATGCCAAATCGCGTATTTCCTACTCCGGAACATATACGAACATTCAAAACTTTTTGTAATTATTAAAATCTAGTATTTTAATGATTAGATTGCAAAAATATCATTCGTTACGCGCTTACGGTCATTTGCGCGTTCGTTACGATTTCCGTCGTAATTAACCGAAAACCGCAACCATACGACCAAACAAACCGACATCCAAACAGTTTCCGAGCATTTTTCAAGTTCCCTATGCTTTATCTTCCTTATAAAGCTAAAAAATGGGGTTAACAAGTGTTAAAATGCCAAAACGCGTCGAAACACAAGTTTTAGGCTGTAGGGGCCTGTTCTGCCAATTCTGAAACTTAGGAATCCCAGGCGCCATGCGAGAGACCCCCCAAGATCTCCTGCAACGCGTGCGGGATGCCCAGTGGTAGCAGCTACCTGGCAGCTTCTTGTTCATTTGATTTGACATCTATAACTCGTTTTTGCCACACTTCTGGTTGCAACACCTCACTTAACACTTGTAATGGTCCTACAACATCTCCTACACTTGGCATGATCCTAAAGCTCTCCAACAACTATAAATACCCTTGATCTTAAAACAAATTCCTTGCTCATTTCTATCTTTCTTCTCTCTAAACTCTAAGTGGAGTTGCTACCTTATTAGGAGGCCTCCCATCTTAGTTTTTCTAAGTAATCTTGGCTTCCTTGAGTAAAAGTAAGTGCTTTAACCAAGCCTTGTTCATTCTTTTAGCTTATTATGAGCTAAAAGTCAAATAGTTTGACTTTCAGCTTTGACCATTAATTGGTCAAAGAAAAGTCTAATTGGACTTTGCAACGTGATCGTAATCACGATGGTTATGATCCTTAGCAATTATGCCTACTGATTACCACGTTTCCAAGTGGAAGTGACAAGTCAAAGTTTCGGTCAATAATGTGCAAATGCGTATTATACGACGGAACTATTTTCAGGTATCAAAACCCTTTGTTTTGATACCAAATCAGTTTTATAAACCTTGTTAGACATGTTTAACATGTTTAACTCGTCACTTTTAGTTTAATGCTTATTTAGGGTCGTAAGTCGAGCAGTCTTGACCACCGCTTTGACTTTTGAATTCGACCCGTTTGGTCGATCTTAGGGTCCGACCAAACACATATATGTGACCGTAGTTGTATAGGAATAACCTTATGAGGTTATACCTTATGGTCACGACGTTTGGTTAGTGTTATGTTAAGCCCTCTATTATGCCCTATAAATGACCAAAATGCCCTTTTTGCGCATAAATCAACTTTAAGCATATGTGACCAATGTTTTGACATATAAACTGATGTTACAACTATATTAAACTTATTTTGGCATATTAGACCTATCATAACACATATCTAACCATCCGAACATGTTTTTACGTAAAGATCCGTTAACGTAGCGTAAACTACCTTAACGAGTCATAACGGGTCAAAAGCACTTAGGAATCTTTTCAAATCAGAATGTAGACTTTGTTAAACCATTTCATATGAGTCCCAACACTCATTTGGTTTACAAGGCCTCATTCTATCTGATCCGCCGATTAATGTCCCGACATCTACATAGTTATCCAATTTTACGACACGTTTGATTTCTCGGACTTTTGAGCTTGTTTGATCTTTTATTCAAGGTTACTTTGAAATCCCAAGTGAGTACATAGCTCCCGTCTTGTATGATTTTCAAATATTTTGGGGTGATTCATATGTGCTAAATTGTTTTCAAGTTTTCAAATTACAAATGCTATGGTTTATATAAACACGACGATTTCAATAATGTGAACGAACTTGTTGGTGCGTTATATACATGACATGAATGACATTCATTAGCTTTGGCCAAGCCGACCAGTAGTAAGTTATGGTACCATAGGACTGACAATCCCGTTACCAAGTTTCCCGGTGTTTGTGGGGAAGTTTGGGGAACGACTGAAACTGTTTACTTTAACAAACCCTCTGGTGGTTTGTTATTGCATTTAAAGATACCCTTTGGTGGTAGACAAGTCAACACAGGTTTGAATGTATTCACCAAAACGACCAAAAGTTTTCACAATTAAAACAAGGACGATTTCTTTACATGGACGATGATCAATTGGTTTATGACACGAACAATGGATGATTGGTTTATGACACGGACAATGAACGATTGGTTTATGGTAAGTGATTTAGATAACGAAACGTGTGTAATGTGATAAAAGCATGGTGGATATGCCGCTGGTACTTCCTATATATAAGTGCCTTTATCCTATTACATTCATGCCTTTATTTGCATCACTTGGTGTCACACCCTCAATTTCCACTTGCAGAGTATTACCGCGAGGCGTTTGATCAAACCAGAATCTCAGACACTTGCAATATCGAACGACTCTATATGAATTATTTAAACGTTTTCCAAAAACATTTGTTGTAAACATGCATAGTCATTTTCAAAATATTAAGGTTTCAAAGTTTAGCAGAAGCATCAAAATAAACTAACGGGCGCCAACATAAATGCCAAAACCAAATTCCCAAAAATTATTCGTAAATAAAGACTCGATAAAAATGTCTTGATCAAATGCAAGTGAGTGCACCTAGCGCTCCTAGCGTCCTGAGAAACATGCAAAGAAACAAGTGTCAACATTAAAGAACTGTGAGTTCCAGGTTTTTATAAGTTCACAAGTTCAATTTAAAAGGTTGTTTTCCCCCATTATCCCTAACCCGGGATAACAACTTAGTTCCATTATTCCTAACCTGGAATAATAAGATTGGTTCGTAAATAAGTTCAATGTTAACATGTAGGTAGCGAGCCTAAAGTTACGTCACGTAAGAGTTCGCGATCGAAGCTGACTGTTGTTGCCTATGTGTTGCCAATACTAACGATCCGAGAGTTGGTTGAGGACTTCCGTGATAAAGCTACTTAGTGACCATAACATACATTAACATTAACTTAGTTACCGAATAGTTAACGACATTAATTTCGCATAACGTAAAAGATAGAGTTTTAGAGCGTATACATGTTTCTCCCCCTGTTGTTCAAAACCGGATAAAATAGGGCCCGTGAACTCACATTAAATTGCTCGGTTAGATAAACGCAAAAGAAACAAATGATGGAACCGCTAATCGCGTCGTAACATGTCAACCGATTTAAAGTTAGGGTGTGAACACACTGACACAAAACCCTACGCATAACTAACACACAGTACGGCACACGTAATAACCAATTCTAAACCATAATCATGCATGCAAAGTATCACCATACAAAATAACGATCAACCCAACTCGTCATAAACACAGGATAACGCATACAACACTTAGGTACACACAAACGTAAGTTATCATGTTTCAGCTTGTATACTCATAACTGGGCTGTTTTCGAGGATTTTTATAAAATAGTTCCAACGTTCCAAAAATTCCAATTTTTATTACAGGAGGTGTCAATTAGACTGTAGAATTTTGTGTAAAATTTTTAAATCCTAAATCTTTATCAATTATTTAAAAACATTTATATACTAGGCTGCAGTCAGATTCGTCGCTTTCTGACTGCAGTCCACGAGAAAAATTATTTAAAAATCATCGTTCATCCAATTAACGAAATTCCAGTCGAAGATTTTCGGAAATTCCCGTTTCCAGTTAATGTCCAGATTTCGTGACCTAACCCCATACAGACTATGAGATCCGACTCGATAAACAACCTGCAAAATTCTGCAGAATTTACGCAGCTTCAGCTGCTGCACTAAATGACTATTTAAAAATAGCAAACAACCTCAGAAAAATATGAATCTGGCGCCATTTGAAGCGTTTTTCAAAAATACACGTTTTAGGCTTCAGAAAATCCATTTTTCAATAAATAATGATCAGGTTACAGCCGACTGAAGTTGGCTGTAAATGTCAATCAGCTTACTGTTTTTGACTTTATCGCATTAGAACATGTATAAACGGCCATGACGCTTAGTTGTATTGATTAACAGCAGGTAAACTTGTCAAATATCATCATATATATCAATATTCATGCAAATCCTAAATATATATCATGATCTTTATCGATAAACACTGCCTACGATTTTAATATTCAAACATATCATCACAACCGCAAAGATTCGCATATTCATCCGAACTAATCATACACCACAACACTTTTTCATAATAATATCATACAAGCACATAATCATGATCAAGATTACACAAAACCTAGGTGAATCGCAATACAATTAAACCCTAACCTTGAAACGATGACAATTAGCGAACCGGGAGAAGCTTGGAATCGATCCGAGGATGTAGACTTGCACGACCGAGAGAGGGGGGCTGCCGTCGACTTCACTAGGGTATTAGGGTTTTGTTTTTTTTTCCACAACATGCATGTACACATAATATAAGGGGGGGGTCGCGACAGGGGGGGTTTGGGTTAGTTCCTTGGGCCGCAAGGATGGGCCGCAAGGAAGTGTGGGCCGCAAAGGGGTGTGGGTGGCGGGGTGGGTTTGCTTGGTCGCGAAGTCGCATGTTTCACAGGCTTGGTTCGGTTCGGCTTATAAATAGAATTTACTAACTGTTCATTATAATCTGATAAATAACTACACATAATACGACTCGGCAATTATTCACAAACGTTTAATAACACATAGCACGTAATTCAGATACAACCCGTCTAATAACACATAGCACGTAATTCACCCAATAGATTCACAAAGTTAGCGTAGTTATTGCGAGCGTATAATTTAATTCTCCGAATTAAACCAGCGTAGGATGAATAACAATAAAGTAGCGCGTTTAAGATACCTGAAAAGCCGGGATGTCACATTATCCCCATGTTGAAATAATTTTCATCCCGAAAATTGAATAAACGCGGTTTAGAATGCAACGCACAAAGATTCAGTTTGTTAGAATGGTACAAGTAAATCCCAGGCTGTCATATCATCCCCATGTTGAAAGAATTTCGTCCCGAAATTCAGTTGGCGGTAACGTCAGATTGCTGCCCAACTGCAAAAAGGTGTGGATATTTCCTTTTCATTTGGTCCTCTCTTTCCCACGTGAACTCCGGTCCATGCTTAGAGTTCCAACGAATCTTGACGATCGGTATCTTGCTGTGCCTTCGAGTCTTGATCTCACGGTCCATGATCTCGATAGGTTGTTCCACAAAATGCAGTTGCTCATCCACTTGAATCTCATCCAATGGAATGACTAGGGTCTCATCTGATTGACACTTCTTCAGATTGGACACGTGAAAAACGTTGTGAACTATACTGAGTTCGGGAGGAAGGTCTAACTGATAAGCTAAGGGCCCGATACGCTTCGAAATCACAAATGGGCCTACGTACCATGGATTTAGTTTGCCTCGTCTCCCAAAATGAATTACACCCTTCCAGGGTGACACTTTCAGTAGGACGCGGTCACCTACTTGAAATTCGAGCGGTTTGCGTCGTTGATCAGCGTAACTTTTCTGTCGATCCCGTGCCGCTGCCATGCGGTTTTTGATTTGCACGATCTTTTCAGTAGCCTCAAGTATCAACTCAGGATCTGTGAGTTGACTGTCACCGACTTCTACCCAACAGACCGGTGATCTACATTTGCGACCGTATAATGCTTCAAACGGTGCTACCTGAATAATCGTATGGTAACTGTTGTTATACGAGAATTCCACCAAAGGCAGATGGATTTCCCAACTTTCCCGAAGTCTACCACGCATGCCCTAAGCATGTCCTCCAAGGTCTGAATGGGCCTTTCACTTTGACCATCCGTCTGAGGGTGATAAGCAGTGCTCATATCTAAGCGTGTACCCAACGCTTTCTGAAGTGACCGCCAAAAGTTGGATGTGAAACGAGCATCTCAATCTGAAATGATGGACGTTGGCCTCGTGCCGAGAAACTACTTCCTTAATGTAGATGCGAGTCAACTTATCCATCTTATCTGTTTCTTTGGTCGCTAGGAAGTGCGCAGACTTAGCTAGACGATCCACGATCACCCAGATGGTATCGCAACCACCCGAAGTTCGCGGAAATTTAGTGATAAAGTCCATCGAGATCTGATCCCATTTCCACACTGGGATCTCAGGTTGTTGAAGTAGCCCTGATGGCTTCTGGTATTCCACCTTGACTTTCGCACAAGTCAAACACTTGTTCACGTAGGTGGCTATATCCGCTTTCATGCCGGGCCACCAGTACGCGGCTTTAAGGTCTTGATACATCTTATCCGAACCAGGATGGATAGAGTATCGGGATTTGCGAGCTTCGTCCATAACTAGCTTCCTGAGGTTTCCGTAGAGAGGTACCATATACGGTTCATGAAATACCGGGTACCATTGGGTTTCACCTCCCAATCGCGTTCCATCTTTCCCACAGATTTGGCCTTGATTTTCTCTTCCTTAACTGCTTCTAGCTGCGCGTCGCGTATCTGTTCGGGTAACCCAGAATGAATTTTGAACGGTAGTGCTCGTACCCGACGAGGTTTCAAGTGCTCCTTCCGACTGAGGGCATCAGCTACCACGTTAGCTTTACCCGGGTGATACCGAATGGCACATTCATAGTCGTTCAGGAGTTTGACCCAGCGACGCTGTCGCATGTTCAACTCCTTCTTGTCAAAAATAGGCTGAAGGCTCTTGTGATCCGTGTAGATTGTGCACCATGTTCCATATAGGTAGTGTCTCCAATCTTAAGTGCAAACACAACTGCTCCCAATTCCACGTCATGTGTCGTGTAGTTCTTCTCGTGGACCTTCAACTGCCGGGATGCATACACGATGACCGTATCATGTTGCATGAGCACACATCCCAATCCCCGAATGGAAGCGTCACAATATACCACAAAATCATCCGTCCCCTCTGGCAAGGACAAAATGGGCGCACTGCAAAGCTTCTGTTTCAGTAATTGAAATGTTCTTCCTGTTTGTCACCCCAAGCATACTTGGTACCCTTCTGAGTGAGAGTGGTAAGCGGTTGTGCGACCTTGGAAAATCCCTCGATGAAACGTCTGTAGTAACCAGCCAAACCCAAAAATTGGCGGATCTCTGTCGGTGTCCTCGGTGCTTTCCAGTTCTTGATAGCATCGGTCTTGGCGGGATCAACGTGTATACCCTTTTCATTCACTATATACCCGAGGAATTGAACTTCCCGAATCCAGAAATCACACTTCGAAAACTTGGCATATAGTTTCTCCTGTTGAAGTAGTTCCAGCAATAACCGCAGATGCTCAGCATGTGCTTCTTCTCCCTTAGAGTAGATGAGTATATCATCGATGAACACGATGACAAACTTGTCGAGATACGGCTTACACACACGGTTCATGAGGTCCATGAACACCGCGGGTGTATTGGTGAGGCCGAAGGGCATGACCAAGAACTCGTAATGGCCATACCGAGTGCGAAATGCCGTCTTGGAGATATCCTCCTCCCTGACGCGTAGTTGGTGATAACCGGACCGTAGATCAATCTTGGAGTAGTAGCTTGACCCCTGAAGCTGGTCGAAAAGGTCGTCGATGCGAGGTAAGGGGTACCGGTTCTTGACGGTAACCTTATTGAGTTCCCTGTAGTCTATGCACATGCGGAAGGTCCCGTCCTTCTTCTTGACAAAAAGGACCGGAGCTCCCCATGGTGAAGTACTGGGTCGGATAAATCGTTTTTCCAACAATTCCTGAAGTTGGGTAGACAGCTCTTGCAGCTCTGCTGGAGCTAGGCGGTACGGGGCCTTGGCGATAGGATTCGCATGGCTCGCCAATTCGATTTCAAACTCTATTTGTCGTGTGGTGGAAGTCCGGGTAACTCCTCTGGGAACACATTGGGAAAGTCACGGACGATGGGGTAATCTTCAATCCGCTTCTCGTCCTTAGACTGTTCGATGACCAGTGCGAGCAAAGCAAAAGAGTTCTTTCTCCGAAGATACTTCTGAGCTTGCATGTAAGAGATGATGTTCGTGACGACGCCTGCCTTCTCGCCTTGCACCATCAAGACTTCGTCGTTAGAGAGCGGAATACGGATAGCCTTCTCGAAACATAGAACTTCAGCTCGGACGTCGGATAGCCAGTCCATTCCGGCTACCACATCAAAACTACCCAGAGTAGTTGTCATCAGATCAATGGTAAAGGTGTGACCCGCTAGTTTAAGTTGACAGCCGGTCACTAGATGGGTCACATCTACAGATTTACCATCGGCTAGTTCTATGACGTAAGGGTCTCTAGGGGTTTAGGTGTGAGATTTAGGTTCTTCCTAAAAAACTCAGATATAAAACTCTTATCCGCACCCGTATCAAAAAGTACAGTAGCAAAATGATCGTTAAGTGGAAACTTACCGGTGACCACATTCGAGTCGTTTCTGGCCTCTCCACAGCCTAGTGTGAATGCACGTCCTTCGGCACCTCCTATGCCACCATTTCCATTGTTTCCATTGTTTCCATTGTTGTTATTGTTGTTGTTGTTGTTGTGGTTGTTGTTGTTATTCCCACCATTGTTGTTGTTGCGAAGTTGCGGGCAGTCTCGCTTGAAATGGGCAGTGCTACCGCACTGATAGCATCCCCGGTTATTACCCTGGTGCTGGTTCTGATTCTGTCGTGACACAATCTCCCCGCGATAATCCTTTGCCGCGTGCCTGCTTTACTACACCGTGGGCAGCGATTCCCGGCGCAAGGGCCGTGATGATGGAGGTTACAACGATTACATTGCGGCTTTCGACCCGCATAACCGCTCGAGTTCTGGGTGTTGTTGGCAGTCTGATTGTTGTGACCCTGATTGTTGTTTAAATTGTTGGACTGCTTCTGGTTTCCTTGTTGTGGCTGGGCTGATGAAGACTGCCGAGCAGGTGAGTCTTCAAATTTCCTTTTGTTATCAGGGACAATTTCAGTTGCACCCCTAGGTGGTAACTTCCTTTGCTCCACCGCCTTATCGGTGAGTTTATGTTCCAGCCTAATCGCTTGATGCTCCGTCGTAGGGTTGCTAGACATTACCATGCCCTGGATCTCAGGGACCTGACCCCCAAGATAAAACTCAAGTCGTTTAACGATGGTGTTAGCCAAATCGGGACAAAGGAACACCAGATCATGATGTCTAGCCTTGTACGCTTCAATTTCTGACCCGACCATCTTGTGGTTCCATAACGCTTGTTCCAATTGCTGAACTCTGTCCCGCGGACAGTATTCCTCCTTGATTAGAGCTTTGAACTCGGTCCAGGTCATTGCGTTCACCGCAACAAGTCCACGCGTTTGGACTTGTGCGTTCCACCAGGTTAATGCCCCATCTCCCAACGTCGAGGCACCATACTTGACCTTATTAGCTTCGAGGCAATTGCACATTTTGAAAACTGATTCGGACTTTTCGACCCCTCGGACCAGTCCTTTGGGTCCTTCAACTCCCGTGAACTTGCTCGGTTTCGCATCCATGAACATCTTGTAGGGGTTAAGACCCCCTCCTGAGGATAGAGGGTAGGTAGTCAGTGACATAGTCTACTAGCCAAACTATTAGATTTTCCCATGAAAATTTAATAATGGTTACCTGCTGGTGGGTTAGGAACACCTGCCAGAGCAGCATTCACGTGTTCTTGGATTAAAGCAGCCAATTCTTCAGTTGACATGTTGAGATTTCTGCGGTAACCGGTTGCCATCTCAGATCTTCGCAAGACAACACAAACACACACCGATAAGTATATATCCAATATAGTTATCATATTCCACACTTAAATGATCACAAAATTTATGTCAACCCAACAAATTAAACAATCAAAAGAAACATTCGATTAAATAAATATCTCACAAAATACCAATCAAACATATCAGTTTAATTATAAAATTTCCAAGTTCAAACATAAGTGGAAACAAACAAACTAAAGGAAACAAAACGGAGATTGGCGAGACGAGTTAGTCATCTATGTCTCCATCTCCCAAGTCGCTATCACTGCCGTCTTCCTCTTCAGCGTTTTCAGCTTCAACAGCCGGGTCCTGTTCCGGCTCTTCTTCCTCCGGATCCTCCTCCGGGTCTTCCTCTGGATCCTCCTCTTCGTCTTCTACCGGCGCTGGAGGTGCTGGTGCGGGTACTGGGATAGGTGGTGCTTGGTTCTGCTCCAGTTCGTGAATCCTCCAACTGGACTCAAGAACTCTGTCTTCGAGCCAGTCAGCCCTTAGCTGCTCAGCACGAAGGTCCTTACCTAAAATGCTTCGAACTCTCCTATTCTCATCTTGCTCTTCCTCGAGCTCTTCAGGTTTACCAGTCAGCTGACGTATCAGCCACCCCTGTGCTTCGATAGTCTCCTGCATTCTCTCCAGCTGTTCCTGTTGTTTCCTTAACACATCTCTAAGTAGATCGTCCCCCACTCCTGAAGAGTTGACCGGTTTGACTGGTATAGCGGTGGTCGGACGGGAGGACGACTCCCCTCCTAGAGCGAGTCTTTTCCTAGCAGCTGAGCGTGTCTCCACGCCACGAGGTGGTGAGGGTTCGACCATGGGTGCCTTCCCCGGCGCCCTTGTTGTCGAGATCT
Organism: Scalesia atractyloides; assembly: GCA_947069175.1. Lineage (NCBI taxonomy): Eukaryota > Viridiplantae > Streptophyta > Magnoliopsida > Asterales > Asteraceae > Scalesia > Scalesia atractyloides. The sequence goes on along the minus strand of CAMTDV010000018.1, from coordinate 49,597,252 downwards.
GTCGGATGATGATGACATAGCCTGCTGGGTTGGTGTAGTTTATGAGCTGCGTATATCACAATATATATATATATATATATATATATATATATATATATATATATATATATATATATATATATCACATAGAACGATTGTAGTATAATACAAACAAGATATCAGAGCTCGGTGCCAACTAAGTCTAGTGTCGTGTAACAGCTATAGTTTAGGTTTACTTTTAATGCAAACTTGGTTCTCTATAGCTAGAGGCTCTGATACCAATCTGTCACACCCTCAATTTCCACTTGAGGAGTATTACCGCGAGGCGCGTGATCAAACCAGAATCTCAGACGCTAGCAATATCGAACGACTCTATATGAATTATTTAAACGTTTTCCAAAAACATTTGTTGTAAACTTGCATAGTCATTTTCAAATTGTCAAAGTTTCAAAGTTTAGCGGAAGCATTAAAATAAAGTAACGGGCGTCAACATAAACGCCAAAACCAAAATCCCAACAATTATTCGTAAATAAAGAATCGATAAAAATGTCTTGATCAAATGCAAGTGATGCACCTAGCGCTTCTAGCGTCCTGAGAAACATGCAAAGAAACAAGTGTCAACATTAAAGAAGAGTGAGTTCACAGGTTTTTATAAGTTCACAAGTTCAGTTTAAAAGGTTGTTTTCCCCCGTTATCCCTAAACCGGGACAACGACATAGTTCCATTATTCCTAACCTGGAATTATAAGATTGGTTCGTAAATAAGTTCAATGTTAACATATAGGTAGCGAGCCTAAAGTTACGTCACGTAAGAGTTCGCGATCGAAGCTCACTGTTGTTGCCTCTGTGTTGCCAGGTCTATCACTGACCATGGCGAAAGTTAGGCCAAATTAATCACCCATTGACCATTCCCAGTCGGCTTGCGCGACTAGCTCGGGTGGGCTTGTCGGGCCGAGTAGTACTACTATAATTTCCCCGCTATCTAACCCAATACTAATGATCCGACAGTTGGTTGAGGACTTCCGTGATAAAGCTACTTAGTGACCATAACATACATTAACATTAACTTAGTTACCGAATAGTTAACGACATTAATTTCGCATAACGTAAAAGATAGAGTTTTAGAGGGTATACATGTTTCTCCCCTGATGTTCAAAACCGGATAAAATAGGGGCCGTGAACTCACCTTAAATTGCTCGGTTAGATAAACGCAAAAGAAGCAAATGATGGAACCGCTAATCGCGTCCTAACATGTCAACCGATTTAAAGTTAGTGTGTGATCACACTGACACAAAACCCTACGCATAACTAACACACAGTAAGCACACGTAATAACCAATTCGAAACCATAATCATGCATGCAAAGTATCACCATACAAAATAACGATCAACCCACCTTGTCATAAACACAGGATAACTCATACAACACTTAGGTACACACAAACGTAAGTTATCATGTTTCAGCTTGTATGCTCATAACTGGGCTGTTTTCGAGGATTTATAAAATAGTTCTAACATTCCAAAAATTCCAATTTTTTTACAGGAGGTTTCAATTAGACTGTAGAATTTTGTGTAAAATTTAAAATCCTAAATCTTTACTAATTATTTATAAACATTTATTTACTAGGCTGCAGTCAGATTCGTCGCTTTCTGACTGCAGTCCCCGAGAAAAATTATTTAAAAATCATTGTTTATCCAATTAACAAAATTCCAGTGGGAGATTTTCGGAAACTCCCGTTTCCAGTTTCTATCCAGATTTCGTGAGCTAACCCCATACAGACTATGAGATCCGACTCGATAAACAACCTGCAAATTCTGCAGAATTTACGCAGCTTCAGCTGCTGCACTAAATGACCATTTAAAAATAGCAAACGACCTCAGAAAAATATGAATCTGGCGCCGTTTGAAGCGTGTTTCAAAAGTACACGTTTTAGGCTTCATAAAATCCACTTTTCGATAAATAATAATCAGGTTACAGCCAACTGAATTTGGCTGTAAATGTCAATCAGCTTACTGTTTTCGACTTTATCGCATTAGAACATGTATAAACGGCCATGACGCTTAGTTGTATCAATTAACAGTAGGTTAACTTGTCAAATATCATCATATATATCAATATTCATGCAAACCTTAAATATATATCATGATCTTTATCGATAAACGCCGCCTACGATTTTAATATTCAAGCATATCATCACAACCGCAAAGATTCGCATATTCATCCGAACTAATCATACACCACAACACTTTTTCATAATAATATCATACAAGCACATAATCATGATCAAGATTACACAAAACCTAGTGTGAATCGCAATACAATTAAACCCTAACCTTGAAACGATGACAATTAGCGAACCGGGAGAAGCTTGGAATCGATCCGAGGGTGTAGACTTGCGCGACCGAGAGAGGGGGGGGCTGCCGTCGACTTCACTAGGGTATTAGGGTTTTGTTTTTTTTTTCCAGAACATGCATGTACACATAATATAAGAGGGGGGTCGCGATAGGGGGGCGGTTTGGGTTAGTTCCTTGGGCCGCAAGGATGGGCCGCAAGGAAGTGTGGGCCACAAGGGGTGTGGGTGGCGGGTTGGGTTTGCTTGGTCGCGAAGTCGCATGTTTCACAGGCTTGGTTCGGTTCGGCTTATAAATAGAATTTACTAACCGTTCATTATAATCTGATAAATAACTACACATAATACGACTCGGCAATTATTCACAAACGTCTAATAACACATAGCACGTAATTCAGATACAACCCGTCTAATAACACATAGCACGTAATTCACCCAATAGATTCACAAAGTTAGCGTAGTTATTGCGAGCGTGTAATTTAATTCTCTGAATTAAATCAGCGTAGGATGAATAACAATAAAGTAGCGCGTTTAATATACCTGAAAAGCCGGGATGTCACATTATCCCCATGTTGAAAGAATTTTCGTCCCGAAAATTGAGTAAACGCAGTTTAGAATGCAACGCACAAAGATTCAGTTTGTTAGAATGGTATATGTAAATCCCAGGCTGTCATACTTGGAACAAAGGTTTTCAAACAATGACACGCAACGATTTTCAATTAAAGATATAAACCTTACAAAGTTTCTTCAAGGCCATTTACTACTCGAATTTACAAAACAACTGTTTTGGTCAAGATTCATGGGTACAAGTCTTTTATAAACTATAACTAACTTGTTTTAGTTGGTTAGTTATCATTGCAATACCAAATACTTTTGATAACAAGGTTTTCAAATTAACGACTCTAGCAGTCTGACGAGGTATTGCAATACATATTCAAAGCAATGAATTTGACACACTCACAAAACCTATGTACTCGCCGGCATATTTTTGCTGACTCATTTTCACATATGTTTCAGGGAACAATTCTTGATGTTGATGCATGCTCACTTAGGATCGGACGTGGACTTAGTACCTTAAAATATGAAAGACAATAGTCTATTTAGTTTGTTTTAATTTCCAAGACAATATAACTATGTAATTTGAATATCCAATAAAACATAACTTTAATTACCATGTGTTGTTGTAACAATCTGTTAACGTGACTCCCCGACGTTTCCGTCGCGGTTTGTTGTTTTAACGCTGTCGGGTGTTACAGATTGGTATCAAAGCACTGGTTATAAGTAATTAGGTTATTAGTAATGCTTTGACCTAGACTATAACCTTCCTAAGACCCTAACGCGAGTTTACTTGCGTTTAGATTCTTAAAACACCACCATCACCTATCCTTAGGTGATTACCAAAAACAAGACAAAATTTAAGGCATAAAGTCAAAAATGAATCATCGGTCTCTTTTGGCCTTCAAGGTTTTCAAATCTCGTCAATGTTTGGGTTTTATTAATGTGAACACATGCATCTGGATGGGTGGGTGCCTGTACCCCGAGTTTTCTGTCCAAGGTTAGAGTGTTTGTACAAATCCACATAATCGGACCAGTCACTCTTACCTGGGAACTCTTGGGTGAGTGTCCACTTATAGGCTAAAGCATGTCTTCGTGATACATTATAAACACCCATTTACTTTGATTAGTTACCGTGTGTCACTTGTTTATTTTGAGAAACGAACGAATGACCACCATCCTTATTTCATCGATATTTTCAATACCTCTCTTGATTTATATCAATCTCACGTATCTTCCTCCATGTTTTCTTTTTAGAATGCCTCGTAGACGTGACACAAAACAAATTGCCGAATTGGCAGCTATTATCGCTCAGCAAATTGCTGTTGTACTCCCGAATCTTGTGACCCAACTCAATCAAGCGAACAACAATAACCATAATAATGCACAAGTTTTGTGCAACTATAAACAATTTTGTTCGGCTAAACCACTCTTGTTTTCTGGGTCTGAGGGAGCTACTGGGCTTTTGCAATGGTTTGAGAGCCTCGAAAGTACTTTTCGTCATGTGCAATGCCCAAACGAGCGAGAAGTTGAGTTTGCGTCGAGCGTATTCAAAAAGAGAGCTCTTACATGGTGGAGTGGTATTATGAGAGACAGAGGTGCTAATGTAGCCTTAGCACAAACTTGGGAAGAGCTTAGGGCTCTAATGACGAAGGAATTATGTCCTCGTCATGAGCAGAGGGCGCTTGAAAACGAATTCCATGATCTCAAACAGGATAGTGGTGAGCATCGTGCTTATACTGACCGGTACGAGGAGTTGAGTTTACTTTGTCCTTCAATGGTGACGCCTTTGGATAAGGCAATCGAGAAGTATATCGATGGTTTGCCTGATCCTGCTCAGGACATTGTTACCGGAAGTAACCCAACCACTGTCCGACAGGCCATTGAGCTAGCGGCGACTTTGACCGAGTCTCAGGTCAAAAAGGGTAACCTTCATCGCAAAGGCGATAAGAAATAATCCACCAAAACCACTCAAGAAAATCAAAAGGGAAACAAAGTTGAGCCTTCCAAACGTTCAAAGAAGCGTAAGGCTTCTCAGAACTTTGCTGTTACTACACAACCTGCTCTAGCCGCTCAACCCAATCAAGCTCCCCAAAACCAACCAACTCAACCTCCTGCGAGGAAGCCATATGCTGGTAGTGCACCATTGTGCAATCGGTGCAACGGTCACCACCAAGTTCACCAACCATGGCGTCAATGTATTACGTGTGGAAGATTTGGGCACTTGGCCAACGTTTGTCGATCTGTTCCAAAACAAGCTGCTCAGAATCTTGTCCAACCCCAAGCAAATCCCGTTTGACCTCACTTTCCACCTGGGTCATGTTTTAACTGTGGCGAGATGGGCCATTACAAGAACAACTGCCCGAAGTTAGCCAATGCCAATCAAGCTCGTGGACGAGCATTCAACATTAACGCCAACGAGGCCCGTGCTGATAACGAAGTCGTTAACGGTACGTTCCTTGTCAACAATCATCATGCTTCTGTTCTTTTCGATTCGGGTGCCGATAGTAGTTTCGTGTCCTTAGCCTTTGAACCATTGCTTTCAATGCCAAGAACTAAACTAAGAAAGCCCTTGACAGTCGAAATAGCTAGTGGCGAACCTCTTAAACTAGATTCTATCATTCGTGATTGCCAATTGAACCTCAATAACCACCTTTTCGCCATTAACCTCACACCAATGCAACTCGGGAGCTTCGACATCATCATAGGAATGGATTGGCTAACCAAGCATCATGACGAAGTTATTTGTTTTGACAAGATAGTTCGAATACCTCTCCCCTCTGGTGAAATCTTAGAAGTTCGTGGAGAGAAACCCGCTAGTAATCTTAAACTCATGACCTGTAACCAAGCCCAAAAATACCTACGAAAGAACTATGTTGCCTTCCTGGCACATATCGTAGAGGAGAAAGGCAAAGGCAAAACTCTTCAGGATATCCCCGTTGTTCAAGATTATCCAGAGGTGTTTCATGAGGAACTACCTGGTTTACCTCCTGTACGACAAGTTGAGTTCCCATTGACCTAGTACCTGGTGCCAACCCTATTGCTAAATCTCCTTACCGTCTTGCACCATCTGAGATGCAAGAATTATCAAAACAGCTTCAAGAGCTATCTGATAAAGGATTCATTCGTCCGTGCTGTTCACCTTGGGGCGCTCCTGTCCTATTTGTGAAAAAGAAGGACGGATCTTTCCGTATGTGTAGACGGATCTTTCCGTATGTGTATCGATTATCGTGAGCTCAACAAACTCACCATAAAAAATCGATATCCCCTACCTCGCATTAATGATCTCTTTGATCAGCTACAAGGTGCTAGTTACTTTTCAAATATTGATCTGCGTTATGGGCATCATCAACTTCGTGTGCTCGAAGAAGATATTCCCAAGACTGCCTTTCGCACTCGATGTGGTCATTACGAGTTTACTGTCATACCTTTTGGTCTGACAAATGCTCCTGCTGTTTTCATGGACTTGATGAATCGGGTTTGTAAACCTTATTTGACAAGTTCATCATTGTTTTCATCGACGACATTCTTATTTATTCCAAATCTCGAGCCGAACACGAACAACACCTTCGATTAACTATGGAACTACTAAAGAAAGAACAACTTTACGCCAAATTCTCCAAGTGCGAGTTTTGGCTAAAAGAAGTTCAATTCTTGGGACACATAGTCAACGAGCAAGGTATACATGTGGATCCTTCCAAAATCACTGCGATTAAGGATTGGAACACACCCACTACTCCCTCAGAAGTTCGCTCATTTCTTGGTCTTGCTGGATATTATCGTCGATTCATCGCGAACTTCTCAAAGATCGCGGTTCCCCTCACCGCTTTGACTCAAAAGAATAAGCCTTTTGAGTGGGGACCCAAAAAGAGGAAGCTTTCAAACTCTGAAACAAAAACTCTACGATGCTCCTATTCTATCTTTACCCGATGGCAACGATGATTTTGTTTTCTATTATGACGCATTGAACCTAGGCCTTGGTTGTGTTCTTATGCAACGAGATAAAGTCATAGCCTATGCGTCAAGACAATTGAAAGTCCACAAGAAGAACTACACGACCCATGAGCTTGAATTAGGTGCTGTAGTTTTTGCTCTCAAGATTTGGAGACACTACCTTTATGGTACGAAATGCGTGGTTTTTACCGAAAACAAAAGTTTCCAACATATATTCAATCAAAAGGAGCTGAACATGAGACAATGACACTGGGTCTAACTTTTAAACGACTACGAGTGCGAAATTCGCTACCATCCTGGTAAGGAGAATGTTGTGGCTGATGCGCTTAGTCGTAAGGAGGGTGTTAGCTTCATTGTGTTCAAATTCAATCAGATATCCAGTATCCTTCAAGATCAGCGTACTTGTGCTATACAAGGCATGATGGGTAGTGAATTACCACATCAACTTGAGCTTCAACTCGAAATGAGAGACAATGGATTATTCTATTATTTGAACCGTTTGTGGGTTCCAAATCAAGACAACCTCCGCACCTTATTGATGGACGAAGCTCATAAGTCTCGTTATTCAATCCATCCTAGTGCAGACAAAATGTACAAGGATCTTCGTACCTAGTATTGGTGGCCAGGTATGAAGAAAGACATTGCCTTGTATGTATCAAAATGCCTAACTTGTCTTAAAGTCAAGGCTGAACACCAACGCCCATCTGGATTGCTCGAACAACCAGAAATTCTGGTATGGAAGTGGGAGAATATTGCGATGGATCTCATCACAAAACTACCACATTCATCTAGAGGTCATTATGCTATTTGGTTAATCATTGATCGTCTAACAAAGTCAGCACACTTTTTGGCAATTCGTGCGGATTACTCTACTGACAAACTCGCCAAGATCTATGTCGATCAGATTATGTCTCGTCATGGTGTTCCTTTGGACATCATATCTGACAGAGATGCTAGGTTCTCATCTCACTTTTGGAAGACCATGCAATCTACTATGGTAACCAAACTCAATTTGAGTACTGCTTATCATCCTCAAACGGATGGACAAACCGAGAGAACAATTCAAACGTTGGAGGATATGATTAGAGCGTGTGTGATCGACTTTGGTGGTAGTTGGGATTCGCATCTACCGTTGTTCGAATTCTCCTACAACAACAGTTATCACGCCAGCATCAACATGGCACCTTTAGAAGCTTTATACGGTCGAAAATGTCGTTCACCTGTATGTTGGAATGAAGTTGGAGAGTCTCAGTTTACTGGACCAGAACTTATTCATGACACAACAGACAAAGTCAAGAAAATACGCGATAACCTTCTAACAGCTAGAAGCCGTCAAAAGAGTTACGCGGACAAACGACGCAAGCCCTTGGAATTCCAAGTTGGTGATCACGTCCTACTCAAGGTATCCCCTTTGAAAGGAGTGGTTAGATTTGGAAAGAAAGGAAAACTTGCACCACGATACGTTGGACAATTCAAGATCGTTGAAAGAATCGGAAAGGTGGCCTACCGACTTGAGGTACCTCCTAAACTTGGAAACGTTCACCCAACATTCCACGTGTCCAATCTAAAGGAGTGTTTAGCCGACACAAATCTTCACGTCCCTCTCGACGAAATTCACGTTGATGACACTATGCACTTTGTCGAGAAACCTGTGGAGATTTTGGACCGTGAAGTCAAGAAACTCAAGCGAAGACGAATTCCGATAGTCAAAGTTCGTTGGAAATCCAAACGTGGCCCAGAATTTACTTGGGAACGAGAGGATCAAATGAAAGCGAAATACCCACATCTGTTTTCACAAGTTTCCTCGAATTAAATTTCGGGACGAAATTTCCTAAAGTAGGGGAGACTGTGACATTTGTGGTGATCCGATCATGTATCAATTCCGGATGAATTATCAATCAATGAAATTTTTGTGTTTTATTTATGAGATTTGTAACTTTTATCATGACAATTGCACGTATTCAATTCTTGCACGATTCCGAACTCTTAAACGACTTCTAGAAGTGAAATCGCAAACTATTACGCAAACGTAATCAGTTTAACATGACGTACACTCCGGAACACCGACATAAGCTAAACATACCCTAAATACCCTTTACATAACTTAGAAATAAGTTTTGAAGGCTTCGGTATGGCAAAAACATGCTTATTCAACTTCAGGGGCTATTTTGCAAATTCAGCGAAACTATGCCAAATCGCGTATTTCCTACTCCGGAACATATACGCACTTCCAAAAAATTTTGTAATCATTAAAATATAGTATTTTAATGATTGGAAAGCAAAAATGTCATTCGTTACGCGTTTACGGTCATTTGCGCGTTCGTTACGATTTCCGTCGTAATTAACCGAAAACCGCAACCGTACGACCAAACAAACCGAAATCCAAAAAGTTTCCAAGCATTTTTCAAGTTCCCTATGCTTTATCTTCCTTATAAAGCTTAAAATTCGGGTTAACGAGTGTTAAAAGTGCCAAAACGTGTCGAAAAACAAGTTTTAGGCTGCAGGGGCCTGTTCTGCCAATTCTGAAACTTAGGAATCCCGTGCACCACACGAGAGACCCCCCAAGATCTCCCGAGACGCGCGGGGGATGCCACGTGGCAGCAGCTACCTGGCAGCTTCTTGTTCATTTGACTTGACACCTATAACTCGTTTTTGCCACACTTCTCCTTGTTGCAACACCTCACTAAACACTTGTAATGATCATACAACATCTCCTAACACTTGGCATGATCCTAAAGCTCTCCAACAACTATAAATACCCTTGATCTTCAAACAAATTCCTTGCTCATTTCCATCTTTCTTCTCTCTAAACTCTAAGTGGAGTTGCTACCTTATTAGGAGGCCTCCCATCTGAGTTTTTCTAAGTAATCTTGGCTTCCTTGAGTAAAGTAAGTGCTCTAACAAGCCTTGTTAATTCTTTTAGCTTATTATGAGCTAAGAGTCAAACAGTTTGACTTACTGTTTGACGTTCAGCTTTGACCATTAATTGGTCAAAGAAAAGTCCAATTGGACTTTGCAACGTGATCGTAATCACGATGGTTATGATCCTTAGCGATCATGCCTACTGATTACCACGTTTCCTAGTCGAAGTGACAAGTCAAAGTTTCGGTCAATAATACGCAAATGTGCATTATATGACGGAACTATTTTCGGGTACAAAACCCTTTGTTTTGATATCAAATCAGTTGTTAGACATGTTTAACTCGTCACTTTTAGTTTAGTGCTTATTTAGGGTCGTAAGTCGAGTGGTCTTGACCACCGCTTTGACTTTCGAATACGACCCGTTTGGTCGATCTTAGGATCCGACCAAATCCATATATATGACCATAGTTGTATAGGGAATAACCTTTTGAGGTTATACCTTATGGTCACGATGTTTGGTTAGCGTTATGTTAAGCCATCTATTATGCCCTATAAATGCCCTTTTTGCCCATAAATCAACTTTAAGCATATGTGGCCAATGTTATGACATATAAACTGATGTTACAACTATATTAAACTTATTTTGGCATATTAGACTTATCATAACACATATATAACCATCCGAACACGTTTTACGTAAATGATCCGTTAAAGTAGCGTAAAATACCTTAACGAGTCATAACGGGTCAAAAGCACTTAGGAAGCTTTTCAAATCAGAATGTAGACTTTGTTAAACCTTTCATATGAGTCCCAACACTCATTTGGTTTACAAGGCCTCATTCCATCCGATCCGCCGATTAATGTCCCGACATTTACATAGTTATCCAATTTTAGGACACGTTTGATTTCTCGGACTTTTGAGCTTGTTTGATCTTTTATTCAAGGTTACTTTGCAATCCCAAGTAAGTACATAGCTCCCCTCTTTTATTATTTTCAAATATTTTGGGGTGATTCATATGTGCTAAATTCTTTTCAAGTTTTCAAATTACAAATGCTATGGTTTATATAAACACGACGATTTCAATAATGTGAACGAACTTGTTGTTGCGTTATATACATGACACGAATGACATTCATTAGCTTTGTCCAAGCCGACCAATAGTAAGTTATGGTACCATAGGACTGACAATCCCGTTACCAAGTTTCCCAGTGTTTGTGGGGAAGTTTGGGGAACGACTGAAACTGTTTACTTTAACAAACCCTCTGGTGGTTTGTTATTGCAATTTAAAGATACCCTTTGGTGGTATAGACGAGTCAACACAGGTTTGAATGTATTAAAACGACCAAAAGTTTTCACGTTAAAACAAGGACGATTTGTTTACACGGAAGATGAGCAATTGGTTTATGACACGAACAATGGATGATTGGTTTATGACACGGACAATGAACGATTGGTTTATGGTAAGTGATTTAGATAACGAAACGTGTGTAATGTGATAAAAGCATGGTGGATACGCCGCTGGTACTTCCTATATATAAGTGCCTTTATCCTATTACATTCGTGCTGTTATTTGCATCATTTGGAAAAAAGGTTTTCAAACAATGACACACAATGATTTTCAACTAAAGATATAATCCATACAAAGTTTCTTCAAGGCAATTTACTACTCGGATTTACAAAACAAATGTTTTGGTCAAGATTCATGGCTACAAGTCTTTTATAAACTATAACTAACTTGTTTTAGTTGGTTAGTTATCATTGCAATACCAAATACTTTTGATAACAAGGTTTTTAAATTAATGACTCTAGCAGTCTGACGAGGTATTGCAATACATATTCAAAGCCATGAATTTGACACACTCACAAAACCTATGTACTCGCCGGCATATTTTTGCTGACTCGTTTTCACATATGTTTCAGGGAACAACGCTTGATGTTGATGCATGCTCACTTAGGATCGGACGTGGACTTAGTGCCTTAAAATATGAAAGACAATAGTCTATTTAGTTTGTTTTAATTTCCAAGGCAATGTAACTATGTAATTTCAATATCCAATAAAACATAACTTTAATTACCATGTGTTGTTGTAACAATCTGTTAACATGACTCCCCGACATATCTGCCGCGGTTTGTTGTTTTTACGCGGTCGGGGTGTTACATGCAGACCGTGAATCTAATCTTCAGATACTTGAAGGGACGCCCAAGCACCGGCTTGTGGTACCCGAAGAATGATAATTTCGATCTTGCAGGATACGCTGATTCTGATTTTGGTGTAGATAAGTTGAATTCAAAATCGACTACAGCGGGATGCCAGTTCTTCGGAACAAGAATGGTAATATGGCAGTGTAAGAAACAGACTACGGTAGCTCTCTCTACCTGTGAAGCTGAGTATATCTCGGCCTCCAGCTGTTGTTCACAGATTCTGTGGATACAACAGCAGATGAGAGACTATGGTCTGCAATTTCTTAACACTCCGTTGTACATTGATAATAAGGAAGCCATTGATATAACTAAAAATCCGGTTCATCACTCACGCACAAAACACATTGAAATTCGTTATCACTTCATTTGTGACTGCTACGAAAAGAAGTTGGTGCGAATAGAAAAAGTCCACACTGACGAACAAAAGGCTGATTTTTATACCAAACCTTTTTCTTTATCACGGTTTAAATACTTATTAAGAATTAATGGTATGAAAAATTTGATGACAGGTGCGGACGCTGAGGTTGAATACAGATCGGACGACGAGTTCGCGTGATCCACATTAGTTTGTCTATATCTATCTAGTTTAGAATTTTATTAAAAACTAAAATACAAAAAGATTTTTTGATTTTAGGGGGAGGAATGTTAGAGAAAATACAAAAACATTTGAAAATTTTAAATCTAAAAACATTTGAAAAAATGCAAAAAGTACAAAAACATTGAAAAACACAAAAAGAATTCAGTATCACAAAAGGAAATGATAGTACATCAGTGGACTATCACAGTATGCTAAAGAAATGGAAAGTTTAAAAGTGATAAACAAGTCTTAATGTGGATGTGTCGATAGGCTTAACACATTCAGTAAACTGTTTTTCGAGATATAAACTAAATTTTACAACTGCTTAATCTTGTGGTTTAACATATCTTAAAATTTCGAGATATAAACTAAATTTTCGAGATATATGGACTTAGTACTCCAAAATTTCGTTTGAGAGATTGTCTGATTCTTAGATACGAGGTCTTTATAGATAGTTGATATATGTGGTATTATACAAGTTCTTCTGATTTTGCGGAAGCAATAGTCTAGAACTTCTATAATATTTTTGCAATAAACCCTAAGTTGCATGCAATCGTGAAAAGTATCGAAAGATATAATCATTTGCAGTGCTGAAAAGATTCCTTAAATGGAACACTCCTTAAAGACGAGCCTTCATCTCTTTGTCTTTACGGTAGTACTAACCTGAGCTCTCAAGGTCTCGCATAACCCAGATACAGATATCAATTACGCTATATTCACCTGTAAGATGAAATCTAGGGAGTCTTGATGCGGGAGTATATTCAAGAAGTGAGAACCGCAGATAAGTCAAGTTTCATAAGTCATACCTTAACATATCTTGAAACAGTTGAGAAACGTGGTAAAGTTTAAGTGGACAAACATATCGACAATCTAGGTAAACGAGTTTAAAACTTAAAGTCTTATAAAGGTCAACTGTACTTGTGATAAGTCTCATACAACTGATATGATCCTTTGACACGCATTCACAAAAATATGTCTGTAAATATGTTTGTACATAGTTTACTTTGTTCTGTACATAGTTTATCAGCTTTACAGATTAAAACCAAAAAGATTTTCAGTGTGTTTTAGCATAAACTTACAAAAATACAAAAAGATTTTGTTTCTACATTGTTTTCAGCAAACCAATGTTGGAGAACGGGTCTTCGAAGTCTGGTAAGGTGCTAGAACTTGTCGGAATCTCTTTGACAACGGGCTGGGAGCTAATCTATAAAATCTGAAAAGCCAAAACGATAAAAAGTTCATTAATTTGAAACTTTGTTTTTAAAAATATCAACAGTTTGTTCGTAATGGATCAAACCGGGGTCATTAACTTTGACTCGGTAGACAAATCGGTTAACCAAGGTCATTAGCTTGGACTTGGTCAACTGAGTGGATTTTCATAACTAGTAAAAGTTGGAAAGTTCAGGGGCTAAATTGTAGAATTTGAAAAAAAAAAGTTTGTTTTTGAGTTTGGCAAGTTCGGCCGAACTTGCTAAACTGAATCAAGTTTAACAAATTAAAGTAAGTTCGACCGAACTTGCATCTGATGGCTGATTTGTTTTAAGGTTAAGTTCGCCCGGACTTGGATGGGCTTTAGTCTTGGGCTTATTAAGTTCGCCTGAACTTGGCAGGGTATAAGTACCAAAGCAAGTTCGGCCGAACTCATTATCATCAATACAAAACTCTGAGTGAACTTATCAGTCTGTGAACGATTTTGAGAATTTTGGCAAGTTAGAGTTGTTACTCTGCCCAAATTTTAGTTGAACTTGGTGATTTGCACACCACTTTCAATGCAGGAGGTGAGAGTTTGTTCATAGAACCATGTATTGAATGTTTTTTGAACGATATAGATCTGAATTGGTAAATTACTAATAGATCTAGGAATGTAATTGTGACATCCCGTTCTTTCAGGTACTTTAAACGCACAACTTTATCGTCTTTGTTCCTACGCTAATTTAATTCGGAGAATTAACTACGCGCACGCAATAACTACACTAACTTTAGTATTTCGGAAATACACAATGTTTGGAAATTTTAACGGTTCATATCTGAATTACGTGCTACGTGTTATTAGACGTGTGTGGATTTATTGTGTCACGCTTCCATTTCGCGATTTAATAGTTGATAAACTTCGTGTCGTGAATAGATTGTCGAGTTGTATTATATGTAGTTATTTAGTGAGTTAAGAATAGCTGAACCGAACCGAGCCTGTAAAAGTCATCGACCTAGTGACCACGCAAGCCCAACCCGCCATCCACACCCCTTTTGCGGATCCAACCCAACCCGCCACCCACACCCCCTTGCGGCCCAACTCCTTGCAGCCCAAGTGAACCAAACCCCCCCCTTCCCTTACGTATACGTATGTATGCATGAGTATTGGAGAGCATTCACAAACCCTAAAACCTTTCCCCTTGTGTGCGACGACAACAACAGCCCCCCTCTCGGTCGCGCAATACAGCCCCACACTCCCTCGGATCGATTCAAGTCTTGCCCGGTTCGCTGGCTTTTGTCGTTTCAATGTTAGGGTTTATTGCGTTATGATTCATGTTACGTGTTACGTTGTTTTAGTCATGAGTATGTTGCTTGTATGAGATTGTTATGAAAAAGCGTGGTTGTGTATGATTTGTTCGGATGAATATGCGAATCTTTGCGGTTACGATGATATGATAAATAGTAAAATCATAGGCTGCGTTTTCTCTAGAAGGATCATGATATATGCTTAGGGTTTGCATGAATACTGATATATTAGATGATAGCTGATACAATAACCTGCTATAAATCGATACAGCCAGGCGTCATGGTCGTTTAAACATGTTTTAATACAATAAAGTCGAAAACGGAAAGCTGATTGACATTTACAGCCAATTTCAGTTGGTTGTAACCTGATCATTATTTATCAAAAAGTGGACTTTCTGAAGCCTAAAATGTGTATTTTTGAAAAACGCTTCAAACGGCACCGGATTCATATTTTTTCTGAGGTCGTTTGCTATTTTTAAATGACTATTTAGTGCAGCAGCTGAAGCTGCCTAATTTCAGCAGAATTTTCAGGTTGTTTATTGTGTCGTATCTCAAAATAAGTAAAGATTTAGGTCACAAAATTTATGCAGTAGATACTTCTAGATGTTCAGAAAAATCTCCAACTTGAATTTCGTCGATCGGACAAACGAGTATTTTTAAATGATTTTTCTCGTGGACTGCAGTCAGAAAACGACGAATCTGACTGCAGTCTAGTAAATAAATTCTTTTAAATAATTGGTAAGGAACTAGGACTTGAAAATCTTGTACAAAATTCTACAGGCCAATTGACACCTCCTGTAAAAAATTGGAATTTTTGGAACGTGGGAACTATGTTAAAAGAATTCTCGAAAACAGCCCAGTTATGAATGTACAAGCTGAAACATGATAACTTGCGTTTGTGGGTGTGTCTAAGTGTTGTATGAGTTATCATGTGCTTGTGAGAAGTGGATTGGTCGTTATTTCGTATGGTGATACTTTGCATGCATGATTATGGTTTCGAACTGGTTATTACGTGTGCCATACTGTGTGTTAGTTATGCGTAGGGTTTTGTGTCAGTGTGTTCACACACTAACTTTGAATCGGTTGACATGTTAGGACGTGATTAGCGGTTCCATCCTTTACTTCTTTCGCGTTTATCTAACCGAGCAATTTAAGGTGAGTTCACGGCCACTATTTTATCCGGTTTTGAACAACAAACATGTATACGCTCTACAACTCTTTTTTTTTACGTTATGCAAATTTAACGTCGTTAACTATTCAGTAACTAAGTTAATGTTAATGTATGTTATGGTCACTAAGTAGCTTTATCACGGAAGTCCTCAACCAACTCTCGGGTCGTTAGTATTGGGTTAGATAGCGGGGAAATTATAGTCGTACTACTGGGACCGACAAGCCCCACTCGAGCTAGTCGCGCTAGCCGACCGGGAATGGTCAACGGGTGATTAATTTGGCCTAACTTTCGCCATGGTCAGTGATAGACCTGGCAACACAGAGGCAACAACAGTCAGCTTCAATTGCAAACTCTTACGTGACGTAACTCTAGGCTCGCTACCTGCGTGTTAACATTGAACTTATTACGAAACAACATTATTATTCCAGGTTAGGAATAATGGAACTATGTCGTTATTCCGGGTTAGGGATAACGGGGGAAACCAATCTTTTAAACCGAACTTGTGAACTTATAAAACATGTGAACTCACTCTTCTTTAATGTTGACACTTGTTTCTTGCATGTTTCTTAGGACGCTAGGAGCGCTAGGTGCACCCACTTTGCATTTGATCAAGACATTTTTATCGAGTCTTCATTAACGATTATTTTTGGGATTTTGGTTTTGGCGTTTATGTTGGCGCCCGTTACTTTACTCTAATGCTTCCGCTAAACTTTGAAACTTTGGAACCTTGAAAATGACTATGCATGTTTACAATAAATGTTTTTGGAAAAAGTTTAAAGAAATCATATAGAGTCGTTCGACATTGCTAGTGTCTGAGATTCTAGTTTGATCACACGCCTCGCAGTAATACTCCGCAAGTGGAAATTGAGGGTGTGACAGTAATGAATCAATTGAACTTAAAATCATGATTAACATCTAAAATCGACCATATAATTGTGTTAGATTTGAACAAATTGGTGGTTATTGATGAAAGCAGGTTTGTTGAATGGAGAAGATAACAAGTTCGGCCAAACTTGTTATCAAGTTCGACCGGACTTGTTAACCAAGCTGAATAAAAATGATCAAAACAGAAGTTCGACCGAACTTCTAGAAAAAAAAACTGAAATGAAATTGTTTTGGAAGTTCGCCCGAACTTAGTGTTTAATTGTTTTGAAATTTGATAACATAAGTTCGCCCGAACTTATGAAATAAATAATGAACATGTTGAGAAAGGCATGTTTGGGCGAACTTGATAAAATCATAATGTTATAACACACATCAAGTTCGCCCGAACTTGATGAAAATGTTGAAAAATTGTAACTTTTTCTCGTAATGCATGCTAATTGTTTTGTGTCGTTTTTCAGGCTCAAGAACCAGCAAGGGTGATTTCTATGGATTTCTCAAAGTTTCACAATACGTGTATCACGCTCGACAAAATGATATGTCCATCTTTGAAGGAATATGACAACATTTTAAAGTTTTTGAAAGAATGTCCTATCCATCGAGCGATTACGGAGCGCATAGTGTCTTACAGATCTCATACGTACCATTTCTGGATGAGCGCAAGCCTAAGTGATGATTATAAAGACCATTACATCATCAGTGCAAGTCGGGAATGAAGTCAAACCAATCTCTGTTACAGAAGATGATATTCGACGGATCCTACAGTTTAACGATGATAAAGACGATCCGATATTCCTTGATGAGAAGATGATCAGAGGGTGTTTTTATCGAATGGGTTACAAGGGGAGCGTGAACAAGCCGATACTAAAGAAAGGGGAAGTGCGTAATCCTTACAAGCTCCTCATGCACGCAATCATATATACTTTCAGCCACCACAAGGCAGGTCTAGACGATGTTCAAGATTACCTGGCCTGTATGGCAACGACGTTAATTTTGAAGAAGTCGTTCAACTTTTCAAAGCTTGTGTTTACACTTATGTCGAAAAACATGGATGATTCAAGGATATGTTTATTTCCGAGGTTCATGCAAATGCTGATAGATAAGAAATTCCCAAACTTCGCACGTGATCCAAATGATGTGTTATATCTAAGTTACCTCGATGATACAACGGCGAAGAAGTTATTAAAGTTTAAAAAGCAAGCATCAGCACTGGTTGCTAAACCAGTATTTGGAGCTGTCAAGGATTCAAATTATATTGCACCGCCTGACAATAAATGGAGAAAAGACGGTAGTGGTGACGAGAAAGTACTGAATAGTGAGAAAGAATGGTTTAAAGGTTTCAAACCAAAAGCTCGCAGTGATTGGCTCCTAACGGCTGAAGTTGAGAAGCCTAAGAAGAAACAAGCTGCAAAGAAAGTTGATACTATGCTCGTTGATAAAGATGAACCAGAAAATATTCAAGCTGAAGCAGGTTCTAGTGCAGCAGTAGTTGTTGACAGTCAGGAAACAGTTAAAACGACTCAGGAAAATGATGTGATATCAGCTACTTCAGAGAATGATGATTCTGATGATTCTCCTGAAAGAGTTACTAAGAGAAAAATAGCAGAGACTAAGGCAGAAAGAGCCAAAGAGACTGATGCTGATTTCGATCCAAATCTTGAAAAGGAGTCTGATGAAGAAAGACCCAAGAAAAAGACTAAACGTGTGATGTCTGCTACTATGTCATCGACAAAGACAACAGGGCCTCCTCAGACAAAGGGTAGGAAGAAAACCAAGAAAGCTCAAAAGCCAGTTAGTAAACGATATAAGAGTAAGCTGAAAAGTGCATAAGTTACACAAGAACCTTCTGGCACACAGGAGATAGGAGTTACACAAGAACCTCCTACACAAGAACCTCCTGTTGTTGTTACAAGTGAAGTTGAACGTCCAGGAGTCACACAAGAACCTCCTGTGATCATTTCATCGGAAGCTGAAAGGCTAGGAGCAACACAAGAACCTCCTGTGACTGGTTTATTGGAAGTGCCTGTTATTCAATCTCCTGTTGCTCAAACGACTTCACAGTTTGAAAGTTCTACTCCAAAGAAGACTACACCGCAGACTACTACTCCAAAGTCTACTCCAAGGGCAAATCTGTTCAGTGAAATGCATAAAGATCCAATTAGTCTTCAAGATCTAAATGATTTCTTTCTAGAGACGAATGTTGATCTTCTAAAAAAGTGTTTAAAGATCTTGGAAGAAAAAGTGGCCAAGAATGAAGAAGAGAAAGCTGAGTTGATCAATAAGATGAATCAAAGTGCAGTTGAGAAAGAGATGTTGGACGATAAGGTCAAAGTGTTGGAGAATGAACAAGAATACTTCAAAGCTCTAATTGAGAGTCTGCAAGATGCAAATGAGAAGCTGCAGACAGAGATTGTTGATCTTAAGTCAATCCAAGCCCTAAATGATCGTAGATTCACAAGAATACAAAAAGTGTTGTCCAATACACTAGGGATTGATTTCATCTCTGAATATGATCGTCTGGATCGTCAGGAAGCTAAGGAAAAATCTGAAAAAGAGTTAGCTGCAAGTGGTAAAGGTAAAGGTATTGAGGGTGAAGCCCCTAAATCATATGAAGCTGCAGAGAAGTCTGTTGATGATGTTGTGATAGCTTTTGAGTCCGATATTCCAAAGGTTGACGAATCTGTCAAGCCTTCTGATCCTATCGTTGCTTCTGAAGATAAAGACGATGAAGAAGCAGAGAAAGAGGATAAAGATGATGATGAACAGAAAGTTGATTCTGAGTATGAAGATTGAAATGTTGCTGATGATGACGATGATGACGATCAGGGAGGAGTTGGTATTATAATCAGTGAAGGAAAAGTTTACGATGACGTTGATTTTTCTTCTTTAATGGACGATGAATCTAATAAGATGGATGATCAGATTCAGGGAGAGTCAGGGCAGACAGTGCCATTAGATGATGTTGATATGGTGAATGTTGATAGATTTCCAAAGCCTGTTGCTGCGATAAACCTTTAATGTCGATACTTGAACATAATGTAGAGGAAGGCGAGTACATGCATAACTATACGAAGGAATATCTGGCCAAGTTAATTGAAGTTGATGCTGAAAATCTAGAGTTTGACTTTGAAAAGGACGTGTTGAATGTTAACACGTTTGAACAAAATGATTATCAGTATGTTAGAAGATTTGAAGCTGATGAATACAATAGAGTGATTGTTGAAGATTGGTCTTCTGATGATGAAACAGATCAAACTGCGAAGTACGTCGGTCCTAACACTGATAGTTTTCCTACATTTGAGGAGATGTACGAGCAACTAGATGAAGATATGTTAAAAGAGGAGATTGAGGAATCAGTTCGTGAAGGTAAAGTTCCAAAGCCTATGACAAAATAGGAAATTGCTCAAGCCAAGAAGTCCTGGTTTAAAGAAATGCCACGCGAATGTAAGTTTCGACGTCCTCTAGCATTCTTTACCAGAGACAAAGACGTGTCATTGGGGGATATTCTGAGTTGGGGTTGGTTTAAAGAGCTGAATGTTTATGCAATCAAAAGGGAATTTGGAGTGCAATACTTCAAGTATCTTGATGATTTCAAGACTTCACCGTATTGGGATGTTGAGGAGCTTGTTCACACTGTTAATGTTACATGTCAGATGAAATACATTGATCAGTTGTTATGGAAGATGATCAAGTATGAAGCGGTAAAAGGATTTAACTATTGGAAGCCGTTCATTCTAGGTCGCCATATCAAAACAAACAAGAAGACATGTGAAAAAGACATAACTTTGATAATGAAGCGACCTAGTGCTATGAGAAACATGCCGTTGATGCCGATTGAGCAAAACTTCTATCCAGTGTTCAAGTGGTGGCAAATAGATCCAACTACTTGTGAAGCTGTTATTGTGTTTCGATTTTAAGAACACTTGGATATTTCGAAGGAAAGAGTTGAGATTTTGGGATTTCAAGGCATGAGAGGATTATGGAGAACAATCAGGATTCTAGATCCAATGTGGCTTGTTAACTGCTCCAGAGAAGATATCAAAACCTTGTTCTACAGCAAGATTGTATTTGAAGAACGTGAAAAAGAACAAGCTATGCAGTATCAAAGAGTTGTGAACGTTTGCTATGCGCATGAAGTTAATTCAGGAAAGATGTGGCAGACAAGCTGGAGAGATCTAGAACGGTTTGAGTTTTTAAAGGAGGAGAAGGTCTTGAAGCTATTCATGAAAAAGGTAGAAAGGCAAGTGTTAGAAGATTTCATTTTATGAACAAAGTGCCTCCTACAGATCAGACGCCGGATCCAAAGCAAGAACGACGAAAGAAGCCTTACAAGAACTTCTTCGGTCGTGTGCATTAATATTTATTCGAAGACAGAGTTTTTGAAGACTGATACAAGACGAAGACGATATCCAGGGGTGAGTCTATTGGTGCATAATGTCTATGTCTTAGTCTTATATCGAGTCTGTATAGAATAGAGTTGAATAGGCTAGTAATATGAAATATTTATGTAATGTTTAGTCAAGTTCGCCCATGAGCTTCATGTTAAGTCAAGTTTGGCCGAACTTGCTAAGGCAAGTTCGGGCGAACTTAGTCTTCCCTCTGGCGAACTTGTAGATCTATAAATAGCTAGCTAGCCTCTCTCATTTGTAAGTTTGGTATCTCTGAGGCGAAGCTTTGTCAATTTGGATTCTTGACGTTTGTCAATAAAATTGACGTTTAACTGATTAATTATTGTCTATTGGTAAACTTGTCATAATATTTCCGCTATTACAGACAATAGATATCAAATCTAGGTTCCTAAGCATCGAGGATCGGTCCTACATAATTCACCAATGATATTCGTTGAAGGATGATAAGAATATGATCGCGGCATTTTTTCTGTAGGAACATCAACTAAGCTTTGCTGATTTGAGATGTTCTGCTCAACGGTCACTTCAACGTTACGAGCACTAGATGATGCTTCGTTCAGATTGCCGGGGTTTGCAGATTGATTCAACATGTTAGATATCTGCTCAACTTCTTCATCTGATGAGGATTCACCATGAACATCAAATGTCGGCGCTTCATCCGAGTCAGAATTCTGATTCTGAGGCATGCTTGGCACTGTTGTTTCATTTCCTGGTTCGGAAGACACATTTGATGGAGTAATAGCAGATGTTACTTCTGCTTCAGAAACATTTTCAACTTGAACACCTCTATTGCTAGGACCTGGTTCGGAAGACAAAGGATCCAACGTGGGTTGATTAACCACAATTCGTCTAATGATTTGTTCCTTATTCGCTGACTGTTGAAGATAATATAACGCTGCAGAAGGTTCTTCCAGCAAGTCAAATGATTTCCAAAGGTCTTGATAGTTAAACAACCATGCGTCGCCTCTTCTTTGAATAGGACCCGTATAGTTGAAACAATCAACATGCTGTGCTTCAATTACCTTTCTCAACGAGGTAATATATACACATCTTAGCGGACTCGCATATCCGACAAAGAAACCTTCAAGCGATTTGGCTCCGAATTTAGATCGATTACAGTACATGGCGCCCCAAATGGCTCTAAAAACTTCAAATTCGGCTTGCGTCGGTCAATCATTTCAAAACAGGTCTTCTTCCTTGGTTTGACAGTTAGAACTCTGTTTAGTGTGTAGCAAGCCGCTGCAACTGCTTCACTCCAGAAGCTGACCGGAAGCTTTGAGTCTGCAAGCATGGTTCTCGCAGTATCGATTAAAGTTCGGTTCTTCCTTTCAGCGACACTGTTTTGTTGCGGAGTATAGGGTGCACTAAACTCGTGCAAGATGCCTTTAGCGTTGCAAAATTCTCTCATCTTATTATTCTTGAACTCTGTGCCATTGTCACTGCGAATTCGTCGTACAGGTAGATGATAAAGATTTTCTAGCTTATTGAAAAGAATCACCAAGTTTTCGAATGTTTCATCTTTTGATTCTTGGAAGAATACCCATGAATAACGTGAATAGTCATCTGTTACGACCAAGCAGTATAAGTCTCTTGAAATACTTCGAACATTAACAGGACCAAATAAATCCATTTGGAGACGTTCAAGCAGCAACTTGATTGAGTTCAGAATTTTCTTCGGATGTGATTTCTTGATCTGCTTTCCCTTTTTACATTCTAGGTAGTGATCAGACATATGAAAGCTCCGAAGATTTACACCCTCCACCAGATCATTATGAACCAATAAATTCATTTTTCGCAAATGGATATGCCCCATCCTACGATGCTAAAGAATAGAATCTTTCTCAGTAGCCTTCGTCATAAAACATTCCGCTGATTTTGATGAAGTGGTAGCGACTCTCATATCTAAGACATATAAATCATTCTCGCGCGGAGCTCGCATCAGAATCCACTCATCAGGTATTTTGAAACCAGACTTCAGAATAATACATTCATTGTCGTTGAAATGTACCGTAATGTAACGCCTCGCGTTTCGATACTTTCTATTTATAGCAAGCTAGCGTTGTAGTTCTATTTTTGGAAACCATTGTATTCGTATTCGTCATTTCGTTGAAATCATTGTAATCTAGACTTGAATCGTAATGGAATAAACATGTTCATCTTTATACTTGTTACACACAATCATACTTGTCCATACAATACATACACATGATATACATACTCGAATACGTGACATACTTGCTAACACACGGTGTTTATACTTGATACATACTTTATACGCAATGTGGATACTCGATCTCGATCATTTTGTACATACATATACCATGTGACATGTTACATATGTTATCATACCTTAAATATTCATAAAAAACTTACTTAAACGTTAAAACCCGTTTTTTTTTTTTCTTAATAAAACTCTAACTTATAAGGTTCATACTCCCGAAATAACTTGTCACACGATAATACATGTTATGTACATAATATATAACATCTATTAACCTAATATATAACATTAAATAAGAAAAAAAACAAGAAAAAAATAAAAAATGGCAGCCCTATAATTCAGCTTTGGGTTGGGTTTAGTGGACTAGTTTCAAGTCTAAACTCCCCTAAATCTTGTCCAAAGCCCAACCCAATGAAACCCTAATCCATCCCCTATATAACCCAAGCCTCCTCCAAGCATTTTTCCACTTTACAAAGCCTCCAAGCCTCCCAAAACGCTCCAAGTTCATAGCTGAATCAAATTTTCAGGTAGATTTGTACCTCTACACTAAAGTGAGCATACCTCACTCAATACTCAACGAAATTGCCCCATTCTTTTTCCTACATGCTTAGTTTTCCTTTGGGCATGATTCCATGGTCTCTCCTTGGAGAATTCAGACCTGGAAATGCCCTGAAAATGTCCAAAACTTTCTGTTTGTTTTCAAAATCTTTCAAAACTTGTTTATGTTCATCCAACTTTGGTTTATCCCATCTCAAACCTATGTCCGAATGCTTACAACACTTCTTGTGGTCGGTTAGGCTTAAAAACAAGGTTGAGACATTCAAAATAGAGGATTTATCCTCACAAACTTTCTTTTTTCATAGAGATTTAAGCTCACAAGTGATGCAAGTTCTTGAACTTGTTCATATGTGTCCACCATGGTTAGCTTGGGCTATCCTTAAACTTGAGACCACACATTACTTGATGATTTCACTATTATTCTAAGTTATTATTCTTGTCATTCTTGTTAATGTTATTGTTCTTATACCCTCCTTGTTACTAATGGTAACTTGTGTAGCGGTGAACACTACTTGAGGTCTCAAAGTGGATGGTTAATCCTCCCACCTCCTATTTGACTTACATGACATCAAGAGGTTCCAAAGTGGATGGTTCATCCTCCCACCTCCTACATGACTATATAACTATATTTATGAACTACTATAATAAACCCTAGAAACCGAAATCTTGATAATGACTAATGAATCATCCGTCAAGTTAGTAAGTTTCATCACTAATGTATGTAGTTCCTTGTCACGATTCTAATAGGTCTTGAACCTATAAAAACACATTCAATCCTTACGGATTTGCTATAGTTTCATGGAAAAGTGCTATGTCTAGTGATTATTTTCATGCTAAAATACTTTCTCATACTTTTATCCTTTACATTTTCCCAAATACTCTCAATCTTCCGTTAAACTCGTTACTTATACGCCCTCGTTTCCTCTTGTAGGATAACTCGGCGTTCATCCCGCAATCAACCTCTTTCACGGACTTGACTTGTAGAAAAGACCCAACTAAAACCATGAGTACACTCGACCCACTTACCGTTTTAAATCACTTTTGGGTTGTAACATGTTTATCTATCAAAATGCACATACCACAAACTCATGCTTTACATGCTCAATCCTTATACATGAATACTTGTTATGCCTAGATACATGCTCTTTTATACTTGCTTGATCATTAACTTAGCTAGCCCAACTTATCATATATAGCGCTATAGGAGTAGCACACCACCCGTCGGGGTTATGTTAAGATTATCATACTCATTCTAGTCTTGTCGCTTTTGTGACAAGGGAAGCTCGATTAGTATCACCAAAACTTGTGTACTCGCCTTTGCCTTTGCATTGAACTCGTGTTTTAACATGTTACAGGTTGATGAAGCTTTGCCATGAAATTGGAGTATAGATGATGCTTAGATACACATATAGACGTTAGGTTTATAAAATGTTGTATCAAATTTTGCCTTTTTTATTATTGTATTTGAAAATTCTTGTATTGTATGACAAAGTTACTATGAATGAAATATGGATTTTATTTAAATATTGTCACCAAATAGAATTTATGAGCAATGAGCAATCTCGTTCGTCTCACTCCGATGTTTTCGCCATCGGTTGGGGTGTGACATATTGGTATCAGAGCCATAACTATAGGGGATTAGGTAGAATTGCCATGTTCGACCTAGTCTATAGTTTAAGTGTCCATTTTTGACCATTCTTATATCATACTTAATACATTATTCTTCCTCATTGCTTCTTCCTTATCTTTTGGTCTTAAAAATTTACATAATGTCTTTTCTAAGACATCTTACACAATACACTTGAAGACTTCAAGACACTCATGATGCAAACGAGGTGATTTGCACCAAGATAGGTCCAATGACTTACAATTTATGGTGAAATCCCTCATTCCGCGTATTCAATTTTTCATGAAGTTATACCATCAAGTTAGGAGTGATATCCACATCTTGGTGGAAACTTCCATTTCATGTTCTAGTGGACCTTACAAACGAGTCGGAATATGCTACTCGTTTAGTAAGGAACAACCACACTTAGGTTACGAAATCTTCAAGTTAGGGATGAAACCCGCAACTTGTCGATTAAGTCCCGTTCCTTGATTTTCGCTCTCGCCAAAGTTTCGATTTTCTAATCGATTAGAGACGTGTAGTAACTGGAAGGGTAAAATACTGTTAGTCGCTTCCCGATGAGAGTATTTTACCTATAGGCCAAAGAACGTTTCTCTAATTAGAAAGGATCTTTGATTCACTTTGGAATTGTCGACGTTTCTCTACCCGAAACAATCCCATGTTTTATAAGCCAATTCTTTTATATTGTCTCAATTTATATGTGATTTGATACTTGTTACCTTACTCGTTTCGAACCATTACACGTTTCGCACGCTTATCGCAATCATGTTTCAATACTACTCTTCGTGAACACACTAAATTTATACTCCTAATTCGCATTTATACGTGATTATACATGCCATACTTGATACTTTCATGCAATTTTGTGGACTATACTTGATGAACCCATGCAAATTTATGTAAACCATGCTTGAACCTCATACATGCTTATTCATGCAAAACTTGTTTTTCCCCATATTATGATCAAGTCTCATTCCCTTTTTCTATGTTGAATCTCTAGATGAATTCTCCTAACTCATCCAAGAAATCCAAGAGGTCCAACAAGGGTTCCAACAATAACAACAACAATGAGGATTCCATCTCCAAGCAAGAACTCGTCGGTCTTGCCGCCGAGCAAATGGCCCGTGTCATACCCGATATCGTTAGCCAGCTTCAAACCATCCATACCGAAGGCACACCCAAATCCTTTGCCAACTCTAAAACCGACAACCCCAAAACGTCCTTCCAATTCAAGCATTTCATAGCTTGTAAACCAGTAGAATTCACTGGCATGGACGGTGTTACCGCCATGATCAATTGGTTTGACGCTATGGAGCCTACTTTTCTTCAGGGTGGGTGCCCTGATGACCTTCGAACCCTTAACGCTACCGGGGTCTTTTGCCAGAGAGCCCTCGAGTGGTGGACTACGGAACGCCACAAGCGTGGCAACGAAGCAACTCACACTCTCACTTGGGAAGAGCTCAAGCAGCTCATGAGAGATCAGTTCTGTCCTCCCCACGAGACCCAGAAGCTCAAAAACGAATTCTGGAACCTCACGCGACAAGGGAGCAACGCTGAAGGGTTGATCGCTCGCTTCGAATAGTTGAGTATCATATGTCCTAGACAGGTGGATACAGTTCCCAAAGCGATAGCTAAGCTTATTCGTTCGTTTTCGCCTGTGATCATGAACCACGTAGCCGCCGCACGCCCCAGAACCATCAAAGAAGCCAATAGCACCATCATAGAGCTTAACCACAACTGCATCCTTCAAGGGGCCTATGACAAGGTTCCTACGAAGCATGCGCATCAAGCCACCGCCAATACCACCGCTACCGAATCGCCTCCCCCTCAACCCAAAAAGAACCCCATCAAGAACAAGAAGCAGAAGGCTTCGGTTCAAAACAACGCGTTTGTCACTCCGCCTGCCCCTACGCCTTTAAATGCCATCTCCTCCACCCAAAACAACGATCCACCAAAACGAAACTACACCGACACTTGGCCTAAGTGTGATCGTTGGACTTATCATCATCTCCCTTCTACCCCATGCCGGAAATGCGCCAACTGTAACAGGCTGGGGCATTTCGCTAGCCATTGTCGCCAAACCCAAAGCAACCAAGCCATTGTCCCTAACCCTAACCCGAACCAAACTCAACCCCAGCATCAAAATGCTCCTGTGCGAGCATGTTACAAATGTGGTGATCCCAACCAACTCGCAAATGTTTGTCCTCTTCTCAACCAGCAGCACCAGCAGCCTAAGCCTGCAAAGGGGCGACTTTCATGCTTACCTCCGCTCAAGCCCATAGCTCTAACAACGTCATCACTGGTACGTTCCTTTTGAACCATATTTATGCTACATGTCTATTTGATATTGGCGTCGATAGGAGTTTTGTATCGCTAGAATTTGAACCTTTGCTTAAGTACGAACGATGTAAAATGCCTAATCCTTTTGTTGTTGAAGTCGCTAATGGTAAAACCATCTCCATTGATTCCATTCTCTCTGGTTGCTCTTTGATTCTTAACGATCATTCGTTCTCCATTGATCTCATCCCCATGCAAATGGGTAGTTTTGACATCATAGTAGGCATGGATTGGCTCATGCGAGTTCGTGCCAAAGTGGTTTGTTCCGAAAAGTTTATTCGCCTCCCTCTTCCTCAAGGTGATTCTCTACACGTCTATGGCGAGAAACCTTCTAAAGGTCTCAAACTTATGTCGTGCATCAAAGCGAACAAGTAATTGCGTAAGGAGTACTTTGCCTTTCTCGCCCATGTTGTGGAAAAGAAATACAAAGGTCCGAGCATAAGTGAAGTTCATGTCGTTTGTGAGTTTCCTTTCGTTTTTCCGAGGATCTTCCTGGTCCTCCGCCTCCCCGAGCTGTTGATTTTCGTATTGATCTTATCCCTGGCCCAACTCCTGTTGCGAAAGCTCCCTATCGTTTGGCACCCTCGGAGATGCAAGAGCTATCAAGCCAACTTCAAAAGCTTCTTGATAAAGGTTTTATACGCCCTAGTACTTCCCCTTGGGGCGCTCCCGTTCTCTTTGTCAAAAAGAAAGATGGGTCATTTCGCATGTGCATTGACTATCGTGAACTCAATAAGCTTACAGTCAAGAACCGGTACCCCCTTCCTCGTATCGATGATCTCTTCGATCAACTTCAAGGCGCGAAGTGCTTTTCAAAGATTGATCTTGGTTCTGGTTATCATCAACTTCGGGTTTCCGAGGAAGATGTACCCAAAACTGCTTTCCGCACACGTTATGGACGCTACGAGTTCGTGGTCATGCCTTTTAGGTTGACCAACGCACCTGCAGTGTTTATGGATCTCATGAACCGCGTGTGTAAGCCTTTTCTGGATCATTTTGTCATTGTATTCATCGACGATATCCTAATCTACTGCAAGATGAAAGAAGAGCACGGACGACATACGCATCTCATTCTTCAGCTTTTGCGAACCGAACGTCTTTATGCCAAATTCTCCAAGTGTGAATTTTGGCTAAGGAGGTTCAATTCGTAGGTCACACCATCAATGAACTCGGTATACACGTTGACCCTGCAAAGATAGAAGCTGTGAAGAATTGGACTGCACCTAAGTCGCCCTCTGAAATTAGTTCGTTTCTTGGCCTAGCTGGGTATTGTCGCCGTTTCATCTCGAACTTCTCGAAAATTGCCGTTCCTTTGATTTCTTTGACTAAAAAAGATAAACATTTTGTTTGGGGTCCCGAACAAGAGGAATCCTTCCAAACGCTCGAGGACATGCTTTATAATGCTCCTATCCTCACTCTCCCTGATGGGAAGACGATTTCGTCATGTATTGCGATGCGTCTAACCAGGGTCTCGGTTGCGTTCTCATGCAACGGGACAAAGTAATCGCTTACGCGTCGAGACAACTCAAAATTCATGAGAAAAACTATACTACCCATGACCTTGAACTTGGTGCAGTTGTTTACCTTTATGGTACAAAGTGTACGGTCTTCACCGACCATAAGAGCCTCCAACATATCTTTGATCAAAAGGAACTCAACATGCGTCAACGTCGTTGGGTAGAATTGTTAAATGACTACGACTGTGATATGCGCTACCACCCTGGCAAAGCGAATGTCGTGGCCGATGCACTTAGTCGTAAAACTCATGTTAAGAGTGTTCGTTGCTACCAAATCATGGGAAAACTCAACGAGTTTGTTGGTGCATAATGTCTATGTCTTAATCTTATATCGAGTATGTATAGTATAGAGTTGAATAGACAAGGTGAATGAAGTATTTATGAACAATATAAGCAAGTTCGCCCATGACTTTAATGTATAGCCAAGTTCGGGCGAACTTAGGTGTCTCCTAGGGCGAACTTGCATCATTATAAATACCTAGCTAGCCTACTTCATTTGTAACTTTGGCATTTCAGAGGCGAAGCTTTATCAGTTTGTAACCAGAACGTTTGATCAATAAAACTGACGTTTAACTGACTAAACCTTGTCTATTGGTAAACACGACATAATATTTCTACTATTATGGGCGTTAGATATCAAATTTAGGTTCCTAGGCATTGAGGATCGGTCCTACAAGTGGTATCAGAGCTAGAACAGCCTGATTTGAGAGTATCAAGACAAGAACACTTCTATTTCTACTCCATTCTTCTCTTTTTCTTAACTTTTGAACATAAAATGAAGAATTCACGGTCAAAATCTTTTGAATTTTGAATATATCATATAAAATACAACAAAGATAAACCCTTGAAAGATTGGAGACCAAATTCAACCGAATTCATATCAAAATTTTGAAAAAACCATGTTTTTGAAAACATCCTTGATCGAACTTGTTGGCCATGTTCGGTTGAACTTATACTAAAACATCACTTTTCAAGTGATTTTTAGCAAGTTCTCCCGAACTTGAATAGTTTTTGGCAAAATTTCAGCTAAGTTCGCTCGAAGTTACACAATTTTTCATTGATTCTACATCAAGTTCGACCGAACTTGTGTAAATTTCAAAGAAAATTTAAGTAAGTTCGCCCGAACTTACTAGATTTTTATCAAATTCTTAAAGATAAGTTCGCCCGAAGTTTTGTTGAATTCGTGTTTCAAGTTTGACCGAACTTTAAGCAAAGTTTTCAAAACAAATCTAGCAAGTTCGACCGAACTTGTTAGAAAATCAGAAAATTCTTCATTTATTGCTACAAGTTCGACCGAACTTGTAGTAGGATTAATTGTTTTCAAAGTTTTTGAAAATTTTCAGAGTACACGTTTCGTTATTCACAATGGCGGATCAACTAAGCGCTTTTATGTCCGGAGCTAGTTCGTCAAATGCCAATGTGATCAATCAAGTCAATCTTGATAATGAAATGGGAACGACTGTCAAACCGCCCAAGCTGATGAGCATGGACGAGTACGAAGCATGGAAAGAGAAATTTACTTACTGGGTTCAAGCCATGCACTTCGCTAGCTGGGTGTCAATTAAAAGGGCTACACTGTTCCGGTAGATGAACATCAGCAAGTCCTTGAAAAGTACAGCTATTCGACAGTACAGAGAGACGAATACATTGCTGAGAAAAAGATGATCAGTCTCATCCAACAGTCTGTCAAAGAAGATATCCTGATTTTGCTACCAGAGTGTACTACTGCAAGAGATCTTTGGTTGTCATTACAGAAGAAGTATCTAGGCAGCGCCGAAATGATCAAAAGCAAGAATGCACTTATCCTGAAAGTGTTCGATATCTTCACCATGCTAAAGAATGAGACCATAAAGCAAATGATCGAGCGTTTCTGTCATCTTAAAGTGCAAATACGAAGACACGGTCTCGAAAAGACAGAACAAGAATACATCGACAAACTTGCTGACGCACTACCAGAGGGTGAATGGACTACGTATTTGATGGTTCTAAAGAACAGTGATAAGTGGCAATTTTTCAAGTTGTCGACGTTCATCGATAAACTCGAAGGCTACGAAATGGAACTTTTGAAGATGGTGAAGTCAAAAAACGCTAATATTGTTCAAGACGTCGGTCTGTATTACAAAGCCGGAATGCTAGATAGTGTTTCGAGTCCTAAAATTCAGACGACTTTTAGTGCAAACATGAATGCTTCTCCACAAAATCAGAATCAATCACAGCCTCAGTATGATCAGAGTCCTCAAAAGTTCTTACTCAAACACTGGTTCAAATTCAACTTATCAAAGCCAAGCGAACAAGAATCAACAACAAAGTTCTGATCAGAATGTATATAAATGCAACATCGCAGTGAATTTGAACAATGTTGTTTCAGAACAAGTTGCAAAACAACATATGTCACTACTCGCTACCGTATTAGAATCTTATGAATGTCTTGTTGCTGGTAAGATCAGAACCCCCGAAATGACCGCAGAAGATTATGACCAGGTACACGAGGAAGAACTCGAACTAATGGACATCAAATGGTCCTTAGCTTCGATCATCAGGAGAGTGACAAAGTTCGTTGCACTCATAGGCTGTGACATAGGAAATTCCAGCAACAAATTAGGTTTTGACAAAACCAAAGTCACGTGCTTTAGATGCCGTCAAAAGGGTCATTTTAAAAGAGAGTGTAAAAACACGGAAGCAACCGGAAATCAAAGTCCTTTCGGAGGAGGAAATGAATATTACAAAAAGGCACTTCAATATAAACCATTTCCGAAGAAAACT
The DNA here is from genome assembly GCA_947069175.1 of Scalesia atractyloides. Classification (NCBI taxonomy): domain Eukaryota; kingdom Viridiplantae; phylum Streptophyta; class Magnoliopsida; order Asterales; family Asteraceae; genus Scalesia; species Scalesia atractyloides. Next base: position 49,564,791 of record CAMTDV010000018.1, on the reverse strand, counting down.
CAGGTTGAAATCCTAGAAAAACCTGACAATAGCACCACTGAGAAAGCTATGGTGGCATCCAGTGAAGATGATGGTTTTGATTGGATTCCTACATTGGGAAAAAGACCGAAGTTGCTTTAATGGCAGAGATAGTTGAAGATAATTCTGCAGAGGAAGCAAGAAGCAGCAGTTTTCGAACAAGCTATTCTGGAACAATACTTGCATCAACAGCAGGAAGAAGAGAAATATATTCATATGCAGAGATAAGGAATTTTATCCTCTAATTCTTGTGACAGTTTTGTAGGTCATTTTGATGGAAGCTCGAAAGGACAAGTGGTTGAGGAGAAAAAGATTGATGAAGTGATCATTGATGTCACTCAAGAAATGAAAGTCGAAGACCTCAAGGACATGGTAGATAAAGCTTTAATGGCGAATCTAACCAAGGTGGTCTAGAGGTAAAAATTGTCGAGAAAGAAGTTGTCACAGTACAAGTTGTTGAGGTTGAGAAACCTTGTACAAAATGTACTGAACCTTCAATGTGCCGAAAAATCAAAGATCATCGCTGAAAACAATGTGCATAATGAATTGTTGAAATATGATTATCGCACAATGAAAGAAGCGTATGATAAAATGAAAAATGATTATGGCAGACTCGACAGAAATAACATTGAACAACATGATAATATAAGGATGTTGAGTGGAACAGTAATGGCTAAACAAAGGGCAATTAACATTTATATTAACACCATTGTTGAAACCAAACAAAAACTTCAAGACATGACAATCGAAACTGAAAGAGTTCAACAGTTGTTGAGAAGTTATACCACAAATGCATAAGTTATTGATCACATTCTTCGGACAATCTCAACGGAAGAAAAACCTAAAAAGAAAACTGGCAAAGAATATAGCAATGTTCCTCCACCCCTTTGCGAGAAGTACTGTCACAAAACCGCCGACGGGATGGATAAGGCACTCAATGTTGAGTTACTTTCTGAGAAAAAAGATGAGTTGCCAGAGAATATTGATATAATCTATGCTAAATTTGATGATGATAACAATGATGTGGTTAACAAAGTGGTTGAAAATGTTCTAAGTGATTCTGATGACGGCAGCTTCAAAAGCGCCGACTCGAGTTCAAAGAATTCCGATTCACATTATGAAAATGACGATAAGTCGTCATAGAATGGTCTAAGTGACAATCCTAATGTTGTAATGTACAAAATTAAGGATTCGGATAGACTATACTTTGATGATAGCTTCCCGATTCAGAATGTGAAGGAAGTTGCTTGATAAATTCTTTAAACTCGTGGAAGTCACATCAGAGGAATTGGAAATTAACAAACAAAAATTCTATTCCAAACCTAAAAGAAACAACTACTGAAGGAATGGTGGTGTTCATCCGGAAAACCGGAGAGCAGGGTTGGGTCTAGAAGAATCAGATGAACCAATAAAGAAAGTGTCACCATTTCATGAATATAAAAACAAAAACATGAATTTTGTATATGGGACAAACACGGTTCATGAACAGAGTTTGCTTGGTAAACAATCAAATGATAAGTTTTAAAAGGAGAAAGAAATTCGAGATAAAGCCAAGGTTACAAGTGGTGCAAAACATCAAGTGGGATAAAACCACCCACTAAAGGACATCCATTTGATAATCGGACATGTTTCAAGTGCAATGAAATGGGTCATATTGCACGACAATGTCTGAAATCAAAACCGGCTTATCCTCAAAGAAGAGAATCAAATTTTGTAAAACTAAGGTATCCGGAGTTTGAAAAACCAATCAAGATTTTGAAAAGAAATGAATCTTTGCCAGAAGTTAAACCTAAAAAAGAAAAGAAATTTGAAAATTCTACTTTTGAAAAAGGAGAAACTTCTAGGGCAAACAAAAATAAATTTTATATCAAGAAGGCTAATATCAAATATCAAGCCTGGATTACCAAGAAAAGATCAACAACATCTGGTGTTATTAAGTCTGAGCTGGTAAAGACTGATAACACAAAAAAATCTAAACCTGAAATCACTAAGTCTGAGCCTGTTAATACTAGTGATAGCAAGAAAGAATCAAGATCTTAAATCATAATTGAAACCACATCTGAAACTGTCAAAAATTCAAGTGGAAACAATTCAAAAGATAAAAAGAAGGTAAAGTTTTCAAACATAAACATCATAGAAAATCAAATGAAGAATTCAATTATTCTGATGAATGTGAATTTGATTTTGATGATGGTTATCCGATTCAACCCAAGACCAAAAAGGCTTGGGTCTCACTTTTTAAATAGATTGTTAAAATGTGCAGGGACTCCAGAGATCCATACTTTCAAAGTGGATTTTGGATAGTGGAGCGTCCAGGCATATGATAGGAATGAAGGCATTGTATTCGACATTAAAGCTATCAATGGTGGATATGTTGGATTCGCAGGAAATCAAGGTGGAAGGATAGTCGCCGAGGGAAAAATCTCCAATGGTATAGTTTCATTTGATCGAGTGAACTTTATTGCAGAACTTGAGAACAAGCTTCTGAGTATATCGTAGATTTGTGACAAGAAATTCACAGTCATTTCAACGATAAAGAGTGTATGTTTTGTATCAAAGGCTACTGAAAATTCACAGTCTATTTCAAAATACCAGATGAGTGGATTCTAATGCGAGCACCGCGAGAGAATGATTTATATGTTCTTGATATGGGTGTTGCTACCACTTCATCAAAATCAGCGCAATGTTTTGTATCAAAGGCTACTGAAAAAGATTTTATTCTTTGGCATCGTAAGATGGGGCATATTCATTTGCGAAAAAATGAATTTCTTGGTTCATAATGATCTTGTAGAAGGCGTAAATCTTCGAAGTTTTTAGATGTCTGATCATTGCTTGGATTGCAAAAAGCGAAAGCAGATCAAGAAATCTCATCCGAAGAAAATTCTAAACTCAATCAAGTTGCCATTAGAACGTTTCCACATGGACTTATTTGGTCCTGTAAATGTTCGAAGCATCTCAGGAGACTTATATTGCTTGGTCGTGATAGATGACTATTCGAGATATTCGTGGGTATTCTTTCAAGAATCAAAAGACGAAACGTTCGAGAACTTGGTTATTCTATTCAAGAAACTCGAGAATCTTTATCATCTGCCGGTCTGACGCATTAGAAGTGACAACGGCACAGAGTTTAAGAATAACAAAATGAAGGAATTCTGCAACGCAAAAGGGATTCTGCACGAGTTTAGTGCTCCCTATACCCCACAGCAAAACGGAGTAGCTGAACGGAAAAACAGAACTTTGATTGAAACTGCGAGAACCATGCTTGCAGATTCTAAACTTCCTATCAGCTTCTGGAGTGAAGCGGTTGCTGCGGCTTGCTACATGCTAAACAGGGTTCTCACTGTCAAACCAACAAAGAAAACATGTTTTGAGATGATAAACCGACGGAAGCCAAATTTGAAGTTCTTAGAACCATTCGGTGCACCATGTACCGTAATAGACCAACATGGCAAATTCGGAGCTAAATCTCTTGAAGGTTTCTTTGTTGGATATGTGAGTCCGTTGAGAAGAGTATATGTTCCTTCATTGAGAAAGGTTATTGAAGCACAGCACGTGGATTGTTTCAACTACACAGATCCTATTCAAAGGAAAGGTGACGCGTGGCTGTTTAACTATCAAGACCTTTGGAAGTCATTTGACTTGCCTAAAGAACCGACTGACGAAGAAGTTGCAGCGTTATATTACCTTCACCAGTCAGTGAATCAATAACAAATTGTTCGATAAATTGTGGTTAATCAACCCACGTTGGATCCATCTTCTTCTGGCGCAAGTTCAAGCAATAGTGGTGTTCCGGTTGAAAATATTTCTGAAACATTATCAACACCTGCTACTCCTCCAACAAATGCCTCTACTGAGCCAGTGAATACAACAACGGAGCCCAGTATGCCTCAGAATCAAAATTCTGACTCAGATGAAGCATCAACATTTGATGCTGATGGGGAATCATCTTCTTCAGATGAAGAAGTGGGGAGCAGATAACAAGTCTTCTTAATCAATCTGCAGTCCCGAACAACAGAAATGAAGCTTCATCAAGCTCTCCAAACGTCGAATTGGTTGTTGATCTCAACATCACGAATCAGCAAAACTCAGTAGATGTTCCAAGTGAATAATTTCCGCGATCATATTCCTATCATCCGTCAACAAATATTTTCGGAGAACTTCAAACTGGTGTTAGAACTCGAGGGCAAATTAATAAAGCACTCAGTTGTTTCTACACACGCGTTGCTACAACCCAGAACTATTGTTTCTATTCATGTTTCATCTCTCAGATTGAGCCAAAGTCAGTTAATGAAGCTTTAGCCGATGAAAACTGGGTAAAAGCAATGCAAGAAGAATTATTGCAGTTTGAGAAGTTGGTTGTGTGGAAGCTTGAAGACCTACCAGAAAATCAGAAAGCAATTGATACAAAATGGGTCTTTAAGTGTAAACGTGATGATAGATGGGTTATTGTTCGTAACAAAGCTACGTTTGTTGTCAATCGATTTCACCAGCAGGAAGGGATAGACTACACGGAAGTTTATGCACCAGTAGCTCGATTGGAATCTATTCGAATTCTTCTAGCTTTCGCATCATGGAAAGGATTTAAGGTCTATAAATTGGTAGTCAAATCGGCTTTTCTGTATGGCAAATTACGCGAAAAGGTGTACGTTGGACAACCACCGGGGTTTGTCGATCCACTTAACAAGAAGAAAGCATACCTACTGGATAAAGCTCTTGATGGACTACACCAAGCCCCGAGAGCTTGGTACGAGACGTTATCGCAACATCTCGTCGGAAATGGCTTTATTAGAGGAACTGTGGATATTACTCTTTTCACCAGAGAAGTTGATGGCCATCTAATTATAGTTCAAATCTACGTTGACGACATCATCTTTGGATCCACAAATGATAGTATCTGCAAGGAGTTTGAGGGAATCATGAAAAAGTTCGAAATGTCCTCGATGGGCGAAATGAAGTTCTTTCTTGGTTTGCAAGTAGATCAGCTTCTGGATAGTATTTTCATTTATCAGACTAAGCATGTTCACGACATCTTGAAGAAGTTTGGAATGGAAAACTTGAAGCCTCTATCTACGCCTCTTGCTCTAAATCACGGCATTTGCATTGACGAGACTGGAGCCAAAGTTGATGAGACGTTATACAGATCGATGATTGGATCGCTGATGTATCTGACGGCATCGCGCCAAGATATTATGTATCCAACCTGCCTATACGCCAGATATCAGTCAAGCCCGAGGATCTTACACATGCAGATTGTAAAGCGTATCTTCAGATATCTGAAAGGATGCTCAAGCACCCGCTTGTAGTACCCGAAGAACGACAATTTTGACCTCACATGCTATGCTGATTCAGATTTTGGTGTAGATAAGTTGAACTCAGAATCAACTTCAGCGGGATGCCAGTTCTTTGGAACAAGAATGGTAACCTGGCAGTGTAAGAAACAGACTACGGTCGCTCTCTCTGCCTGTGAAGCTGAGTATATCTCGGCCCCCAGCTGTTGTTCACAGATTATGTGGATTCAACAGCAGATGAGAGACTGTAGTCTGCAATTTCTAGACACTCCGCTGTATGTTGATAACAAGGCAGCCATATATATAACTAAAAATCCGGTTCATCAATCACGCACAAAACACATTGAAATTCGTTATCATTTTATTCGTGATTGCTATGAAAAGAAATTGGTGCGAATAGAAAAAATCCACACCGACGAACAAAAGGCTGATTTTTATACCAAACCATTTTCTTTGTCATGGTTTAAATACTTGCTGAGAATTAACGGTATGAAATTTGCTGACAGGTGCGGACGCTGAGGTTGAATACGGATCGGGCGACGAGTTCGCGTGATCCACATTGGTTTGTAAATATCTTTCTACTTTAGAATTTTGTTAAAAACTAAAATCCAAAAAGATATTTTTGATTTTAGGGGGAGAAATGTTAGAGAAAATACAAAAAATTAGAAAATTTTAAAATCCAAAAACATATAAAAATTCAAAATGTACAAAAACATTGAAAAAGACAAAAAGAGTTCAGTGTCATAAAAGGAAATGATAGTACATCAATGGACTATCACAGTATGCTAAAGAAATGTAAAGTTTTACAAGTGATAAACGAGTCTTACTGTGGATGTGTCGATAGGCTTAACACGTTCAGTAAAATTTTTCGAGATATAAACTAAATTTTACAACTGTTTAATCTTGTGTATTAACACATCTTGGATATATGGACTTAGTACTCCAAAATTTCGTTTGAAAGATTGCCTGATTTTGAGATACGAGGTCTTTTTAGATAGTTGATATCTGGGGTATTATACGAGTTCTTCTGATTTTGCGGAAGCAATGGCCTAGAACTTCTATAATACTTCCGCTGTAAACCTCCAAACTACATACAATATTGAATAGAATCGAAAGATCTAATCATTTGCATTGCTAAAAAGATTCCTTAAGTGGAACACACCTTAAAGACGAGCCTTCATCTCTTTGTCTATACGGCAGTACTAACCTGAGCTCTCAAGGTCTCGTATAACCCTAACACAGATATCAATTACACCATATTCACCTGTAAGATGAAATCTAGGGAATCTAGATACGGGAGTATATTCAAGAAGTGGGAACCACAGATAAGTCAAGTTTCATGAATTCTACCTATCTTGAAACAGTTGAAAAATGTGGTAAAGCTTAAGTGGACAAACATATCGACAATCTAAGTAAACAAGTTTAAAACTTAAAGTCTGTTAAAGGTCAACGGTACTGGTGATATGTCTCAATCAACTGATATGATCATTAGACACGAATTCACAAAAATATGTCTGTAAATATGTTTGTACATAGTTTACATTGCTTATTACATTGTATTTCAGCTTTACAGATTAAAATCAAAAAGATTTTCGGTGAGTTTTAGCATAAACTTACAAAAATACAAAAAGATGTTATTTCTACATTGTTTTCAGCAAACCAATGTTGGAGAACGGATCTTCGAAGTCTGGTAAGGTGCTAGAACTGGTGGGAATCTCTTTGACAACGTGCTGGGAGCTAATCTGTTAATCTAAAAAGTCAAAATGACGAAAAGTTCATTAATTTGAAACTTTGATTTTAAAAATATCAACAGTTTGTTCGTAACGGGTCAAACCGGGGTTATTAACTTGGACTCGGTAGACAAATCGGTTAACCAAGGTCATCAGCTTGGACTTGGTCAACTGAGTGGATTTTCATAACTGATAAAAAGTTGGAAAGTTCAGGGGTCAAAAATGAAAATTTGAAAAAGTTAAAAATTGTGGTTTGGCAAGTTCGGCCGAACTTGCTAAACAAATCAAGTTTAACAAACAGCAAGTTCGACCGAACTTGCAGATAGCTGTGTTGTTTTATAGATAAGTTCGCCCGAACTTGAATGGGCTTTCATGATTGGGCTTAGCAAGTTCGCCCGAACTTGACTTGGTATAAATACCAATCAAGTTCGGCCGAACTCATTTATCAACATACACACACTCTCTGAGCGAACTTGAGCTTTGAGAGAATTTGAACGATTTTGGCATTTTCACACCCTTACGCTGTCCAAATTAAGTCGGTTTTTGGTGATTAGCACATCAATTATTATGGCTGAGGTGAGATTTGATTTAGTGGACTGTGTTTGAACCATTTATGAACGAATCTAGATAAAAAACTTGAAAATCTGATAGATCTAGATGTTGTTGGTTAAAATTGAACCTAGATCTTTAATCTACACATAAAATCGACCGTATAAACATTTTTTATTGAACAGAAATGGTCATTTGCATGTTTGAACAGATTTGTAATTTGGAGAAGACGACAAGTTCGGCCGAACTTGTTGTCAAGTTCGACCGAACTTGCATTATTGTCTTGTTAATAAAATCTGATTTGAATGACATCTTCGACCGAACTTGTTGTCAAGTTCGACCGGACTTGTCCAAAAAAAAATTAAAGAAAATCCAGATATGTTCGACCGAACTTCATGTATTTGATTTTGAATATCATATGGAAGTTCGCGCGAACTTGGATCTTGAAAAACTGTAAATTTTTAATATAAGTTCGCCCGAACTTATCATTCAATGTTGAACATGTGTTTAATACATGTTCGGGCGAACGTAGGCAGAATGTTGAACATATATATCAAGTTCGCCCGAACTTGATATAAGTGTTAGAAAATTTTTGTGACTTTTTCTCGAAATTCATGCTAATTGTTTTGCGTCATTTTTAGGCACAGGTACCAGCGTGTGTAATTTCTGTTGAGTTCTCCAAAACTCACAATACGTGCATTACTCTTGACAAATCTATCTGTCCGTCACTAAAGGAGTACGACAATATATTGAAGTTTCTCGAGGAAAGCCATATTCGCCGAGCTATTACAGAGTGCACCGTATCATATCGATCACATATCGTTCACTTTTGGATGAACGCAAGTTTAAGCGAAGATGAGAAGACGATCACTTCATCTATACAAGTCGGCAATGAAGTTAAACCAATTTCTGTGACCGAAGACGATATTAGACGGATTCTGGAATTCAAAGATAATGAAGACGATCCAATTCATTTAGACGAGAAGATGGTACGTGGGTGTTTCTCCCGTATGGGTTATAAGGGGAGCGTGAACGTTGCCGACGCTGAAGAAAGGGGAAGTGCCAAACCCCTGCAAGCTTTTGATGCATGCTCTAATTCACACATTCAGCCATCGTAAAGCCGGATTAGATGATGTTCAAGACTATTTGGCTAGCATGGCAAACGGCGCTTATTCTGAAGAAGTCGTTCAATGTTTCTAAGATGGTTTTCACTCACATGTCGAAGAACATGGAAGATTCAAGGCTATGCCTATATCCGAGATTTGTTCAGATGTTGATTGACGAGAAGTATCCTAACATTGCACGAGATCCAAATGATGTGTTGTATCTGGTTCATCTTGATGAAACAACAGTAAAGAAGCTAATCAAGTTCCAAAAGCAAGCTTCAGCTCCTATTGCGAAACCAGTGTTTGGAGCTATAAAAGATTCAAATTATATATCGCCACCTGGTAACAAGTGGAGAAAGGATGGTAGTGATGACGAGAAAGAGCTTAAAGCTGAGCAAGAATGGTTTAAGGAATTCAAACCAAAGGCAAGGAGCGAATGGTTTTTAAAGGCAGAAGCTAATAAGCCTAAAAAGAAACATGCTACAAAGAAAGTCGAAAAAATGCTTGTTGACGAGGATGAACCTGAATATGTTGAAGCAGTTGCTGGATCGAGCGCTGCAGTGGTTATTTAGAGTCAAGAACCTGTGAAAACGACTCAGGATGATGTGATTTCTGCTATTTCTGAGAATGAAGAATCTGATGAAGAAGTTCCTGCCAAAGAGCCAGAAAAGACTGAGGCAGAGATTAGAGTAGAAAAGGAAAGAAAATTGGATGCGGATTTTGATCCTAACACTGAAAAAGAATCTGACGAAAAGAGACCGAATAAAAAGTCTAAGCGTACAAAGTCTCCAGCAATTGAAATCTCTAAGAAGACTACAGGATCACCTCATACCAAAGGGAAAAGAAAAGCAAAGAAAGTTCAGAAGGCTGTAAGTAAGAGGTACAAAAGCAAGTCCAGAAGCCACACAAGAACCTTCTGTTGCTCAGGAGAAAGGAGCCACACAAGAACCTCCTCCACAAGAACCTCATGTTATTGTTCATGCTGAAACTGAAAGGCCAGGAGTCACACAAGAACCTCCTGTGTCTGGATTTATTGAAGTTCCTATCGTTGAATCTCCTATTGCTCCAACGATTTCTGTTCCTGAAAGTTCTACTCCTAAGAAGTCAACACCGAAAGCAGCAACACCTAAAGATTCAACACCAAAGACACCAAAGGGAAATCTATTTGGTGATATGCCACATGGTCCAATCAGTCTCGAAGACTTGGATGAATTTTTCCTAGAATCTAATTTTGAGATGCTAGAAAAGCGCGTAAAGGTGTTAGAAGAGAAAGTTGCACAGAATGAGGTTGAAAAGGCCGAGCTTGTTAAAAAAGTGAATCAAAGCGAGGTTGAAAAAGAGTTGCTTGATGACAAAGTAAGGGTGTTAGAGAATGAACGAGAGTATTTCAAAGCACTAATTGAAAGTTTGCAAGACGCGAATGAGAAATTGCAGACTGAGATTGCAGATCTAAAGACTATCCAAGCATTAAACAATCAAAGATTCAACAGATTGCAGAAAGTGTTAGCAAACAATTTGAACATTGATTTCATTGCTGAATACGATCGTCTGGTTCGTCAGGAAGCAAAAGAGCGTGCTGAGAAAGAGTTAGCTCAAAGTGGTAAAGGAAAGCATGTTGAGGGTAAAGCCCCTAAATCTTCTGCTGAGAAATCTTCTGATGTTCCTGAGAAACCAACTGAAGATGTTTCAAAAGCTTCTGAGTCTGATATCTAAAAGGTTGACGAATCTGTCAAGCCTTCTGACCCTATTATTGTTTCTGAAGAAAAATGCAATAAAGAAGTTGAAAAAGTTAATAAAGAGGATGAAGAGGAAAAAGGTTAAGAGGATTGGAATGTTGGTGATGATGACGATGAATTCGATCAAGGTGATGATGATTTTGATCAGGGAGGTACATGTTTAAAGATCACTAAAGCCAAAGTATCTGATGAGTTTGATTTTTCTGACCTAATGGACGATGAATCGAATAGGATGGAAGATAAAAATTAGGGGGAGTCAGGGCAGAAAGGGCCAACTAATGATGATATTGATTTGTTAGATATTGATCGTTCTGCGAAGCCTGTGACTGCAATACCTACGAAGCCTTTAATGCTAATGTTGGAACACAATGTGGAAGAAGGAGAGTTTGTACATCATTACTCAAAAGAAGATTTGGCGAAACTAGTTGAAGTTGAAGCTGAGAACTAAGAGTTTGATTTTGAGGGAGTTATGAATGTTGACACATTTGAACCGAAAGAATATCAGTATGAGAGAAGGTTTGAAGCTGATGAGTACAATCAAGTGATAGTTGAAGATTGGTCCTCAGACGATGAATCAGATCAGAAAGCTAAATACATCGGTCAAAATTCAGAAAGTTTTACTTTTGAAGAGATGTACAAACAGCTTAATGAAGATATGTTGAAAGATAAGATTGCTGAAGCGTTACGAGAATTTGAAAGATTCCTAAACCGATGACCAAAGAAGAGATAGTTGAAGCAAAAAAGTCCTGGTTCAAGGAGATGCCACGTGAACGTAAGTTTCGACGTCCACTAGCATTCTTCACCAGAAATAAAGATGTTTCTTTGGGAGATATACTGAGTTGGGGATGGTTTAAGAGCTCAACGTATATGCAATCAAAAGGGAATTTGGAGTGCAATACTTCAAATATCTTGCTGATTTCAAGACATTGCCATACTGGGATATGGAAGAGTTAGTACAAACAGTGAATGTTACTTATCATATGAATATAATAGATCAGTTGTTGTGGAAGATGATTAAGTACGAAGCTGTTAAAGGTTGGAATCACTGGAAGCCGTTTATTCCAAGACGAAGAGTAAAGATCAATAAGGTTACAGGGGAAAAGGACATAACGTTAATTATGAAGCGTCCTAGAGCCATGAGGAATATGCCACTTATGCCGATTGAATAGAACTTCTATCCTTTATTCAAGTGGTGGCAGATAGATCTAGCTACTTGCGAAGCGGTGATTGTGTTAAAATTTGAAGATCATCTGGATATTGCTAAGGAACGAGTTGAAGTGATGGGTCATCAGGGTATGAGAGGTTTGTGGAGGACGATAAGGATTCTAGATCCTATGTGGTTGGTTAACTGCTCGAGAGAAGATATAAAATGCCTTTTCTACAGCAAGATTGTTTTTGAAGAAAGAGAAAAGGTACAAGCGATGCAGTATCAGAAAGTTGTTAACGTTTGCTATGCACGAGAAAGTTTATATGAAGACAGAGTTTTGAAGACTGATACAAGACGAAGACTATATCCAAGGGGGAGTCTGTTAGTGCATAATGTCTATGTCTTAGTCTTATATTGAGTCTGTATAGTATAGAGTTGAATAGACTAGGTGAATGAAGTATTTATGAACAATGTAAGCAAGTTCGCCCATGACTTTAATGTATAGCCAAGTTTGGCTGAACTTGCTAAGGCAAGTTTCGGCGAACTTAGGTGTCTCCTAGGGCGAACTTGCATCATTATAAATACCTAGCTAGCCTACTTCATTTGTAACTTTGGCATTTCAGAGGCGAAGCTCTGTCAGTTTGTAACCAGAACGTTTGATCTATAAAACTGACGTTTAACTAATTAAACCTTGTCTATTGGTAAACACGACGTAATATTTCCGCTATTATGGACGTTAGATATCAAATTTAGGTTTCTAAGCATCAAGGATCGTTCCTACAGAGTTGATTCGACAAGCACAATTTACTGTCTTTAACGAGGGTAACCTCGATAGTGAATTGAATTATGGAATCGAAAACTCGCTCGAAGCTAAACCTGATGGTATTCTTTACTACCATGGTTTATTTGGATTCCTGATCGTCTCAATCTTCGGTCTACTTTATGGATGAAGCCCACAATCCTGATACTCCGTTCATCCTGGCGCTGATATGATGTACCACGATTTGCATGTATCCTATTGGTGGCCTGGAATGAAACGTGATATCGCCCTTTACGTGTCCAAATGTCTTACGTGTTCCAAAGGCAAGGCAGAACATCAACGTCCCTCTGGTTTACTCGAACAACCATAAATTCTTGTCTGGAAATGGGAAGGCATAGCCATGGATTTCATTACGAAATTGCCTCATACTTCGTCTGGTCATGACAGCATTTGGGTCATCATTGACCCATTGACCAAATCCGCGCACTTCCTCGCCATTCGTGAAGATTATCTACACGGATGAAATTATTAGTCGCCATGGTACTCCTCTTGATATTATCTCTGATCGCGATGCTCATTTCACCTCCCGCCTTTGGCAAACTTTTCAATCTGCCCTTGGCACTCAGCTTAATCTTAGCACCGCTTTTCATCCTCAGTCTGATGGTCAAACCGAGCGTAATATCCAAACCTTGGAGGATATGCTTCGGTCATGCGTAATCGATTTTGGCGGCAATTGGGATTCGCATTTAGCCTTGGTTGAATTCTCGTACAACAATAGTTATCACGCTAGTATTCAAATGGCTCCATTTGAAGCATTGTATGTTCGTAAGTGTCGTTCGCCTATTTGTTGGCATGAGATTGGAGACGCACAAATCACCGGTCTGGAGCTAATACAAGAAACAATGGACAAGATCCTGCAAATACGTGATAATCTCCTCAAAGCACGAAGCCGACAAAAGAGCTACACCGACAAAAGACGCAAGCCCTTTTAATTTAATATAGGTGATCATGTACTTCTCAAGGTATCCCCTTGGAAAGGCGTTGTCCGTTTTGGAAAGAAAGGCAAACTCGCTCCTCGCTACGTGGGTCCTTTCAAAATCTTGGAAAGGATTGGCAAGGTAGCATATCGACTAGACCTACCTCAAACGCTCAACAATGTTCATCATGTGTTTCATGTTTCAAATCTCAAGAAATGTCTAGCCGAAGAAGGACTTCAAGTTCCGCTCGAAGATCTTCAAAACAACGAGACATTGCATTTCGTGGAAAAACCGGTCGAAATCATGGACCGAGGAGTCAAGCAGCTACGGCGCAGTCGGATCCCTATCGTAAAAGTTCGCTGGGAAGGGAAACGTGGCGCCGAGTATACTTGGGAACTCGAGAGTGATATGAAGACTAAGTATCCGCATCTCTTCATTGCATCTTCCTAAATTTCGCGATGAAATTTCCTAAAGGAGGGGAGACTGTAACACCTCGAGTTTCGATACTTTCTATTTATAGCAAGCTAGCGTTGTAGTTCTATTTTTGGATACACTATATCCATATTCGTCATTTCGTTGAAATCGTTGTAATCAAGACTTGAATCGTAATGGAATAAACATGTTCATCCTTATACTTGCTACACACAATCATACTTGTCCATACAATGCATACACATGATATACATACTCGAATACGTTATACTTCCTAATACGCGGTGTTTATACTTGATACGTACTTTATACGCAATGTGGATACTCAATCTCGATCATTTTATACATACATATACCATGTGACATGTTACATATGTTATCATACCTTAAATATTCATAAAACACCTTAGTTAAACGGTAAGACCCGTTTTTTTCGCTAATAAAACTCTAACTTATAAGGTTCCTACTAAAGATATAAATTGTCACACGATAATACATGTTATGTACATAATATATAACATCTGTTAACCTAATATATAACATTAAATAACAAAAAAATAAGAAAAAAATAAAAAATGGCAGCCCTATAATTCAGCTTTGGGTTGGGTTTAGTGGACTAGTTTCAAATCTAAACTCCCCAAATCTTGTCCAAAGCCCAACCCAATGAAACCCTAATCCATCCCCTATATAACCCAAGCCTCCTCCAAGCATTTTTCCACTTTACAAAGCCTCCCAAAACACTCCAAGTTTGTAGCTGAATCCAATTTTCGGGCATATTTGTACCTCTACGCTAAAGTGAGCATAACTCACTCAATACTCAACGAAATTGCCCCATTCTTTTTCCTACATGCTTAGTATTCCTTTGGGCATGATTCCATGGTCTCTCCATGGGGAATTCAGACCTGGAAATGCCCCAAAAATGTCCAAAACTTTCTGTTTGTTTTCATAATCTTTCAAAACTTGTTTACGTTCATCCAACTTGGGTTTATCCCATCTCAAACCTATGTCCGAATGCTTAAAACACTTCTTGTGGTTGGTTAGGCTTAAAAACAACGTTGAGACATTCAAAATAGAGGATTTATCCTCACAAACTTTCTTTTTTCATAGAGCTTTAAGCTCACAAGTGATGCAAGTTCTTGAACTTGTTCATATGTGTCCACCATGGTTAGCTTGGGCTATCCTTAAACTTGAGACCACACATTACTTGATGATTTCACTATTATTCTAAGTTATTATTCTTGTCATTCTTGTTAATGTTATTGTTCTTGTACCCGCCTTGTTACCAATGGTAACTTGTGTAACGGTGAACACTACTCGAGGTCTCAAAGTGGATGGTTAATCCTCCCACCTCCTATTTGACTTACATGACATCAAGAGGTTCCAAAGTGGATGGTTCATCCTCCCACCTCCTACATGACTATATAACTATATTTATGAACTACTATAATAAACCCTAGAAACCGAAATCTTGATAATGACTAATGAATCATCCGTCAAGTTAGTAAGTTCCATCACTAATGTATGTAGTTCCTTGTCATGATTCTAATAGGTCTTGAACCTATAAAAACACATTCAATCCTTAGGGATTTGCTATAGTGTCATGGAAAAGTGCTATGTCTAGTGATTATTTTCATGCTAAAATACTTTCTCATACTTTTATCCTTTACATTTTCCCGAATACTCTCAATCTTCTGTTAAACTCGTTACTTATACGCCCTCGTTTCCTCTTGTAGGATAACTCGGCGTTCATCCCGCAATCAACCTCTTTCATGGACTTGACTTGTAGAAAAGACCCAACTAAAACCATGAGTACACTCGACCCACTTACCGTTTTAATTCACTTTTGGGTTGTAACATGTTTATCTATCAAAATGCACATACCACAAACTCATGCTTTACATGCTCAGTCGTTACATGAATACTTGTTATGCCTAGATACATGTTCGTTTATACTTGCTTGATCATTAACTTAGCTAGCCCAACTTATCATATATAGCGTTATAGGAGTAGCACACCACCCGTCGGGTTTATCTTAAGATTATCATACTCATTCTAGTCTTGTCGCTTTTGTGACAAGGGAAGCTCGATCTCGTAAACCTTTTGTGGAAACTCGGGGTTTGATCTAGTATTGCATGATTAGTATGAACCTTGCTTACAATTACCATGTGGATTCGAGTTACACTTTTATACTTATGCTATGTATCACCAAAACTTGTGTACTCGCCTTTGCCTTTGCATTGAACTCGTATTTTTTAACATGTTACAGGTTGATGAAGCTTTCCCATGAAATTGGAGTAGAGATGATGCTTAGATACACATATAGACGTTAGGTTTATAAAATGTTGTATCAATTTTTGCCTTTGTTATTGTTGTATTTGAAAATTCTTGTATTGTATGACAAAGTTACTATGAATGAAATATGGATTTTATTTAAATATTGTCACCAATTAGAATTTTTGAGCAATGAGCAATCTCGTTCGTCTCACTCCGATGTTTCCGCCATCGGTTGGGTGTGACACGTGAACTGTTTGTCACAAATCTGCGATATGCTCAGAAGATTATTCTCTAGTTCTGCAATATAGTTCACGCGATCAAATGAAACAACGCCATTGGAAAGTTTTCCTTCGGCGACGATCCTTCCACCCTGATTACCAGCAAATCCAACATATCCGCCATTGATAGTTTTTATGTCCAACAACATAGCTTTCATTCCCGTCATATGCCTGGACGCTCCACTATCCAAAATCCACTTTGAAAGAACAGATCTTTGGAGCCCCTGCACATGTTAAAATCTAGTTAAAGAGCGCGACCCAAGCCTTTTTGGTCTTGGGTTTTGGATAGAAAGCTTGGTAATCATCTTCATAATCTCCATCTGAGCCTCCAATGTCGTTTACATTTTCAAAACTTACTTTCTTTTTATCTTTTGAATTATTACCACTTATAGATTTGACAGTTTTGGATTTGGTCTCAGACTTTGATTCTTTCTTGTTATCAGTCTTAACAAGCTCAGACTTGATAACATCAGATGCAGTTGTCTTTTTTTAGCAATCCAGGCTTGTGATTTAATGTTTGCTTTTTTGATGTAAAACCTGTTTTCATTTGCCCTAGAAGTTTCACCTTTTTGATTCGTTTCGTTTCAAAATTGTTACAGGTTTTACAAACTCTGGTTGCCTTGGTTTAACAACATCTGAACTTTCTTTTCTTCGAAGATAGGCAGGCTTAGACTTCGGACACTTCCGTGCGATATGACCGACTTCGTTGCACTTGAAGCAAATCCGATTATCATGTGAATGTCCACTAGTGGATTTTACACCAGTTGTGGCTTTTGCCTTATCTCAAAGTTCTTTTTGTTTCTTAAACTTGTTGTTTGATTGCTTCCCAATCAAACTCTCCACATGAACCGTGTTTGTCCCATAAACGAATTTCATGTTTTTATCTTTGTACTCATGAAATGGTGACATTTTCTTAACCGATTCTTCTTCCTCATCTTGACCCAACCCAGCTCTCCGGTTTTCCGGATGATCACCACCCTTTATCCGATAGTTATTGTAATTTCTTTTGGGTTTAGAATAGAATTTCTTTTCATTTTTCTCCAGGTCCTCTGATGAAACTTCAACCAATTTGAACAGTTTATCCAGTTGATCTTCTTTGACATTCCGAATCAGAAAACTGTCATCTAAGTATAATCTATCCGATTCCTTAACCTTGTGCTTGACAACATTAGGATCATCACATAGATCATCTTCCGATGATGTGTCGTCATCTTTGGATTTTGTGTCATAACTCGAGGTGGGCTCTCAAAGCTGCCATCATTAGAATCATTCAGAACATTTTCAACCACCTTTTTCACTACCGCATTGTGATATTCAGATTTAGTATAGACTACATCAATATTCTCCAGCAACTCATTTTTCTTTTCAGATAACAACTCAATGTTTAGTGCCTTATCCATCCCATCAGCAATTTTGCGACAATACTTCTTGCATAAGGGTGGAGGAACATTGCTGTATTCTTTACCATTTTTCTGTTTAGATCTTTTATCATTTTCTTCCGATGAGATCGTAGGAAGAATATGATCAATGACATATGTGTTAGTTGCATAACTTCTTAAAAGTTGTTGAACACGTTCTTTTCAATTTTCATATCCTGGAGTTGTTGTTTCGGCAATGGTGTTAATGTAAATGTTTATTGCTTTTTGTTTATCCATCACCGTTCCTTTTAGCATCCTCACAGTATCATGTTGTTCAATATTATTTCTGTCGAACCTGCCATAATCATCTTTCATTTTGTCATACGCTTCCTTCATTGTACGATAATCGTATTTGAAATGTTCATTATGTACATTGAGTCCAGCGATGATTTGTGATTTTCCGGCACATTTTGCACATGGCTTGGTGCATTTTGTACAAGGTTTACAACCTCTACAACTTGCATTTTGACAACTTCCTTTACCTCTGGACCTACCTTGGTAAGATTTGCCATGATATCTTTATTAGCAATGTCCTTGAGGTTTTCAGAATTCACTTCTTAAACAACATCAATGATAACTTTATCAACAATCAATTTTTCCTCGACCACTTTCTCCTGAGAACTTCCATCAAAGTTACCTGCAAAACTAGAAGTTGAATTAGGCGTTAAAATACCCTGTGTCTTCATGTGAAGATACATTTCCTCTTCTTCATGTTGTTGCAGATACTGTTCCAGTAGTGCATTTTCCATCGCTGCTGCTTCTTCGACAGAAGTATCTTCAACGATCTCAGCCATCAATGCAACTCCTGTCTACTTTCCAATGTAAGAATTCCAATCGAAACCATCATCTTCATTGGTAGCGACTGTTGCTTTCTCGGTATTGTTGGATGATTTCTCTTGAATATCAACTTGAGTCTTTTTTGGAAATGGTTTATACTGAAGCGACTTCTTGTAGTATTCGTTTCCTCCTCCAAATGGACTCTGATTGCCCGTTGCTTCAGGCTTTTTGCATTCTCGCTTGAAATGCCCTTTCTGTCGGCATCTGAAACAAGTGACATTCGATTTGTCGAACCTTAGTTTTTCGCTAGAATTTCCGATATCTCGGCCTATGAGGGCAACAAACTTTGTCACTCTTCGAATGATAGAAGCTAATGACCACTTAATGTCCATCAGTTCAAGCTCTTCTTCGTCCACCTGATAGTAGTCTTCAGTGGTCATTTCAGGATTGCAAATCTTTCCAGCCACAAGACTTTCATATGATTCTAGAACAGTGGCGAGAAGTGCTATGTGTTGCTTTGAAACTTGCTCAGAAACAACATTGTTTAGATTGACAGCAATGTTAAATTTGTACACATTTGGATCAGGATTTGTTTGTTGGTTCTGATTTGTTTGACTCTGATAAGAAGCATTTGACCCTGTGCTTGAGAATGAAGAGCTTTGTGGACTTTGATCATATTGTGGTTGATTTTGTGGCGAAAAGTTATGTTTGTATTAAATGTTGTTTGAATCTTTGGGCTTGAAATGTTGTCTTGCATTCCGTTCTTGTAATACAGACCAACATCTTGAACAATGTTAGCATTCTTCAACTTTGCGATCTTTAGAAGCTCCATTTCATGACCTTCAAGTTTGTCGATGAATGTAGACACCTTAAAGAATTCCCAATTCGGACTTTCTTTCAGAACCGTGAGATATGTAGTCCATTCTCCGTCAGGTAACGCATCTGCAAGCTTATCGATGTACTCTAGTTCTGTCTTCTCTAGACTGTGTCTCCTCATTTGGACTTTCAAATGACAGAAAAGCTCAATCATCTGTTTCATTATCTCGCCCTTCAACATGTTAAAAATGTCGAACTCCTTCATGATGAGAGCTTTCTTACTCTTGATCATCTATGTGCTTCCTTGGTATTTCTTTTGCAGTGATAGCTAGAGTTCTCTCGCATACGTGTATTCGGGCAATAAGACCAAAATATCCTCTTTAACAGATTGTTGAATGAGGCTAATCATCTTTTTCTCAGCAATGTACTCATCCTTTTGAATTGTGGAATACTTGTATTTCTCTAGAACTCGCTGATTTTCGTCCAACGGAACAGTATAACCTCTTTCGATAGCTACCCAGCTTTGGAAATGCATGGCCTGAACCCAATAACTGAACTTCTCCTTCCATCCTTCATATTCGTCCATGCTCATTAATTTCAGCGGTTTAACGGACGTGCCCATCTCGTTGTATAGATTGACTTGCTGAATCACATTAGCATTAGATGTACCCACTGCTGCCATACATGCTCTTTGAAGATCATCCATCACGAATATCGAGATACGTACGCTGAAAACACGTTAAAACTTTGAAAATGATTAGATTTACGACAAGTTCGGTCGAACTTGCAGTAGAAAAATAAAGAATTTTAGATTTTTAATCACAAGTTGGATCGAACTTATGACTTCTGTTTTGAAAATATCCCTGAGATCACCTCGGTTGAACTTGCACTAGAGTTTTAAAAGAAAAGTTTGCAAGTAGGGCGAATTTAGACTAAACTTTCCTGATTTTTATCAAGTTCGGTCGAACTTGATAAAATATCAATAACTTTTTAGTAAGTTCGAGCGAACTTAGCTAAATTCTCTTAAAATAACCTCAAGTTCGAGCGAACTTGATAAAAACTAACAAAAAACGTGACTTTTAAGTCAAGTTCGGTCGAACTTGGCTAACAATAGTTCGATCATAGAGGGTTTTAAAAACATGGTTTTTGCAACAATTTGACACCAATTCGTTGAATTTAGCCTCCAAACTCTCAGGGGTTTATCTATGATGTATTTAACATGTCATATTCAAAATTGGACATAATTTGACCGTGAATTCTTCATTTTAGTGTAAAAGTTAAGAAAAATAGAAAAATGGAGTAGAATTAGAAGTTTTCTTGTCTTGATATCAATCAAATCAGGCTATTCTAGCTCTGATACCACTTGTAGGACTGATCCTGATAGCATAGGAACCTAGATTTGATATCTAATGTCCATAATAGCGGAAATATTACGACATGATTACCAAACAACAAGAATTAGTCAATTAATGGTCAATTTTATTGATATAACATCAAGTCTCCATTTTGACAGAGCTCCGCCTCAAAGTGCGCAAAGTTACAAATGAACAAGACATGGTAGCTATTTATAGGGTGAGAAGTTCGCTGGAGAGAGTTGAAGTTCGGGTGAACTTGACTAAGTCAAGTTCGGCCGAACTTGACTTCATATGATAATCTCAAGCGAACTTGACCCTGAACATCATAAATACTTCAATATTCTAGCTTGTTCACATCTAATCTATACAGTCTCGATATAAGACTAAGACACAGACATTCTGCACCAACATATAGGTATCCTTACCAGACATGTTGGATGAGGAATACTGGCTTGAACCCGGATGGTTGAACAAGAAGCTTCTCTCACTCTCTGGTAGCCAGTAGATGGCGTTGATCCTTTCTTCCGATTCTGCAGATGGGGGAGCTAGTTCTTTGAAGTTTGCTGCATAAAAAGACAAAGATGTTAGTTAGTTCAGGATATGATTTCAGGATACATTTGGGGATATTCCTAACACCCTAAATCCTACCAATGGTCAACCACTCCACCGGAAAGTTAACACCCTCAGCAATGGAGTTCCTCTTAACAAAGAAGAACTTGTGTTTCCAGTCATCCTCATTTTTTGTCACTTTGAGGATGAGGGGGTTGTTAGAGGTGGAAAAGAGCAAGAATTGACCGGAACCGTGAGGGTTGTTAGAGTTCGGCCGAACTTGTTCAAGACAAGTTCGCCCGAACTTGTTAACCATCCTAGCGAACTTGACCTACTATAAATAGGTGCCTTGGGAGTTCATTTAAAAAGAGTAGCAATTTTGGCACAGAGACAGCGAAGCTCTATCGAATCCGGAACTTGAATGTATTGAATATTATTGATCAATAAACAAACATTAAATGAGTAATTCTTGTTATTCGATTAACACGTCATTAGTTTCTACCTAATCGGACGTTAGATACAAATCTAGGTTCCTATGCTAAAAGAGGACGGTCCTATCAAGTGGTATCAGAGCCTTGATACCTAGATTTGCTGGATTAATCATAAGAATCACTCTAATTCTACCTCATTCTATCATTTTTCTTATAATTTTCACATATTTGAGAAATTCATGGACAAAAGTTACTAATTTTTGAATGTCATGTAAAATACAATTGTGGTAAACCCCTGAGAGTTTGAACATCAAATTCAAACGAATTGATATCAAAAAAGTTCAAAAAACCATGTTTCACAAAACTGTTTTGGTCGAACTTGATATCATGTTCGCTCGAACTTGATTAAAATTTCAACAATTTTAATCAAGTCCGCCCGAACTTGATCGATATTGCAAGAGTTTTGATAAAGTCCACTCGAACTTGTTCGATTTTTACACAAACTTTTTCAAGTTCGCCCAAACTTGAGTAAAGTTTGTTGAAATTCAACTACAAGTTCGCCCGAACTTGATATTTTTCTTGAAATTCAACCTAAGTTCGCACGAACTTCGTCCGGGAGGAATTTTTCAAAGGTGTCAACACAAGTTCGCCCGAACTTGTGTAAATTTCAAAATCTGATTTTCAAAACATAAGTTCGCCCGAACTTGTGTTAAATCATAACCTGATTTTTATCAACTGCAAGTTCGCCCGAACTTGTCAGTGTTCTGATAATTTTTCGAAGTTTGTGAACGTGTGTTTTCAGGTAAAATTCGTCTGTTTTTCAAGATGAAAAATCTTCATAATGCGTTTGCTGCTTGAGTAGCTCAAGCTTCAACGTCAACAGTTAACCAGATAAATCTCGACAACGAGATCGGTACTACTACGAAACCGCCGAAGCTAATGAGTATGGACGAGTTTGAAGGATGGAAAGAGAAGTTTGTAAACTGGGTACAAGCTAATCAGTTCCACAGCTGGGTTGCAATAGAGAATGGGTACAAGTGGCCAAAGGATGAACGCGAACAAGATCTACCTTTAATCAAGTTTTCACCTGCAGATAAAGAGGCGTATATGGCTGAAAAGAAAATGATTAGTCTTATTCAACAATCTGTTATGGAAGATATTTTGATACTGTTACCAGAATGTGAAACATTATCGTCTAGCATTTCTTTCTCAACATTGCTTTGATTCATCTTTTGAATAAGCTCTGCTTTTTCAACTTCATTTTGTGCCACTTTGTCTTCTAATACCTTCACACGCTTTTCCTGAAGTTCAACATTCGTCTTTGGAAAGAAGTCATTTAGATCTTGCAGGCTAATCAGATCACTATGCATATCACCAAATATATTAGGCCCTGAAGACTTTGGTGTTGACTTTGGAGTAGCAGCCTTTGGTGTTGACTTCCTTGGAGTAGAACTTTCTAAATTTGAAGTCATTGGAGCAACTGGTGATTGAATAACAGGTATTTCCATAAAACTAGACACATGAGGTTCTTGTGTAGCTCCTGGCCTTTCAGCTTCTGATGAAACTATCACAGGAGGTTCTTGTGTGACTCTTGGACGTTCAGCTTCACTTGTATCAACAACAGGAGGTTCTTGTGTAGGAGGTTCTTGTGTAACTCCTTTCTCCTGTGCGCCAGAAGGTTCTTGTGTAACTTCTGCGCTTTTCAACTTTCCTTTGTATCTTTTGCTGACTGCTTTTTGATCTTTCTTTAATTTCCTCTTACCTTTTGTCTGGGGAGACCCTATAGTCTTTGTCAAAGAAATAGTTGCAGACTTTACACGTTTAGTTTTTTTCTTTGGTCTTTCCTCATCAGATACATTCTCAAGATTTGGATCAAAATCAGCATCCATTTCCTTTTCTTTTTCAGCTACAATTTCTGATGTTGTCTTTTCAGGTTCTTTCACTTGTTCTTCGTCAGAATCATCATCTTGTTCAGAAGTTGCTGAAATAACATCTTCTTGTGTTACTTTCTCAGT
This sequence comes from Scalesia atractyloides, assembly GCA_947069175.1. Taxonomy (NCBI): domain Eukaryota; kingdom Viridiplantae; phylum Streptophyta; class Magnoliopsida; order Asterales; family Asteraceae; genus Scalesia; species Scalesia atractyloides. Next base: position 49,541,135 of record CAMTDV010000018.1, on the reverse strand, counting down.
CTCTTGACTTTCAACAACTACAGCTGCACTAGAACCTGCTTCGCCTTGAACATTCTCAGGTTCATCTTCGTCAACAAGCATAGTTTAATTTTCCTTGCAGCTCGTTTCTTCTTAGGCTTATCAGCTTCTGCCTTTAAGAACCATTCACTTCTAGCTTTCGGCTTGAAGTCTTTAAACCATTCCTTTTAAGCATTAAGCTCTTTCTCATCATCACTGCCGTCTTTTATCCATTTGTTTTCAGGCGGCGCAATGTAGTTTGAATCCTTAATTGCTCTGAAAACTGGTTTAGCAACAGGAGATGATGCTTGCTTCTGAAACTTGATTAGCTTTTTCACTGTTGTCTCATCAAGATGAACTAGATAAAGCACATCATTCGGATCTCGTGCTATATTCTTGAACTTCTCATCAATCAACATCTGCACAAATCTCGGATATAAACATAACCTTGAATCCTCCATATTCTTTGACATGTGTGTAAATACAAGCTTTGAAAAGTTGAACGACTTTTTCAGAATCAATGCCGTTTCCATACAGGCCAAATAATCTTGTACGTCGTCTAATCCTGCCTTGCGATGACTAAATGTGTGAATAATAGCATGCATAAGGAGCTTGTAGGGATTTGGCACTTCCCCTTTCTTTAACGTCGGCTTGTTCACGCTTCCCTTATAGCCCATACGAAAGAAACAACCTCTAACCATTTTCTTGTCGAGGAATATTGGATCATCTTCGTTGTTGTTGAATTGCAGAATTCTTCGAATATCATCTTCAGTTACAGAAATCTTCTTAACCTCATTTCTAACTCGCACCGATGAATTAATCGTTTTCTGATCATCACTAAGCTCCGCATTCGTCCAGAAATGAAAAATATGAGATCTGTATGACACTGTACGTTCCGTGATAGCTCTATGAATAGGGCTTTCCTCCAAACACTTTAAGATACTGTCGTATTCCTTTAAAGATGGACAGATCATCTTGTCGAGCGTAATACACGTGTTGTGAGTCTTAGAAAACTCAATAGAGATTACACGCGCTGGAACTTGAGCCTGAAAAACGACGCAAAACAATTAGCACGCATATCGAGAAAAAGTTACAAAAATTTTCTAACACATTCATCAAGTTCGGGCGAACTTGATATATGTTAAACATTTTGGTTTAGATCAAGTTCGCCCGAACATGCCTTAACAACATGTTCCTTATACAAGTATAAGTTCGGGCGAACTTACACCCTAAACAATTCAGATTTCCTTAACATAAGTTCGGGCGAACATGCATTAAGATCTCTTTATTTAGTTTTGTTAACAAGTCTGGTCAAACTTGATAACAAGTTCGGCCGAACTTGTCATCACCTACAAACCAAACCTGCTCTACATGTTCACAACCATTTTATTCAAATCCAACATAGTTCCACGATCTAAGAACAAGATACAAAGTTCAATTTTATCATTAAACCCCTAGATCTAATCAATTTTATCATCATAGATCTGAAATCTTAAATCCAGTTCAATCAAAGGTCTAATGATCAAATACACACCTCAGACATTGTAGTTGGTGTGTAAATCACCAAAAACAATCAGAATTTGGTCAGAGTAACGATGTGATTTTGCCAAAACAAAAAATCGCTCAAAGGAAGTAAGTTCGCTCACTGAGTTTGAATATCAGACAAATAAGTTCGGCCAAACTTGCTGAGGAACTTATACCATGGCAAGTTCGGTCGAACTTGTTGAGCCTAAAACTAGCAAGCCCATCATAAGTTCGGGTGAACTTCTGTTTTAAACTACCAGCCATTAACTAGCAAGTTTGGTCGAACTTGCAACAAAGACACAAGTTACAAATTCGTTTTGAAAACCATATCGGATGTCGGTTTAACCCGCATGGCAATTTTGGTTCTTCTTGGTAATCCTACCTTTTGATCGTGGATAACTTGTGTAACAGATCTGTTATTAGTGTATGTTAATCATACATTGATACGAACTCTGGTAGCAAGTCTGAATCGGTCAGATTTTAGGGTTTTCTTGTTTCTTTTCATCTATCGCCGGCCATAATCATAGTTTCTGATCTAATTGAATAGTGTATTGGGTGTTTCGGTCCTACTGGTGTGGCAGTAACCTTGATTTACCTGGTTCTCTATTTGATTTCGTGAAGATCTATGGATTAGGTTTTTGCTAGATTAGGGTTTTCTTAGTTTTCTTCCGTTGAAGGTTTCTGGCTTTTTCTCTCGGTTTCTTTTGCATGGTTGGCAGTGTGTTTGCTGATGGAGGGAGTTGATGATGACATTAAGAATATACGTAAAAAACCTGGTGGAAATTCGCTCAACGATCATGGAAAACATTCATTATCGTTCCTGGATTTGGCTTCAAGAGTGGTAGATGTTGAAGGTAGCACGTTAATGCCTCGGAGGGGTATTGTGACTCCTGCTCGACAAGTACCTGATATGTTTAATAGTATTGATGAACTGACCAAGATTACTGTGCCAGTCATGGAACAAGGCCAACCGGATCAAAAGATTGATGATGGTCGCACCACAGGTATTAGCCAAAACGACGAGGAGAATGGGTCTAAGTCACTATCATATGCTGATTTGGTGGCCAAGTCGAGTAACAAAAAACTTAATTTCAGATCACTTGCTAGTCCAATGCAGCATGAGAATTGTGATGTGGTTTTGCCAAAGGATTTGATTCGGGTAGTTAAACACAAGCTAGCAAACATATTATACGGGTACTTCCTGGTGGATCGAATTGCCTACCCGGTTGTGGAGTATTATGTGAAAAATAACTGGAAAAAGTTTGGATTGCAAAAATCTATGATGAATGCTAATGGTTTCTTTTTCTTCAAGTTTGCAGACCAAACTGGTATGATGGTTGTCCTCAACGAGGGTCCATGGAATATTCGATCACAACCTTTGATTTTATGTGAGTGGACTCCCACTGCTAAGCTGATAAAAAAGGAGGTTAAGAATCTGCAATTATGGGTCAAGATACATGATGTTCCTTTAGCCGCGTATACAGAAGATGGTCTTAGTTTGATCACTACAGCCATTGGTGATCCCAAACATCTAGATTCTTACACTACTTCGATGTGCTTGGATTCCTGGGGCCGTAGTAGCTATGCTAGAGCTTTAATTGAAGTGTCAGCTGATAAGGAGCTTAAAGAGGAAATAACTATGGCAATTCCGGAACTTAAGGGTGATGGGTATGTCAAGGAGACTATGTTTGTTGAGTATGAATGGAATCCACATAGGTGCTCGCATTGCTGTGTTTTTTGCCACTCAGATGATCATTGTCCTAAACATCAAAAGAAGCCGGGAAAACAAGTGAGTGATGACAAAGCTCGTAAGCCTTATGATCTAGGACAAAGACCTGATAAAAAGCCTTTTGTTGATGAGAAAGGGTTTACGGGAGTGCATACCAAGAGAGTGGCTCGGAAGACGGGTTTTCAAGTTAACAAACAAAAGCCGAAATTTGAGTATAGGCCGGTGGAGCTAAGCCGAAGGATAACTTGTATAAGTCGGAATCTTTAAATATTGTTGTTTCTAGAAATCCGTTTGAGGTCTTAAATGATGATAATATGAAGAAAGGTCAAAGTAGTAAGGAGGGAGAAGGTGGACAACAGGAGGCGGATGATGAAGAGGCCATGGAAGTATATAATGAAACTGACGAGTTTATCACGGAAGGCACCTGTAATCCTAATGCTAAAAAAGGGGCAAGCACTCCTAACCCGGAGGTTTCCAATGGTTAGTCTTGCTTCATGGAACATTAGCGGGTTGAACCGCCCTCTAAAACAAAAGGAGGTTCGAAAGATAGTTAAAGATAGTAATCTTAGTTTTTGTGCTATTTTAGAATCTCATGTTGATGTCGGAAATCTTAGTAAGTTCTGTAACTCAGTGTTCGGTCATTAGGATTGGACTTCTAATGGGGGTTCTTGTGATAAAGGAACTCGTATTATCATAGGTTTGAACCCGATGGTTTTTGATTTGATGGTGTTGTCTCAAACGTCGCAAGTCATGCATATTCAGTTATTCGTTAAAGAAGACAAGAAATGGTTATTCTGTTCGGTTGTGTACGCAGCTAATTACTATATCACTCGGCGAGAATTATGGTCCCAGTTATCTACGCATAAACTTATGGTAGCTGATAAAACGTGGCTGATTATGGGAGATTTAACTCGGCTCTATACCTGGAAGATAAGTCTATGGGTGCCTCCTCTGTTTCAACGGGTATGCGAGACTTTCAAGCTTCTGTTTCAGATATTGAGGTGATGGATATTAACCAGTCGGGTCTCCATTTTACATGGAACCAAAAGCCAAAGAAGGGTGTTGGCTTGCTCAAGAAAATTGATCGTATCATGGGCAATACTCCGTTTATTACTGAGTTCCCTAATTCAGTGGTTGTTTTTCATCCTTATAGATTGTCAGATCACTCTCCTTGTGTTCTCACAATTAAACGAGCTGTTACTAGTAAGCATAAGCCCTTCAAGTTTACGAACTTTTTGGTTCATAAGCCTGATTTTCTAAGGATTGTGAAGGAGTCGTGGGCAATGAGTGTTAATGGGGTTTTTTAGTTTAGGGTTGTGAAGAAGCTTCGGGTGCTAAAGACTCCTTTACGTGCTTTACTCTTTAAGCAAGGTAATCTCCATAAGAAGATGGCTGATCTTCGTGGTAAACAGGATGACATTCAAAAGGATATTGATAAGGATCCCATGAATGCGGACCTTAGAGCTCGAGAAAGGAAGCTGAATTCTGATTTTCAAGAATCGTTTCTTGATGAGGAAAGGTTTTTAAAGCAGAAGTCTAAGATGGAATGGTTAAGAGCTGGCGACGCTAATACTGCTTTCTTTCATGCAGCAGTGAAGAGTAGGAACCATCGAAGCCGATCCAAGTTGTATTGGATACGATTGGTGTAGTACATGAGGGTGATGCGTTCAAGATGCTTTTGTGAAACATTATGAAAATTTCTTGGGTAGCCAAGATGATTTATCCATGCATCCTACTCCGGATCTGTTTACTAAGGTTGTGAACCCGATTGATGCTTCCCTCATGATCCGTCCGGTTACGATGGATGAGGTTAAGAAAGCCATGTTTTCTATAGGTAATGACAAAGCTCCAGGCCCGGATGGTTACACTGCTGCTTTCTTTAAAGTTTCTTGGCCGATTATAGGTAATGATGTTTCTATGGCAATCATTGATTTCTTTAATACAGGCAGATTACTGGGCCAAATCAAACATACTCTTGTTGCGCTAGTGCCGAAGCAACCCTCGCCAGTTATGGTTTCTGATTATCGTCCTATAGCCTGCTGTAACGTCTTATTCAAATGTGTTAGTAAGATTATTGTTGACCGTATAAAGGGTCTGCTCCATCAGGTTGTTAGTATCAACCAATCTGCTTTTATTCCTGGTAGGAAAATCTCGGATAACATCTTGCTGACTCAAGAGCTTATGCATAATTATCATAGAAATTCAGGTCCCCCCCCCCCCCCGGTGTGCTTTCAAGGTGGATATTCAGAAAGCTTATGATACGGTTGATCGGAGGTTCCTGAAAAACGTTCTGATTGGGTTCGGCTTTAACACAAAGATGGTGGATTGGATAATGGTTTGTGTTTCAACAACATCATATTCTATTTGTGTTAATGGGAATGTGCATGGTTATTTTAAAGGTAAGTGTGGCCTTCGAAATGGAGACCCGTTATCTCTTTATTTATTCACGCTGGTTATGGAGGTTTTCACGTGTATATTACAGCATGCTTCTAGGATTGATACATCCTTCAAATTTCACAATAAATGCGAAAGGCAGCGTATCATTAACCTGTGTTTTGCAGATGATTTATTCTTGTTTGCGAGAGGAGATGTTGAGTCGGTGCAGTGTGTTTTCAAGTGTCTTTCGAATTTTCGAACATGTCCGGTCTAGTTCCTAGTATTCAAAAGAGCACGGGGTTTTTCTGTAATGTGCCAGCTCAGGTTAAAAACCATATCTTGTCTTTCCTGCCGTTTATGGAGGGGTCTCTTCCAGTAAAATACTTGGGGGTTCCTCTTATTTCTTCTAGCCTTGTGTACAAAGATTGTAGTGCCTTAGTGGAGAGGTTGGATCAACGGATTTCAAATTGGAGGAATAAACTTCTTTCGTTTGCAGGTCGCCTGCAGCTTAGAAACTCTGTTCTTTCTTCAATGCATATTTACTGGTCTTCAGTTTTTATCCTGCCTAACCGTATCATTCAAGATCTGGAAGCCAAAATGTGAAACTTCTTATGGTCTTCGGATGGTTCCTATCACAAGGGGAAGGCTAAAGCTTCCTGGAAGTCTGTTTGTGTTCCAAAGTACGAGGGTGGCTTAGGTATTCGTCGTATTGGGGATGTTAATAAAGCGCTTATGTCTTCTCATATTTGGAGCATTCTGGTTGAGTGTGATTCTCTTTGGGTTGCTTGGATTCATTCGTACAGACTTAGAGGTAAAAGCTTTTGGATTTGTAAGTCGGTGGCGAATTGTTGTTGGAGCTGGCGGCAAAATATTACAGCTTCGGCCGTTGGGTCCCGCTTGGTAACTTCTTGACTCCTAGAACCATCTCAAAAATGCAGGTTCTACTCTTAATAATACAGTTCAGGAGATTCATGTTAGTGGTGTTTGGAGGTGGCCAGTGGCGTGGAGGGATATGTTTCCGGTTTTAAATCAGCTAGATGATATCCATACAGATCCGAATAGGTCTGACTAGCTCCTATGGAAGGATGATAATGAGTTAGTTGAGTACTCTTCATCTCAAGTGTGGCATTCGGTTAGACAGAGGGCAGCAGAGGTGGATTGGGTTAAGTATGTTTGGTTCTCGTAGTGTATTCCAAAACATGTTTTCTTTATGTGGCTGGTGATTAGTCGTAAGCTCCTCACTCAAGATAAAATTGTGCAATGGGATCTTTCCAGAAGGAAAAATATGAATATGATGTGTTGCCTTCTTTGCTATGCGGAAGTTGACTCCCATAACCATCTGTTCTTCGATTGTAACTATTCAACTCAAGTTTGGATTACGGTTCGCGGAAAAGGGGGTATGAGTACTGTTGGCCCAGAGTGGGATGCTATCGTTGACTGGCTGGGGGCTCGGGCTGGTTCTAAGTCAGCAACCAACTATATTAGTAGGCATATTGTGGCTGCTGCGACGTGTTTCATTTGGCAGGAACGTAATGCGAGACTTTTCAAGAACCAGACGAGACCGCCGGATGTTCTAAGTGATACAATTTTGAAAATGGTTCGATATAAGCTAATGGGAGTCAAGTTCAAGGATTGCTACAATGTGCGAAGATTGCTTGAAACATGGGAGATTTATAGCAACCCATTGGAAGATGAAGAAGGCTGATTATTTATTAGTTTTTTTATTTCTCTAGATTATTGTCTAGTAGTTTGTCTTTGATGTTCTTGGTAGTTTAGTGTGTTTTTTCTTTGGCTTACATTCATGGGGAATTCCCATGTTTGAACTAGTGTGGGCGTTTCCACGCTACTTGTTTTTTGTTTGTTTATATATAAATTCACCGGGGTAACCCTTTACCCAAAAAAAATGTTAAACAAGATTTTGCTTAGCAAGTTCGGCCGAACTTACCAAACCCTAAATTCAAACTTTTTTCAAAAATTTCATTTTAACCCCTGAACTTTCCAACTTTTTACCAGTTATGAAAATCCACTCAGTTGACCAAGTCCAAGCTAATGACCTTGGTTAACCGATCTGTCTGCCGAGTCCAAGTTAATGACCCCGGTTTGACCCGTTACGAACAAACTGTTGATATTTTCAGAAACAAAGTTTCAAATTAATGAACTTTTTATCGTTTTGACTTTTCAGATTTTACAGATTAGCTCCCAGCCCGTTGTCAATGAGATTCCCACCAGTTCTAGCATCTTACCAGACTTCGAAGACCCATTCTCCAACATTGGTTTGCTAAAAAACAATGTAGAAATAAAATCTTTTTGAATTTTTTGTAAGTTTATGCTAAAACACACTGAAAATCTTTTTGGATTTAATCTGTAAAGCTGATAGACTATGTACATGACAAAATAAACTATGTACAAACATATTTACAGACGTATTTTTGTGAAATTGTGTCTAAAGGATCATATCAGTTAATTGAGACATATCACCAGTACCGTTGACCTTTAAATGACTTTAAACTTTAAACTCGTTTACCTAGATTGTCGATATGTTTGTCCACTTAAACTCTACCACATTTCTCAACTGTTTCAAGATATGTTAAAGTAAGATTTATGAAACTTGAATTATCTGTGGTTCCCACTTCTTGAATATACTCTCGTGTCAAGATTCCCTAGATTTCATCTTACAGGTGAATATAGCGTAATTGATATCTGTATCTGGGTAATGCGAGACCTTGAGAGCTCAGGTTAGTACTACCGTACAGACAAAGAGATGAAGGCTCGTCTTTAAGGTGTGTTCCACTTAAGGAATTTTTTTAGCACTGCAAATGAGTTTAGATCTTCTGATACTTTTCAAATTTGCATGCAGTTTGGGGTTTATAGCAAAAGTATTATAGAAGTTCTAGGCTATTGCTTCCGCAAAATCAGAAGAACTTGTATAATACCCCAAATATCAACTATCTATAAAGACATCGTATCTCAGAATCAGGCAATCTCTCAAATGAAATTTCGGAGTACTAAGTCCATATATCCAAGATGTGTTAATCCACAAGAATAAGCAGTTGCTAAATTTAGTTTATATCTCGAAAACAGTTTACTGAACGTGTTAAGCCTATCGACACATCCACAGTAAGACTAATTTATTACTTTTAAACTTTTCATTTCTTTAGCGTATTATGATAATCCACAGATGTACTATCATTTCCTTTTTGTGACATCGAATTCTTTTTGTCTGTTTCAATGTTTTTGTACATTTTTGAAATTTTTCATATGTTTTTGCATTTTCCCAAATATTTCTCCCCCTAAAATCAAAAACATATTTTTTTTTGGATTTTAGATTTTTAAGAAATACTAAATAGAAAAATATTTACAAACCATACAAACCAATGCGGATTACGTGAATTCGTCATCCGATCCGTATTCAACCTCAGCTTCCGCACCTGTAAGCAAATTTCTAATACCGTTAAGTCGCATTAGATATTTAAATCTTGTTAATGGAAATGCTTTGGTATAAAAATCAGCCCTTTGTTCGTCGGTGTGGATTTTTTCTATTCGAACCAATTTCTTTTCGTAACAGTCACGAGTGAAATGGTATCGAATTTCAATGTGTTTTGTACGTGAGTGATGAACCGGATTTTTAGTTATATTGATGGAGCTTTGTTATCTACAAATAAAGGCGTGTCAATAAACTACAAACCATAATCCCTCATCTGTTGCTAAATCCAGAAGATTTGAGAGCAACAGCTGGAAGCAGAAATGTATTCCGCTTCATAGGTTGAGAGAGAGACCGTGGTCTGTTTCTTACACTGCCACGTTACCAAACGTGTGCCAAAGAACTGGCATCCTGAAGTTGTAGATTTCGAGTTCAGTTTGTCCATCCGAAGTCCGAGTCAGTGTATCCAGTGACATCAAAATTGTCGTTCTTGGGGTACCACAGGCCTGTGCTTGGGCAACCTTTCAAGTAACGGAATATTCGCTTGACAATCTGAAAGTGTGACATTCGAGGACTTGACTGATATCTCGCACATAAGCAAGTAGGATACATGATGTCTGGGAGCGATGTCGTTAGATACATCAATGAACCTATCATCGATCGATACAGTGTTTCATCAACTTTCGTTCCCATCTCGTCTACGCAAATCCCATGGTTCAGTGCCAGCGGCGTTGAAAGCAGCTTCGAAGAATCCATTTCAATTTTTTTGAGAATGTCGTGCACATACTTAGTCTGATGAATGAATATCCCGTCTGGAAGCTGATCCACTTGAAGAGCTAAGAAGAACTTCATTTCGCCCATCGAGGACATCTCAAATTTCTTCTTCATGATCTTTTCGAACTCTTTGCACATACTGTCATCCGTAGAACCGAAAATGATATCGTCCACATAAATTTGTACTATTATCAGATGCGATCCAACTTCTCTGGTAAACAAAGTGTTGTCCACTTTGCCTCGTGTAAAACTATTTCCTACAAGATGTTGTGATAACGTCTCGTACCAAGCTCTCGGGGCTTGGTGTAATCCGTACAAGGCTTTGTCCAGGAGACATGCTTTATTCTTGTTCAGTGGATCGACAAACCCCGGTGGTTGGCCGACATACACTTGTTCACGAAGTTTACCGTAGAGAAATGCAGATTTTTCATCCAACTGGTACACCTTAAATACTTTCCAAGCTGCGAACGCTAGGAAAATGCAGATAGATTCTAATCGCGCAACCGGTGCGTATACCTCCGTATAATCTATACCTTCCTGCTGGTTAATCCCTTGACAACCAGCCGAGCTTTGTTTCTGACTATAACCCCGGATCGTCTCTTTTACACTTGAAGACCCACTTTGATCAATAGCTTTCTGCTTCAGTGGCAAGTCTACAAGCTTCCAAACACCCAACGTCTCGACCTATAAAAGTTCCTCTTGCATTGCTATCACCCAATTCTCGTCAGTCAGAGCCTCATTAACTGTCTTTGGCTCTATTTGAGAAATGAAACATGAGTAGTAGCAATAGTTCTGAGTTGGTGCAACTCGGGTGTAGAAACAACTAAGTGCTTTATTGATTTGGTTTCGTGTACGCACACCAGTTTGTAGTTCTCCTATGATATTCGTTGAAGGATGGTATGAATATGATCGCGGCATTTCTTCTGTTGGAACATCAATTGAGCTTTGCTGATTTGAAACAATCAAATCACTGTTCACATCAACATTAGGAGTACTTGATGAAGCTTCGTTCTAATTTCTCGGACTAACAGATTGATTCAACAAGTTAGATATCTGCTCTACTTCTTCATCCAATGAAGTTTCATCATCAGCATCAAATGTCGGTGCTTCATCTGAATAAGAATTCTGATTCTGAGGTGTACTGGGCACTGTTATGTTTTCTGGTTCATTAGAAGCATTCACTAGAGGTGTAGCAGGTGTTACTTCTACTTCAGAAGTATTTTCAACTTGAACACCACTGTTATTGCTTGGACCTACTCTAGAAGATGAAGAATCAAACGTGGGTTGATTAACCACAATTGGTCGAATGATTTGTTTTTGATTCGCTGACTGGTGAAGATAGTATAAAGCTGCAACTTCTTCGTCAGACGGTGCTTCCGGCAAGTCGAATGACTTCCAAAGGTCTTGATAGTTAATCAGCCACGCGTCACCTCTCCTTTGAATAGGATCCGTATAGTTGAAACAATCCACGTGTTGTACTTCAATAACCGTTCTCAAAGAAGGAACATATACACTTCTTAACGGACTCGCATATCCGACAAAGAAACCCTCAAGAGATTTAGCTCCGAATTTGCCATCTTGATCGATTACAGTGCATGGCGCACCAAATAGTTCTAAGAATTTCAAATTCGGCTTCCGTCGGTTTATCATCTCGAAACATGTTTTCTTTGTTGGTTTAGAACTTTGTTTAGCATGTAGCAAGCCACAGCAACCGCTTCACTCCAAAAGCTGATTGGAAGTTTAGACTCTACAAGCATGGTTCTCGCAGTTTCAATCAAAGTTCTGTTTTTCGGTTCAGCTACTTCGTTTTACTGTGGAGTATTGGGAGCACTAAACTCGTGCAGAATCCCTTTTGCGTTGCAGGATTCCTTCATTTTGTTATTCTTAAACTCTATGCTGTTGTCACTTCTAATGCGTCTGACCGGCAGATGATAAAGGTTCTAGAGTTTCTGGAATCGAATAACCAAGTCCTTAAGTGGAACACACTGAAAGACGAGCCTTCATCTCTTTGTCTGTACGGTAGTACTAACCTGAGCTCTCAAGGTCTCGCACAACCCAGATTCAGATATCAATTACGCTATATTCTCCTGTAAGATGAAATCTAGGGAATCTTGATACGGGAGTATATTCAAGAAGTGGGAACCGCAGTTAAGTCAAGTTTCATAATTCTAACTAACATATCTTGGAACAATTGAGAAATGTGTTAAAGTTTAGGTGGACAAACATATCGACAATCTAGGTAAACAAGTTTAAAACTTAAAGTCATTAAAAGGTCAACGGTACTAGTGATATGTCTCAAAAACTGATATGATCCTCTAACACGTTTTCTCACAAAAATACAAACTGTAAATATTACATTTTAGTTTGTTTACATTTCTGCATTCAAAATTCAAAATCCAAAAAGATTTTCTTTCAAAATCTTTCATTGAAACTTGATAATGTTGAATGTGAGCCGGACCAACAAGACTGTTAAAAAACTGTTTGTGTATGGATACGTTTGATTGTTCTTAATCATCAAATCTTAGAGATTCGGAGCATCATTTGAGGGGGAGCTAGATACTCATGATGAATGAAGATAACAGAAAGCTCAAAGCAAGGGGGAACATGGATGTTAAAGTTATTCGAGATACAAAGATCAAGAGAACATTAAAGACTCGAGAACTTAATTGTAGAATGATGACTACGACAACATCCAAGGGGGAGTCTGTTGATGCATATGTTTGTTGCCTACGTCATCATAAGCTAACGATAAATTATTTGGAAGACTGATCAAGACAAAGACTATATCCAAGGGGGAGTCTGTTAGTACAGTATGTCTATGTCTTAGTCTTGTATGGAGTCTTTATAGAATAGGCTAGCAAAATGGAGTATTATAGGTTTTTAGGACAAGTTCGCTCATGGTGTGTTTATGTAGTCAAGTTCGGCCGAACTTCACTAAGTCAAGTTCACCCGAACTTGCAAGATGTCCAGCGAACTTGTACTAGTATATATAGCTAGCTTGTGATTTCATTTGTAACATTCAGATATTTTGTCACGACAGAGACGAAGCTCTGTCCAAGTGTTTCCAGGATCGTTAACGTTGAATATTAATGAAACGGTGATTAAATAGAAACAAATGAGTGTATCCAATGTCGCCTAAGCAAACGGATTCCGCACGTTTATCTTAGGTTTGTCATATTAGTGCCCGAACAATCCATACAACGGACCTACAAGTGGTATCAGAGCTAGAACAACCTGATTTGATAGTATCAAGACAAGAACACTTCTATTTCATCTCCATACTTCTTTTTTCTTAACTTTTTCATCAAAAATGAAGAATTCACGGTCAAAATCTTTTCAATTTTGAATATATCATGTAAAATACAACAAAGATAAACCCTTGAAAGATTGGAGACCAAATTCAACCGAATTGATGTCAAAATTTTGAAAAAACCATGTTTTCCAAAACTTGTCCATCGAACTTGTTTAACCAAGTTCGACCGAACTTGTGCTAAAAAATCACTTTTCAAGTGAGTTTTTGCCAATTTCACCCGAACTTGAGTTGTTTTCGAGGAAAATTCTGTTAACTTCGCTCGAAGTTGCTAGATTTTTTATTGAATCTTTATCAAGTTCGACCAAACTTGATAAATTTCAAAGATTTTTAGCTATGTTCGCCCGAACTTGCTAATTTCTCAACAAAGTCATTTGCTAAGTTCGCTCGAACTTAAAAAATCTTTACAAATCATCAACAAGTTCGACCGAGGTTGTTAAAAGGAAAAATTTTCAAACACAAATCACAAGTTCGACCGAACTTGTGATCAAAACTGAGAATTCTTCATTCCTACTACAAGTTCGACCGAACTTGTAGTTGAACTAATATTTTCAAAAGTTTTTGAGTATTTTCAGTGTACACGTCTCATTATTCACAATGGATGATATTCAAAGAGCTTTCATGTCCGGAGCTAGTTCGTCAAATGCCAACGTGATCCATCAAGTCAATCTTGATAACGAAATGGGCACGACTGTTAAACCACCCAAGCTAATGAGCATGGACAAGTATGAAGCATGGACGGAGAAGTTTACATATTGGGTTCAAGCCATGTACTTCGCAGGCTGGGTGTCGATTGAAAGAGTTACACTGTTCCGTGGATGAACATCAGCAAGTTCTTGAAAAGTACAATTACTCTACGGTACAGAAAGAAGAATACATTGCTGAGAAAAAGATGATTAGTCTTATCCAACAATCTGTCAAAGAAGATAGTCACGTCTTGCTACCAGAATACACAACAGCAAGAGATCTCTGGCTCTCACTTTAAAAGAAGTATCAAGGAAGCGCGGAGATGATCAAGAGCAAGAAGGCGCTCATTATGAAAGAGTTTGATATCTTCAACATGCTGAAGGGTGAAACCATGAAGTAGATGATTGAACGTTTCTGTCATCTTAAAGTCCAAATACGAAGACACCGTCTCGAGAAGACGGAACAAGAGTACATCGACAAGCTTGCAGATGCTCTACCAGATGGAGAGTGGACTACTTATCTAATGGTTCTGAAGGAAAGTGATAAATGGGAATTCTTCAAGCTGTCAACATTTATCGATAAACTCGAAGGTCACGAAATGGAACTCTTCAAGATTGCAAAGTCAAAGAATGCTAATGTTGTCCAAGACGTTGGTTTGTACTACAAGAGTGGAATGCAAGATAACATTTCAAGTCCAAAGATTCAGACAGCATTAATGCGAGTTTAAATTCTTCGAACAATTCGCAGCAGAATCAGAATCAGTCATATCCTCAATATGATCTAAGTCCACAGTCTTCATTCTCAAGTACTGGTTCCAATCAACAAACAAATTCTGATTTGAATGTATACAAGTGCAACATCGCAGTAAATTTGAACAATGTTGTTTCAGAACAAGTCACTAAACAGCATATGTCGCTTCTTGCCACTGTTCTGGAGTCATACGAAAGTCTTGTAGCCGGTAAAATTGGAAATCCCGAAATGATGGCAGAAGATTATGACCAAGTTGATGAAGAAGAACTTGAGTTGATGGACATCAAGTGGTGTTTAGCATCTATCATTCGAAGAGTCACAAAGTTCGTTGTTGTCACTGGCCGAGATATCGGAAACTCAAGCAACAAACTAGGTTTTGACAAGACGAAAGTGACGTGCTTCAGATGTCGCCAAAAGGGACATTTCAAGAGCGAGTGCAAAAATCCTGAAGCAACGGGAAATCAAAGTCCATTCGGGGGAGCAACGAGTATTACAAGAAGTCACTTCAGTATAAGCCTTTCCCGAAGAAGACTCAGGTTGAAATTCAAGAGAAACCGAATAGCAGTAACACTGAGAAAGCTTGGTTGCATCAAACGAAGATGACGGTTTCGACTGGAATTCTTATATTGGTAAGAAGACCGGAGTTGCATTAATGGCTGAAATTGTTGAAGATACTTCTGCAGAAGAAGCAGCGGCTTTGGAGAATATTCTGCGGGAACAATATCTGCAACAACAACTTGAAGAAGAGGAGTATATCCACATGCAGAAGCAAGGAATTTTATCTCCTAATTCTTGTGATAATTTTGCAGGTCATTTTGATGGAAGTTCTCAGGAACAAGTTCCCGTGAAGAAATCAACTGATGAAGTAATCATTGATGTTACTCAAGAAGTGAATGCTGAAAATCTCAAGGACATTGCTGACAAAGCTTTAATGGCAAATCTAACCAAGGTAGGTCCAGAGGTAAATGAAGTTGTCAAAGTACAAGTTGTAGAGGTTGAGAAACCTTGTACAAAATGTACCTAACCATGTTCTGAGTGTGCTGAAAAATCAAAGATCATCGCTGAAAACAATGTGCATAATGAACTTTTGAAATACGATTATCGCAAAATGAGGGAAGCGTATGATAAAATGAAAAATGATTATGAAAGGCTTGATAGAAATAACATCGAACAACATGATACAATAAGAATGTTAAAAGGAACAGTAATGGATAAGCAAAAAGTGATTAATATCTATATTAACATCATTGCTGAAACTAAGCAATAACTCCAGGACATGACAATTGAAACAGAGCGTGTTCAACAACTTTTGAGAAGTTACACCTGTAACGCATATGTCATTGATCACATCCTTCCGACAATTCCATCGGAAGAGAAACCTAAAAAGAAAATTGGTAAAGAATACAGCAATGTTCCTCCACCCCTATGCGAGAAGTATTGTCGCAAATCCGCTGATGGGATGGATAAGGCACTTAATATTGAGTTGTTATCTGAAAAGAAAACCGAGTTGCCAGAGAACGTTGATGTAATCTATACTAAAACAGATGATGACAATGTTGTGGTTAAAAAGGTTGTTGAAAATGTTTTGAACGATTCTGATGAAGGCAGCTTTAAAAGCGCCGACTCGAGTTCAAAGATTCTGATTCACAGTCTGAAGATGACAATACATCATCGGAGAATGATCTATGTGATGATCCTAATGTTGTCATGTACAAGATTAAGGAATCTGATAGATTATACTTTGATGACAGTTTTCCAATTCAGAACGTGAAGGAAGAATTATTAGACAAATTCTTTAAACTCGTGGAAGTCACATCAGATGATCTGGAGACAATGAAAAGAAATTCTATTCCAAACCTAAAAGAAATAACTACCGAAAGAATGGTGATGATCATCTGGAAAACCGAAGAGCTGGGTTGGGATTAGATGATTCAGATGAACCTAAAAAGAAAGTGTCACCATTTCATGAATACAAGAATAAAAACATGAATTTTGTATATGGGACGAACACGGTTCATGAGGAAAGTTTGATCGGGAAACAGTCAAACGATGAGTTCAAGAAACAGAAAGAACTTCAAGATAAAGCCAAAATTGCAAGTGGTGCCAAAACAAGTGGTGTAAAACCCACAAAAGGACATCCACATGATTCTCGGACTTGTTTCAAGTACAACGAAATAGGTCATATTGCACGTTACCGTCCGAAATCAAAGCCGGCTTATCTTCGAAGGAAAGAAAGTTCAAATGTTGTGAAACCAAAGCAACCAGTGTTTGTAAAACCTGTAAAGATTTTGAAAGGAAATGAATCAAAAGCTGAAGTCAAACCTAAGTTTGAAAATTCAATTTTTGAAAAAGGTGAAACTTCAAAGGCTAATGAAAACAATTTTTACATCAAGAAGGCTAACATAAAATCTCAAGCCTGGATTGCAAAGAAACGGTCAAAAACATCTGAGATCACTAAGTCTGAGCTTGTTAAGACTAGTGATAGCATGAAAGAATCAAAATCTGAAATCATAATTGAAACCACATCTGAAAATGTCAAAACTACAAGTGGTAATATTTCAGAAGATAAAAAGACGGTAAAGTTTTCAAACATAAACATCATAGAAAATCCAAATGATGAATATGAATTTGATTATGCAGATGAGTGTGGATTCGATTATGCTGATGAGTGTGAGTTTGATTTTAACGATGGTTATCCAACTCGTTTTTTAAATAGATTGTTGAAATGTGCAGGGGCTCTAGAGATCCGTACTTTCTAAGTGGATGTTGGATAGTGGAGCTTCCAGACATATGACGGGAATGAAAGCGTTGCTATTCGACATAAAAGCTATCAATGGTGGATATGTTGGATTTGCGGGTAACCAGGGTGGAAGGATAGTCGCCGAGGGAAAACTCTCCAATGGCGTCGTTTCATTTGATCGCGTGAGTTATATTGCAGAGTTGGAAAATAATCTTCTGAGCATATCGCAGATTTGTGACAAGAAGTTCATGGTGCATTTCAACAACAAAGAGTGTATTATCTTGAAGCCGGGATTCAAAATACCAGATGAGTGGATTCTGATGCGAGCACCACGTGAGAGTGATTTATATGTTCTTGATATGGGCGTCGCTACCACTTCATCAAAATCAGCACAATGTTTTGTGACAAAGGCTACTGAAAAGGATTCTATTCTTTGGTATCGTAAGATAGGGCATATTCATTTGCGAAAAATAAATTACTTGGTTCATAATGATCTTGTAGACGGTGTAAATCTTCGGAGTTTCCATATGTCTAATCACTGCTTAGAATGCAAAAAGGGAAAGCAGATCAAGAAAGCTCATCCGAAGAAAATTAGAAACTCAATTAAGTTGCCATTAGAACGTCTCCACATGGATTTATTTGGTCCTGTAAATGTTCGAAGCATCTCACGAGACTTATATTGCTTGGTCGTGACAGATGACTATTCGAGATATTCTTGGGTATTCTTTTAGGAACCAAAAGACGAAGACTATATCCAAGGGGGAGTCTGTTGGTGCAGAATGTCTATGTCTTAGTCTTATATCGAGTCTGTATAGAATAGAGCTGAATAGGCTAGCTGAATGATGTATTTATAGATTTAGAGGACAAGTTCCTTCATGATGTATCATGTAAAGGCAAGTTCGGGCGAACTCATGTCTCCTAGGGGCGAACTTGTACTAGTATAAATAGCTAGCTTGCCTCATTCATTTGTAACTTTGGCATTTTGGAGACGAAGCTCTGTCAGTTTGTACTCTTGACGTTTGATCAATAAAACTGATGATTAACTAATTAATTCTTGTCTATTGGTAAACACGAGTAATATTTCCGCTATTATGGACGTTAGATATCAAATTTAGGTTCCTTAGCATCGAGGATCGGTCCTACAGAAACCGTCATTGAAAAACAAAAGGCAATTAACATGTATATTGACATTATTGCTGAAACAAGAAGAGAGCTTCAAGACATGAAGATTGAAACTGAGAGGGTAAGACAATTGTTAAAAAGTTACACTACAAACGCATATGTCATTGATCACATTCTTCCAACGATTAATTCGGAGGAAAATGATGATAAGTCTAAAGGTCAAAAGCGTAAAGAGTACAGAAATGTTCCACCACCACTACTTGCGAGTTACTGCCGCAAGAAAGAGGATAGTATTGAAAAGGCAATAGACATAATGCCTTTATCTCAAACTAAAGATCAATTGCCTGAGAACATTGACGTAGTCTATACGAAATCAAACAATGACAGTGAAGCGGTTGTGAAAAATGTGCTAAAGAATGTATTAAGAAATGATTCTAACGGCAGCTCTGAAAAGCGCCAACTCAAGTTCGAACAACTCGGAATCACAATCCGAAGATGATGATACATCATCTGAAAGTGATCTAAGTGATGATCCTAATGTTATCATGTACAAGGTTAAGGAATCTGATAGGTTATATTTCGATGATAGTTTTCCGATTCGAAACGTGAAGGAAGATCAAATTGAGAAATTGTTCAAACTTGTAGAAGTTTCGTCAGATGATCTTGAGAAAAGTGAGAAAAGATTTTACTTGAAACCCAAAAGGAACTTTAACAACTACCGAAAGAATGGTGGTGATTTTCCTGAGAACAGGAGAGCAGGTTTGGGTTTGAATGAAATGAAAATGAGCCGAAAAAGAACTGGAAGTCGCCATTTCACGAATACAAATGTAAAAACATGACATTTTTATATGGGACAAACACGGTTCAAGAAGAAAGCTTAATCGGTAAGCAATCAAATAATGAATTCAAGAAAGAGAAAGAACTTCGGGACAAGGCTAAGTCCACAAGTGGAATGAAACCCACTAGCAGACATGTTCTTGCTTTAAATGCAATAAATTTGGTCATATTGCTCGCAAGTGTCCGAAGTCAAAGCCTGTGTATCCGCGAAGAAATACAGTGTCAAAGATGAAAAACAAAAACAACCAGAGATTATGAAACCAATCAAAATGTTAAAAAGAAATTATGAATCTAAAGTCGAAGTGAAACCCAAAAATGAATTGAAGTTTGAAATTTCAACTTTTGAAAAAGGTGAAACTTCCAAAATAAATGAAAACATAGATTCTTGATTTTATATAAAAAAGGCAAGAAGTAAATCACAATCATGGGTTGTGAAGAAAGTTTCTTCATCATCAGAAAGTGAAAAGTCTGTTTCTGATAAAACTAAAAATGTCAAATCAGATGAATCAGAAATCAAAAATGATCGTTCAAAGTCAAATTTTTCAAAACAAACAAAGAAAGAAAAGGTTGAAAAGTTTTCAAAATTGACTTCGAACGAAATGTTTGATGATGATTTTGATTACTGTGATGAATTTGAAAGTGATTACGATGATCTTTTTCAAGTTCAACCCAAAACCAAAAAAGTTTGGGTTTCATTATTCAAGTAGTTACTTTTCATGTGTAGGGTTCCAAAGATCCATTTTGTTGAAGTAGAATCTGGATAATGGAGCTCCATGTCACTTAACTTATTCCAAAAATGTCATATCTTTGTCATTTTGAGAGGGAGTAATTTGAAAAGAAAATTTGTGTAGAACAAATTGTGAAAATCCACAACCGTTGAACAAAACTGATTTTATGACAAAACCATTTAGTCTTTCACGTAAATGAGTTTAATGGTTTATTTGCTGAACATGTGAAGATGTTGAAAAAGGACCAGACGATGAGTTCTCGGGATCCTCATTGGTTTGTTATCTTTTTATAATAGAATTTCTTAAATCTAAAATTCAAAAATATGTTTTTAATTTTAGGGGGAGTAAGGAAAATTTTAGAAAAATCAAAAACATATGAAAACGTTGAAAATTCAAAAACATTGGAAAAATTCAAAAAGTACAAAAACATTGAAAAAGACAAAAAGAATTTTTGTGTCAAGAAGGAAATGATAGTACGTACATTAGTGGACTATCACAGTATACTAAAGAATTGAAAAGTTTAAAAGTGATAAACAAGTCTTACTGTGGATGTGTCGATAGGCTTTACACGTTCAGTAAATTGTTTCTCAGATATAAAATAAATTTTACAACTGCTTAATCTTGTGAATTAACATCTCTCGGATATATGGACTTAGTACTCCGAAATTTCGTTTGAGAGATTGCCTGATTCTGAGATACGAGGTTTTTATAGATAGTTGATCTGGGGTATTATACAAGTTCTTCTGATTTTACGGAAGCAATAGCCTAGAACTTCTATAATGCTTTTGCTGGAAAAAAAAACCTCTAAACTGCATGCAAAGCTGAAAAGAATCGAAAGATCTAATCATTAGCAGTACTGAAAAGATTCCTTAAGTGGAACACACCTTAAAAGACGAGCCTTCATCTCTTTTTCTGTACGGTGGTACTAACCTGAGCTCTTAAGGCCTCGCATAACCCAGATATAGATATCAATTACGCTATTCTCACCTGTAAGATGAAATCTAGGGAATCTTGATACGGGAGTATATTTTGAGATGGGAACCATAGTTAGTCAAGTTTCATAATTCTACCTAACATATCTTGGAACAATTGAGAAATGTGTCGAAGTTTAAGTGGACAAAAATATCGACAATCTAGGTAAACGAGTTTAAAACTTAGAGTCTCAAAAAGGTCAATGGTACTGGTGATAAGTCTCAAACAACTGATATGATCCTTAGACACGGATTCACAAAAATATGTCTGTAAATATGTTGTACATAGTTTACTAAAGTGCTGTAAATAGTTTATTTACTTTACATATTAAAATCAAAAAGATTTTCAGTGTGTTTTAGCATAAACTTACAAAATTCAAAAAGATTTTGTTTCTTCATTAGTTTCAACAAGCCAATGTTGGAGAACGGTTCTTCGAAGTCTAGGAAGGTGCTATAATGGTGAAAGTCTTAATGACATCTATAAAAAACCAAAATGATCGAAAGTGTTGAAAAGTTCGTTAAATTGAAATTTTAAAAATCAAAGAAAACATAAGTTTGTTCACAACGGGTCGAACCAAGGTCATTAACTTGGACTTGGTAGACAAAATTGATTAACCAAGGTCATTAACTTGGACTTGGTCAATCAAGTGGATTTCATAATTGAAAATCATGTGAATGGTCAAGGTCTTAAATGTAAGAATGTTCAAGGTCATTGATTTGAACTTGAATATCTAAATGATTTAATAGATGAAAAATGAGATTCAAATTTGAAATGTTGATGTTATAAAATTTCAAAGTTTGAATCTAAAATGTTTATATATGAATGTCTAAGAACTTTCAAACAGAAGTAAAGTTTTTAAGGAGGAGCAGGATAAAACGTTGAATGAAGATACCAGAAAGCTCAAAGCAAGGGGGCGTTTGAAGATTAAAGCAGAAAGCAAGGGGGAGCATAGCCACAGCAAGAGGGAGCAAGATGATTAAAATTTATCAAAAACTAGCTCAAGAAATAGAGAAAGTTTGAAGATCAAGAAGTTAAAGTTTATTCAAGGATAAAGATAAAGACTCAGGAGCTTAGTTGAAGTCAAAATGACCACGACAGAATGACTACGACAACATCCAAGGGGGAGTCTGTTAGTGCATATGTCTGTTGCCTACGTCATTGTATATCGAGTCTGAGTAATTAGAGCTTAATCTGTTAGAAACGAGGCGTATTTATGCATGTAATAGATCAAGTCCGCCCGGAATCTATATGAGAGAACAAGTTCGGCCGAACTTGCCAAGAAGTGTTCGCCCGAACTTGTTAACCATCCTAGCGAACATGACCTACTATAAATAGGTGCCTTGGGATTTCATTTAAAAAGAGTAACAATTTTGGCACAGAGACGGCGAAGCTCTGTCGGATCCGGAACTTGAATGTATTGAACATTATTGATCAATAAACAAACATTAAATGAGTAATTCTTGTTATTCGATTAGAGCTTATCTGGAATGAGAAAATGTTTTGCAATGATCAAAAGTTCATTAATTTTGAAATTTAAGATTAACAGAAAACATCAGTTTGATCATAAAGTGTTCAACCAAGGTCATTAACTTGGACTTCGTAGACAAATCAGTTAACCATGGTCATTAACTTAGACTTGGTCAACTGAGTGGGTCGTTAAAACTGGCAAAATATTTGAGAAATTGAAAAGTTTGAAAATTTAGGGATACCTTTGCACGAAGGAACAACTTCGTACGAAGATAGATACCTTATCTTCTCACGTAGTAAATATCTACCTTCGTACGAAGATAACTTCTGAAACACTACAAATAGTTTCCTTCGTACGAAGATATCATTACTGTTTTCAAAACTACTTCGCACGAAGAGAGCGATTGAGAGATTTTGTGTTTTAAACGATGAAGTCCTGCCCAAATTTCATTGTAGTGGTTGATTGGCACACCACGAACAATGGTGAAGGTATAATTTAAACAAATCAGACTAAAATTAAACGTTTCGGCCTAATTAATATATAAAACTGAGATCTAGAACTATTGGACCGATGAAAATTAAAATTGAACTCATATTATGGTAAATCGCCCTTTCAGATCATGTTGTAACCTTCAATTTCATATAAAAACATCAAAAATCAATGTTTTGATTCAAACTGTTTTGTACAGAGGTAAATACCTTCGTACGAAGGTAAAATACTACCCTCGCACGAAGGTATCTGTGTTGTGCTTTAATGTCGAAAAATACTCTCGTATGAAGTAAATGTGTCTTTGGTAAAAAATGTTTTGACCTATCTTCGTACGAAGATAAAATATGGTACCTCCGCACATAAGTATCTTCGCACCAAAGGTTGTTAATTTTGAAATTTCGACTAAATGTTGATTTTATTTTGTTTTTGTAGAAGAAAGCTATGACTTTTGAACCGAAGCACCATATTTGTGGTGTGCTTAACAAGACTTTACCAGAAATGAAACCATTCGAGGAAATTTTGGATTTCATGGACCGAATTTCGATAAAGAAAGCAGTGACAGATCAACACAAGGCGTATTGATCACATGTTCAACGCTTTTGGGATCACGTGAAATTTATTCCTAATCCACCTGCTTTATGGTCGATTGTGAAGATCGTGGATGAAGAGAGAAGTTTCTATTACAGAGGAATTAATAAGAAGAGTTATGGATTTCAAGGATGAAGATAGTTATTCCACGGGTTATTATGAAAGAATAGTGAAAAGATGCTTTTACAGAATGGGATATATGGGTCATGTTAACAAGAGGAACTTTATGAAATCTTATCTTGGAAAACCATTCAAATTCTTTTTACATTCCGTGATACATGTTTTTTTGGGTAAATGAGCTTTCGCCCGGCAAACTTTTATAAATAAATAAAAAGATACATGATTAAAGGGGCATATCCCCGCTAAACTAGCCACAGGACACCATAACACGCCTTGGGACCCGAAAGCAAACCGAAAAACATACAAAGGCTACTAGTAAAAAGATTCTAGTAGCAATGATATCTTTTCCTATAAAACCACAAACATATAGAGATGGGCATAATCGGGTTTTATTATTACCCGGAACCGGTTCCAACCCGGACCCGGTTCTGCTTGGATGTCATTGGAACCGGGTATGGTGTGGAACCGGGTCCAGTTCCTACCCGGGTTCACACCCAAGAATATGGAACCGTGTAGAACCGGGTACGGGTATTATGGAACGGGGTATGGTGTGGAACGGGGTATGGTGTGGAACCGGTTCCTGACAGTAAAACCCGACTTTTTTACTGTTCAGAACCGGTTCCTGACAGTCGAAAACCTGACTTTTACTGTTCAGAACCGGTTCCTGACAGTAAAACCTGACTTTTTTACTGTTCAGAACCGGTTCCTGATAAATCTTACCGTTGGGAACCGGTTCCTGGCAGTCGAAATCGGTTTTTTTTATATAAACCCCTCCCTACTTACCATTTCAAAACTTAACACTCACCATCATCAACTTACAAACTCAATCATCTTCTAAAATCTTGCAAAATACCTATGGCATGCAACGAAGAAGTTGTTACGGTCTTAGAGACGAAAAGAAACCCAGCTATATGGAAGAATTTTGATCTCTGTTTAATGTCTGACAGCCACGAGATGGCTAGATGCAAAGCTTGCGGAAAATTTATGAAGACCGCAGCCAACTCAACCCTTAAGAAACACACTGAGCGGCATTGCCCAGTGACGAAGGCAAAGAAAAATGAGACGGAAGAAGGTTCCGGCACCGGTTCTTCAAATGTTTGATGTAACCCGTTTGGTTTGGTGTTTTAATAAAGTTTGTGTAATGTTTCTTTCTATTGTGTTTGTTATTTTTTATTTTTATTATTAGTTACATTGATAAATAAAAATAGTAACAATAATCGGTTAAAATTAAAAAAACAAAAAATTAACCGGTTACAAAAAAAAAAAATTACTCAGAACCGGTTCCAGTAAGATTTTATTTCTTTGATCGTTTACTAGTGGCAGGTGCAACACTTTCCGATGAGTTTCTCTTAGGTGCGGGTACCTCGGTACAATCGTCGTCCGAATCGTTAGTCTCCACTTTTTCGGCTATAACCGGTTCCAACGGTAACATTTTAACGGTATAACCGGTTCCTTCTAGAACTGCATTTCCGGGTACTGATGGAACCGGGTACTAGTGAAACCGGGTACGGGTAGGAACTGGGTACGGTTAGGAACCGGTTACTACCCGATTCAAATGGTAAAATTGTGGAACCGGGTTGGAACCAACGGGGATTTTGAACCCGGAACCGGTTCTACTTAATTTCGGGTAGGAACTGGAACCGGTTCCAGTTTGGTTCTACCGGTTCGGGTTCGGAACCGGTTTTTATGCCCATCTCTACAAACACACGCCAAAAGGAAAATGCTATTACAAAACAATACCCAACAAATATGGGCCTTCATCTCTTGGAATCTTGAGTCAATCCAAGGGGCTTTTGCCATAATGCACCACATTGGGCCATCTCGACCAAGAGAACCAGCGCCAAAAAGACCAGCCGTTAAATAGTTAGGCCCACCTACCCTCACTTTAAAACACTTTTAAGCCCACTCCCAGTAGTCTTTATCCAGCTGGGCCCTATCTTAAATACCAAGTGAACTTCAACAAAAAGCTAAACTGGTCCCCGTTCAATAGCAGCCCAACCAAAAAAAATATGAAATGAAATCTGGGCTTGAATCCAAATATAACTATGATCAGCACTAGGCTTAGGCCTGAAATGGGTTTCTAAATTAAACAGGTCATTTAAATGAACCTGTACAACCCCAGCAAACATCAGCAAAACACCCTTAACTGGGCCATCAAACTGGGCTTTAAATTTCTGAACCAGGCTCGTGAACATTAAACAAAAGTTGCACCTTCCAAACGAAACATTTTAGGCCTGCTACATTGTTCTTATTAACCACAACCTTGTAGCAACGACTTGAGTACCCAGCCCCAAAAATTAGGAGAAAAAAGCAACCGAACACTAGAAGCAACTTATACCAAACGAACCAAAACCACCGAAACAGAAAATAAATAACGAAAAGGGGATCAATCATTAATTGCTTTTTGTTTTTTGGGGCCTTGCAAACAATGGGGTCAAAATATTTACCCGTTTTCGCTAGTTTGGTGATGAATTGTGCCGAACCACTATCATCCTCCTCTACATCCCCAACACAGTAATCCGGTCATAACCCAGTTCCGTACATTTGTCCCAAAAGAAATCATGTTCGCCTTGAACCCAATTTTGTTGATCAGACGCTTTAACCGCATGGCTTTCCCCGAGCAAGCAATCGAGGATACGTTTCTTTTTGACCATCCGTAATTCCATAATCAAAATTAACAATACGGTTTAACGACTCCGATGGGCTAAACTGACTCCAATCTGGTAAAACACGACCCGGGTCAATCAAAGGTTGCTCGTTAGTACTACACCTCTCTTCGCTACTTCTGTCTTGAGGATAAAGGTCCATAGGCTCACCAACCAAACTATTTGACTTAATGGTCGCTTCAATATCTAGAACCGAAAACCCGGTTGTATCCATGTGGTCCTCTGCAAGAGCAGCAAACCTATTCGAAGTTGAGTGTGTATGTCGTTTTTCAGCAGCTTTTTTAGCTGGTATTGTGCATTTTTGGGCTGATTTTCGGTAGGCTTTTGGGCCTGCTGGGCCACTTTAGGAGACTGATTTTGGACAGACCTTGGGGCTGTCTTAATAACATATGTTGCACCATGAACTGCCCGAGGAAAGTTAAAACCGGTTCCCTGTTTCTTGGTACCACTTGATTCACCAATTTGAGTCTTGTTTTTAGTAGCCCCTGCCATGTTTTTCATGGTAACATTAGGTTTTATGGTGGATTTACTACTCGAGTTGAAGGTCGATTTCCCTTTAATCGCAGAAACAGTTGGGTTTGGCTTACGAGTCACAAGAGTATACTCATCTTCACTTCTTGTTGCATCTACATACCCTCCGTTCTTTTGACTTGTATTAGGTTGTGGAGAGTTCAACCCGGTATCAGTAACCACCGTCGGCTTCGATTTACATTGATTGAAAGTATGACCAAAGACTACACAATGGCTACACACTGGTGGTTTCCATTGGCAGGTGATTTTAAGGATACCCACCCGAGCAGACCTGTCCGAACTACATGGATATTCAACTTCAACCTCACTTGGGAGGTTAGAAGAAGCTTTTGCTTCAACAAGCATCCGAGCATATCCCAGCTTTCCTGTTTGTTCTAGAACCCAATCTTGCGATCTTTTGTCTAGAAGCAACGGTTCTCCAATACCACTAAAAATCTTACTCATGCCCATTTCTGTCCTTAACTCCAGGGGAACATCATGAGCCGTAACCCAAATATGGATCGTCTTCTGTTCAACTTTTGCAAGACACAACCCCGGTTCCCATTTGTTGATAAAAAGAGGTATGTTATTAACCATCCACGGGCCGTTTTCTAGGACCTCATTCAGTCCTTTTTCACTATAGAACTCAAAGTAAAAATAAACCGTACTACTCTTGGTAATTTCAGCTAAATCATGGGCCTTCCATAAGTGTCGTAAACATCGATTAACAACATTGAAGTCCATAGATGTTCCAAGAAAATAACCATACAAATATAACGAATAAACTTTAGCCGAATGTAACATATCCTCATTTGAAAGAATGACACGGCACTTACCCTCAGGCGTAATGACTGGAGGGATGTATTTCAATCTGATGCAGCCTCTATCATTATTCAGTCGCATCTGATCCGCATATGAGAGACCCGTAGCCCCCTGCTTCAACCACACATTATCACCCGCCATTGAATAATCCACCACAGGCTGCTTATTTCCAACAACAGGTCGCTGCACAGCAGCTGCTGCAACAACAAGAAACTGCTGAACAGCAGCAGTATCATGGTCCCCCATCACATGTTCCACGACCCCTTTCCCATCTAGCTCCTGCTGAGTATTACTAACCTGGCCACCTGCAGAAGTTGTAACCATCTCCGTATCAACATCCAGACCAGTATTCCCATTTTGCCCCTGCTGATTAAACTCTTGTTCCTCATCCTCCTGGCTCCAAGAGTGAATCGAAATCTGAACTTCCTCAGCAACCCTATGGTCACTAGACGGACAACCCATCACCTTTTGATTAGAGCCGTCTGGTATAGGAGTAAGCTGCTCCGGAATAGGGTCCTTCATCAACTGGGGTTGTACCGACTGTGGCAAATTCGAGACAAACTCTTTGATTTTCAAATCAGACAACAAAGGGCTATATATAACAGATTTACGCTGTTTCCTAATCACTCCGAAACCTGTAATCTGCACTCCACTTTGCTTGGTACGATTTCTTGAGGATCGAGTGATACCTTTAGACTTGTCGAAATCCCTTTGAATCGCTACATCTTGTGCAACGTGCAGAGCACGAATGGCATCCAACTCAGCATCCCCTGAGCTTACCTTCTGTCTTCTGCTTCGCAAAATTCTGCTGGTGCTCATCGGAGAACCATTCTTGGGCTTAGGTGAGGTACATTTTGTAGAACCCTCAACTTCGTTTCTTTGATTCTGCTCCAAATCCTGATTATCTTGAGGCTTTCCAATAGAACTTGGGAGAGGCCGCTGAGCAAGGGGATTCCCATACGGACACAAATTAGCCCTGATTTCAACTTCATTAGGTTTTAAGCAGGGTGTAGAAGACGATTCCCCTACCAAAGAGATTGCCTCCTTCAGCAAATCGGGCCCTTCAAGGGTAGTTTCATGTGCCGCACCCTTCTCAATTGGAGAAAAATTGACACTTTTGCAACTAGCAGGCGATATAGGGAGTAAATCTGGAGGAAATGGCGGTTTTGGAGGGATTGTAACGGTGGTTTTGACGCGCTATTAGATTATCAGATGTGCATGATACCGACGTTATCTCTGAATCTGCCGTACAATTTCACGAAAGTTATCTTTGAGCATATGAAAGCCAACATCGACAAACAAAACTTTCTACAGTATTCTCGGTTTGTGCAAATGATGCTTGACAATCAATTTCCAAACTTAGTGAAAGAAGACTCTGATGAATAATTCTGGAGCATATGACGAATCTGGCATTGAATCGTCTGAATCAGTATCTTTATAAAAAGAACCATTCCTACTGGCAAAACATTTTTTTGGTTTATCAAAGATGAAAATTATATTGCGCCTCCGAAGGATAGATGAAGAAAGGATGGTAGTAACTCAGAGAATAATGAAGAAGAGCGTTTATCAGAATATATTCCGAAAAGAAGCAAATGGTACGAGAAGGTGGATAATAAGAAAAAGAAGAAGCAAGCACAAAAGAGAAAACGAGCGCAAAAGAAAGCTGCAACATTGTTGGTGGATGAGTATACTGATGAAGATGTGCATATAACTGAAAATGTTGAAAACAAAATTTTTTTTGCCCCTTCATATCATGATCAGGGTGAAAGGAGTACAACTGACATTGCTGGAGAAATTGAAAGACAAACTTTTGAAGGTGATAATGAATCTGATTCTGAAGTAAACCCAGTTTCTTGTGAAGAGGATGTTGCAACCAGAGTAGCACCCAGAACGTTTGACCCTCGTGCTGCTGATGCTGAAAAGAAAGCTTATAAGAGAAAGAAAGGTTCAAATGCCTATGATGATGAACCTTATGTGCCACCAAATATGGTTAAGAGAGTTAAAAGCAAGCTTTCTGATGTTAGAAAGAAGAAAACAGGATCTCCACTAACAAAGATGTTTAGAAAAAAGTACTTAAAGCAAATAACCGTTGGGGCTGATTCAGTGGTACGTGAAAAAGAGACACCTAAGAGACACCTACGATCGAAGCTGAAATTGAAAATATTATACCAATCCAAACCCCACCATCACCACAAATGCAACAACCACCGTCACCACCAAAACAATCAACACCACCAAGACAACAACAGTCAACTCCTCAATTTTTAACAAGACGTCAATCTCTTCTTACAGGTCCTACTGTCAGAGAAGGTGAACATATCTCTGATGAGGATTTCTAATTTCCAAATTTTTCAACAATGGGTGCTACAGATCTTGATTTTCTAGACAATCAGAATGACCAGAAGATAAGAGATTTGGAGAATATAGTGAAGCTTTTGGAAGTTGGTCGTAAAAATATGGAAGCGGTAATAGCTAGTCATGTCTCTTATAATGAAAGACTAAGAAGATTGATAGTTGAATTAGAAGCTGACAGATTAAGAAAAGACAAAAGCTAGATATGTTTGAGAAAATGTTGCAAAAGAAGCTGGGTATAGACTTTGAAGCTGAATATAATCAAATTGAAATTGATGAAGCCATGGAAAGGGCTGCTGAAAGGGCACAAAGGGTTGAAGCTGAAGCTGCAGTTGCAGGCAAAGTCAAAGGAAAGATTCATGATATTCTGATTATTACGCCCGAGCAAGAAAAAGAAACAGAGCCAGAGATTGATATTAAAAAGTATGTTCTTATCGGTGATGTTATTGATGTTCCATGTTACTCAGAGAAATAGAAAAGGTTAGAGAAAATGAGAGAACATGAGAACGAGTATTGATGCACTATGTCTGTTGCCTGCGTCATCGAATCATATCAAGTTTGTAATAGGATCAACATGTTAGTTTATGAAAATGTATGCCTGAAAGTACCTTCGTACGAAGGTAAAGCATGTTACTTCATACGAAGTTAACCTAAATCATACTAAGGTAACATGCTAGCTTCGCACGAAGTGCCATGTCTATATATAGGTGTGTGAAGTTAGTATGAGGTATTCGATTTGGTAGACTAGACGGCGGAGCCCTGTCCAAGTGTTTTTAGGAACTTGTACACGTTGAACTATTAAAGGAAAAAAAGATAATTGATGAACTATAATTTTATTAAACATGTCACCTAAATCTAAAATGGATTCTGCATATTTACGACTAGGTTAATCAAGTTAGGACCTGTGCTTTCGGATCCGAGAATGGGCCTAAAAGTGGTATTAGAGCTAGAAGGTCTGATTTGAAGACATTCAACAAGATTCAGCCACATAACACTTCTCTTCATCTTGTTTTTCACATTTTTTATCATTTTCAAAGATTTAACGGATAAAATGGCCTGATTTTCTCAAGGAACACATAAAATCATGTTCTAACAAACCCTTGAAAGAATTGGACCTAAAATCAACTGAATCATGATCAAAATGGCAAAACCGTGAAATCTTGAAACCTCTCTTCGCACGAACTGAACTCACGTTGCACGAAGATAAATTTTATCTTCGTACCAAATGAAAGACTGTCAAGGTTGACAATTTATCTTCTTAAGAAGAGAGAAATCATATATCAGTTTATCTTCGTACGAATTGAACTTGAAAAGTGTTTGTGTTTTTTAGTTCGCACGAAGTAGCACAAGGATTGTATCTCCGCACCAAGTTGTTTGCACACAATTTTTTGACGAAATGGAGAACGAGTTTTATAACAACTTCCACTTTGATTAATCAGAAGCTAAACTTAGATAATCTAATGGGAACGATGCAGAAGCCGCCTAAAGTAATGAATTTAGAAGATTTATGGACGTTGGCAGGAACGGTTTGTGAATTGGGTTCAAGCAAATTATTTGATTGTTGGTATGCCATCGAGGAGAAGTATATTGCACCTACTGGTGAGAATGGGCTTGAAAAGACATTAACTCAGTTTACTCAAGGAGAGAAAGATTAATTCGTAAGAGAAAAGAAGATGATGAATGGGTTGACAAGTTGGCCGACACATTGCCTTAGGGAGAATGGTCGACTTATCTAACTGTTTTCAGAAAATAGTTCATAGTATAATACCTTGAGTCTGAGCAAGTTCATTGAAAAACTCAAAGGGTGTGAGCTTGAAATGCAAAAAATGGCTAAAAATAAAGGTGTAAATTCTCAACAAGATGTTAATCTTTATTACAAATAAAGTCCAATAGTCAACATTCAAGGCTAAAAGATTCAAACTGCGTACAACACAGAAATTTCATATGGTTATTCAACAATTACTTCCAACAGTGGTAGTGGTTTCACATCTTATTCTAGCTTTAAGCCAAATACTCCAATACAGAGCCCCAGTCATCTTAGAGCTCGAACAATTATAATAGCCAACATAGTCAAAGTAACTCCAATCCCCATATCATGCAGTGCAACATTGCTATAAATCTTTAAAACGCTCAATATTTCACATAAAACACGGCTAAATAACACATGGGTTTACTTGCTTCAGTGTTGGAACTTATGAGAGTCTGGTTGCATGAAGAATAGGAAATCTAGAAATGACAAAAGAGGATTATGATCAGATTGATCTGGAGGAGCTAGAGCTGATGGATATAAAATGGTTTTTGGCTAGCATAATTCGAAGAGCGCAAAAATACTTGGAAATTACTGGGAAGAAATGTCTCGTGATAAATCCAGAGTGACTTGCTTCAAGTATAGGGAAAAGGGCCACTTCAAACGAGAATGTCCGAATAGAGAAGTTCATGGTGATCATCAGAATCCTTTTGATGATTAGTATAAACAATAATATATCACAGAACTTCTCAACTTCCGGATCAGTCAAGACTTTTCCAACTAGATGAGGGTTTGGAAAGATCAAAAGACAAATCCCTAGTCGCTACACATGAAGATGAAGGTTTGAACTGAAATAAATATCTTTGGAAAACCAAAGGTCATGCATTGTTGGCAGATATTATTGAAGAACCAGAATCAGAAGTTTGTTATGATGAAGTCCTAGATATTCTGATCATTGTTATTATGAGGGATAATTTTTACAAAATGCGTGTCAAGTACTTTTCCCTCCTGATGTTTATAATGCTATCTTCAGTGATCAAGGAAATTGTCAGAATACACATTGTGAAGAAGAAATGATTACTGAGAAAATAATGTTAGATCGGTTAAATAAGGAAGAAGAAATCACTAAAGTTGCTGAAAAAGTCATGGTCAAAGAAGTTCAAGAAGTGAGTAAAATTTAGAAATTTGAGATAGAAAGATAGTGTTTAGAACCGTGCAAGTCCAGTATGGAAAAAGATGAGAAGTATAGAGAGCTAAAACGTCATACTGATAATCTGTCAAGTGATTTCAAAGAGACGAAAGAGGCATATGATAAGCTAAGTAAAACTATCAACATACACCGTGATGCAAGTACGGAAGATAGCGCTACAATTTCAATATTAAAAGCAACGGTCATGGACAAATAGATGGCGATAAACATTCACATTGACATGATTGCCTAATTGAAGAGTGAGCTAGAAGCAATGAAAATAGAAACGGAAAGGGTTGATAAAAAATTGATCAGTTATTCAACGACGTCTTACGTTTTGGATCACATTCTTCCGAAGCTGACTGGACAAGATGAAAATGGAGAAGATATCTATGGTTTTCAGGATAGAGGTCTAGGTTACAATCGATGTCCCCCCTAATGTGGAACACTTATTCCAGAAAAAAAAGCCTGATAGGGAGGAAAAAGACACTGAACTTGAAACTAAAAACAGTAGAAAGATCAGCTGCCCACAACATTGATGTTACCTATTTAAAGTCTCATGGTGACGATGGTTAAAAAATGGTTGAAAATGTTTTGGGTTAAGAAAAAAGATAAAAAATGTTTTTGACAACAATCAAGCAAAATATGACAAAGAAAGTTTGAGTTCACAGCCTTAAAATGACGAAAATTTTCATGATACTTGTAACATTTGTGCCTTTTCAACCATCATACAATTCTGAACAATTTCGAATCCAATGAGATCTTGTGTCTCATTCCCGAGAATTGTATAATTACATGTGACATTCACACATTTCAGTCCTTATACAATTTCGATCTTTCAAATCGCTTCCTGAAGTGAAATCGCAAGTTGTTACGCAAACGTAATCAGTTTAACGCGACGTACACTCCAGAACAATGACATAAGATAAAAATACCCTAAATACTCTTTACTTAACTTAGAAATAAGTTTTGAGGGCTTTGGTATGGCAAAAACAAGTTTATTCAAACTCAGGGGCTATTTTGCAAATTCTGCGAAACTATGCCGATTCGCGTATATCGTTATCCAGAACGTGTACGAACATCCAAAATTGTTTTGTAATCATTAAAATCTTGCATTTTAGTGATTTGAATGCAAAAATGTCATTCATTACGCGTTTACGGTCATTTGCGCGTTTGTTACGATTTCCGTCGTAATTAATCGAAAACCGCAACCGTACGACCAAACGAACCGACATCCGAAAAGTTTCCGTGCATTTTTAAAGTTCCTTATGCTTTATCTTCCTTGTAAAGCTTAAAGGGGTTAACGGGTGTTAAAAGTGCCAAAACGCGTCAAAAAACAAGTTTTAGGCTGTAGGGACCTATTCTGCCAATTCTGAAACTTAGGAATCCCAGGCGCCACGCGAGAGACCCCCCAAGATCTCCCGCGACGTACGAGGGATGCCCAGTAATAATAGAAACTGGCAGACAGCTGTTTTACAGCTTTGAAGCCCAAGATTCGTGATCTCCAAGCTCTAGCCTGGTCTTGACACGTCTTTGAGCATGTGGAATGATCCTAGAATGGTCCTTGACACTTGTGATCATCAAATTCATCCTCCACAACTATAAATAGCAAGCCATTTCACCCATTTCAATTGCTCATTCCTTCCCTTTCTCTCTATAACTCTAAGAGGAGAACTCCCACTTTGTTGGAGGTCTCCCATCTGAGTCTTCTTGAGCTCTTGGGTGTTTCTCAAACACAAGTAAGTGGTTTTCCAAGTCTTGTTTAGTTATTTTAGCTATTTCAAGCTAAAAGTCAAACAGTGTTTGACTTTCAGCTTTGACCATTAATTGGTCAAAGGAAAGTTCAATTGAACTTTGCAACGTGATCGTAATCACGATGGTTATGATCCTTAGCGATCATGCCTACTGATTACCACGTTTACTAGTCAAAGTGACGAGTCAAAGTTTTGGTCAATAATGCGTAAAGCGCGCATTATACGACAGAACTATTTTCGGGTATCAAAACTCCTTGTTTTGATACCAAAACATTTATATAACTTAGTTAGACATGTTTTGACATGTCTAACTCGTCGCTTTTAGTTTAGTGCTTGTTTAGGGTCGTAAGTCGAGCGGTCTTGACCACCGCTTTGACTTTCGAATCCGACCCGTTTGGTCGATCTTAGGATCCGACCAAACTCATATTAGTGACCATAGTTGTGTAGGGAATTACCCTCTGAGGTTATACCTTGTGGTCACGTCGTTTGGTTAGTGTTTCGATAAGTCGCTAGTTATGCCTTTATAAATGACCAAAATGCCCTTTTTGTGCATAAATCAACTTTAAGCATATGTGACCAATGTTTTGACATATAAACTGATGTTACAACTTAATCAAACATGTTTTGGCATATTAGACTTGTCACAACACATATCTAACCATTCGAACAAGTATTTACGCAAATGAAACGTTAAAGTAGCGTAAACTACCTTAACAAGTCATGACGGGTCAAAAGCACTTAGGAATCTTTTCAAATCAGAATGTAGACTTTGTTAAACCATTTCATATGAGTACCACACTCATTTGGTTTACAAGGCCTCATTCTATCCGATCCGCCGATTAAAGTCCCGATATTTACATAGTTATCCAATTCTAGGACACGTTTGACTTCTCGGACATTTGAGCTTGTTTAATCTTTGATTCAAGGATATTTTGCAACCCCAAGTGAGTACATAGTCCCCTCTTTTACATTTTTCAAATGTTTTGGGGTGATTCATATGTGCCTATTCACTATTTTCATGTTTTCAAAGCTATATGATTTCGTATACATAGTACTATATCCATTAACGATTTGAAATTGTTACCTATGACTTGAATAACGATTTTTAAAGTTTGTGAGACTATTGTTGGTTCGTATTTCTTTTATACATTCATTAACAATGATCAAGCCGATTGGTAGTACGATATAGTGCTATAGGATTTGACACCCCATTCCTGTTGTATGGAATGTCAGAAACCAAGTTTAAACCAAATAGATTTCGCCTTTGTGGTAAATCTATAGTCACCAAAGTATAGTTTGATATACTCAGGTTTGAATGTATTTCCAAACGACCACAGTGTATGTTTTACAAAGGTTTCTAACTAAGCCATAAAAACTTATCTTTTATTGATTTCACTAAACAAAAGTATATTTTGATATACTATCAAATCACAATTAAGTATATTTCCATATACTTTCAAAGCATAGTTTGATATGCTACCAATGTGATATTGTTTTACCAAAGTATAGTTTGATATACTACCGATTCTCATGTTGTTTTACCAAAGTATAGTTTGATATACTACCGATTCTCATATTGTTTTACCAAAATATAGTTTGACATATTACCAAATCTCTTGTCCATAAACCAAAGTATATTTTGATATACTACTAAATCATATTATTTCTAAATCAAAGTATATTTTGATATACTGTCTATTCAATTATTTCCAAAACCAAAGTATATACTACAAATCTCTTTTTAAGCAAAGTATTTTAATTACCAAAGGTTTATCAAAGATTCATGGCTATTTTTAAACTGTTTAATCTTTTCTTAAAATATACTTAGCCATGAATCTAAATCACAAAACCTATGTTACTCATAGGCATATTTATGCTGACATACCTATTTTCACATATGTTTCAGGTTTATTTACATAATGATTGTCGCTGCATACTACACATAGGATGGACGCGGGCTTTAGTGACTTTAAA
This sequence comes from Scalesia atractyloides, assembly GCA_947069175.1. Classification (NCBI taxonomy): domain Eukaryota; kingdom Viridiplantae; phylum Streptophyta; class Magnoliopsida; order Asterales; family Asteraceae; genus Scalesia; species Scalesia atractyloides. The sequence continues at coordinate 49,504,489 of CAMTDV010000018.1, read as the reverse complement.
ATTTGAAAGACAGTTTAATTGTATTCCATTTCCGATATTCCAAGACAAGGTAATTCGATAATTCAATAAAACAAAACTTTAAATACCATGTGTTGAAACAATTTGTAACGTGACTCCCCAAGTGTTTCCGCCGTGTTACAGATTGGTATCAGAGCACTGGTTATAGGGAATTAGGTTATTAGTAATGCTTCGACCTAGTCTATTACCATCCTAGGACCCCCAACGCGAGTTTACTTGCGTTTAGATTCTTAATACACTACCATCACCTATCCTTAGGTGATTACCAAAAACAAAGCATAATACACCTTTTGAAAGTCAAAATTTTTCCAAAACTTCACAAGAAATCATCTATCCTTAGATGTTTTGTTTTTAGGCTTTAAGCCTTCAAAGTTTTCAAAATCTCGTCAAAGTTTGGGCTTTAATAATGTGAAAACATGCAATCCGGAAGGGTGGATGCCTGTACCTTGAGTTTTTTGTCTAAGGTTAGAGTGTTCGTACAAATCCGCATTATCGGACCAGTCACTCTTACCTGGGGACTCTTGGGGTGAGTATTCACTTATAGACTAAAGCATGTCTTTGCGATACATTATAAAGACCCATTTACTTTGATTTGTCACTGTGTCGTTTGTTTGTTTTAAGTAACGAACAAATGATCACAATACTTATACTTCGTCGATATTTTTAAATTCATTTTTGACTATCCAATATCAATCTCACTCGATTTCTCTCATGATTCCCTTTCTCTTTTAGAATGCCTCCTCGTCGCAACTCTACTCAAAACGCCGAAATGGCAACTTTAATCGCTCAGCAAATGGCTGCTATACTCCTAAACCTTGTGACCCAACTCAATCAAGCTTATCAAAACAATAACAACAACAATGCCCCTACTCCGTGCAACTTTAAACAATTCAACTCGGCCAAACCACTCAACTTCACTGTGTCTGAGGGAGCTACTAGGCTCCTACAATGGTTTGAGAGTATCGAAAGCACTTTCCGCCATGTTCAGCGTCCGAACGAGCGAAAAGTAGAGTTTGTAACACCCCGACCCGCAGCGGAAATAAGAGTCGGGGCATAATTGGGTTATCACCAAAGCACATGACATTTACTATTATGTTTCATAATTAAATGAAGTCAAAGTTACATTTCTCAAACATTCAAACATGTCCATTCATTACAAGGGAAAATAACCAAAAATAATCCAAATACTAAATCGTTTTATTCCTTCTAATCCAGGTCCTACGTGTTCCTAGCTGCTGCTGGTTCACCTGTATCATGTGTAAAATAGGAGGTTTTTGGGTCAACATAAGTTGGCGAGTGAACCTTATAGATAAACATTTGATAATAATTGTCTGGTTAGTTTATCAATAAAATATTGTGCATAATCATAAAAGAGCACATGTATGAAATCAAACATTGGCAAACATCAGTACAATTATAACATATGATAACAATCGATAGCATATATGAACATACCAACATCACATAATAATTAACATAAATGAACTGTGCGATCAAGGCTCAATCAAACGGAGCCGATCGTATTGCATGAACTGGAAATGTAAATTGAACTGTGCGCTCAAGGCTCAATCAAACGGAGCCGAACGTATTGCATGAACTGAAATGAAAATAAAATGACCGATCAAGGCTCAATCAAACGGAGCCGATCGTGCGGGCACGCCCTGATCAACCGCATAATAAAATGGGGATCAAGCTCAACCTCGATAGGTGGGGAGCTACGGCCTCGGCAATTGCATGTACTGAAATAATGATTTGCAAACAATAATAACTACTTAACAGCAGCAATTAACACACATGTCATGATATGATATATGCACAATAACTTAGTTATAATATGTAAATGAACAAGACACATGATACACCCCAAAAACGTGATTAAAACGGGGAATTTGAAGGGTTCACTCACATTGGGTGCGTTGGATTTGAGTTGGTGAGATGCGCACGATTTAGACGAAGCGAGTCAACGAGGAATCACTAACCTAAATAAAAATGGGAAAAAATATATTAAATGGATGGATTTTATTAAAGATTTTAATGGGATTTTTAGATATATTTTTGTGAGTTTATGGCTATTTTCTATTTTTAAAAATGTTATTTTTAAGTATTTTTAATTGATTTTTAATTTAAATTAAACAAATAAATATTTAAAAAAATAATATTTTTTTTTTACTGTTTGACCGTTGACCGTTGACCGGTTCGGTCAGCGGTAATACTTGCGCCAAGCGGGATTCGAACCGGTGACCTTCCGTTCACGCGCACGTAGCTCTACCAACTGAGCTACGTGACTAACCCGTTAGAAATCCAGTTTTAATTATATTTATACACTTATTCGAATTTACCGAAAATTCCTTTATTTTGCAAAACGTTTTAAACTCATTGAACCGGTGTTTGTGACGGGACTCGATCGCGTGACGTGAAGTTTGATTTGCACACAGTCCATCGCTGGACTGTGTGTCTAACCCGGTTATATTCTTGATTTATATTATACTTAACAACTACCCACTCTAACCCGGTTAGTTCATAAATAAAAGGAATGTTATTACGCATAGTGTGTGTGTAGTAAGGATCGAACTCGGGACGTGTATGTTAACTTTGCACACAGTCCACCGCTGGACTGTGTGTCTAACCCGTTAATTATCCGAATTTTAATTACTCTTATGTTCAGCAATAGGTTCATCTTCTTCATCGGATTAAACTGTCAGCGTATTTCAACTGGTTAAGATTGATTTTGCGACTCTCAAAGTTCTTAAACACTATCAGTAATTCAATAGTAAGGAACGAAAAGAGTTTAAAGAACAGGATTTACCGATTTGAAATAAACACAGAATTCCGGCGAAAGTTTTGTCGGTACAGGAATTGAGCTCCGACTGTTGAAACAATTAACAGTGTGGTTCGATTATTTATAGAATTAAATCATCTAAACAAGGTTTAAATGAAGTGTAGGATATCTTACCCTTTCACAGTGAGATTCCGGCACTTTCAGAGACTTTCCGGCGAAGGTGGGATTTCCGATAAATGTTGGCTAAGATTGATTCTGATGATGGAATTTGGTTAGAGATTGACTAATCACATGTTTTAAACAAAAAGAGTCGAAGAAAATACCGTGAACATGCAAATCCCGGTTTTCCGGTGAGTTGCAGAAAATTTCCGGCGATCGAATTCAGAGAGTCTTACGGTTCCGAATCTTTACGAAAATGAAATTGAGTGTTGATGTGATAGCTATGATTCGCGCAAATGATCAGGACTTGGATTTAATCAGAGTTTGGTACATTTTCGGTTTCAAATACCGAAAGTGATGAAGTCTTTAAGTTCATTCAATTAGGATTTAATTAGAAACCGATATTCATCGGTTATGAGCTAGCCAAACGAAGTCGAAAGGATTTAGCGTTCAGTTTGCCGATTTCCGTTATTTAGACGTCATTAACCGTCAATTCGTGTTTGCGTATAAAACTCAATTGTTTTCCTAATGTTAACAGAAAATAATTGGTGGCGGAGTGGTTAATGGATCGGTGGATAAGTTAGTTGAGGCTGTTGACCCGGGTTCGAGTCCGGTCAGCTACAAAATTTTTTATTTATTTTATTTTAACTTTTTATCAAATATAACTTCTATAGTTTAGTATATATATTAATTATGTAACGTTTAAACTCAAAATACTCATAAATACTTAATGAAATTTCATAACTTGGTATTTGATTACAAAACGGAGCGGGTTTTGGAGACCCGATTTATACAAATGTTACAGTATCCCCTACTTTTAGGAATTTCGTCCTGAAATTTAAACAGTTGAAGTAGTAGGGAAAAGATGAGGATATTTTTCACGCATTGAGTCTTCACGTTCCCAAGTAAACTCAGGTCCCCGTTTCGACTCCCAGCGTACTCTAACAATAGGAATGCGACTTCGACGTAGACGTTTTTCTCCATAGTCCATAATCTCCACTGGTCTTTCAATAAAATGCATGGATTCATCGATCTGAATATCTTCTAGTGGAATATGAAGATTCTCATCAGCGAGGCACTTCTTCAAGTTCGACACGTGGAATGTGGGATGAATCCTATCGAGTTCTTCCGGTAGGTCAAGCTTGTATGCTACAGGACCTACTCTTTCGAGTATTTTGAAAGGTCCTACGTAACGTGGTGCTAACTTTCCCTTTTGACCAAAACGAACTACTCCCTTCCACGGTGATACTTTTAAAAGCACATGATCACCAACGCTAAACTCCAAGGGCTTCCGTCGTTTATCTGCGTAACTCTTTTGACGACTTTGAGCCGCTAGTAGATTGTTTCGGATTTGATGAATCTTATCTGTGGTTTCTTGGATCAATTCTGGACCAGTAATTTGTGCTTCCCCAATTTCGTGCCAACAAACAGGAGATCGACACTTTCGACCATATAAAGCTTCAAAAGGTGCCATGCCGATGCTAGAATGATAGCTGTTGTTGTACGAAAATTCGACTAACGGTAGGTGGGCGTCCCAATTTCCCTTGAAGTCTATGACACATGCCCTAAGCATGTCCTCAAGGGTTTGAATGGTGCGCTCAGACTGTCCATCAGTTTGAGGATGATAGGCGGTACTGAGATCTAGTCGAGTGCCCATAGCGGATTGTACTGCCTGCCATGTTCGTGAGGTGAAGCGACCATCACGATCAGAAATAATACTTAACGGAACTCCATGTCGGCTGACGATTTCGTTGATATAAATACGAGCAAGCTTTTCGTTCTTGAAATCTTCTCGAATAGGAATAAAGTGAGCTGATTTTGTAAGTCGGTCTATAATCACCCATATAGTGTCATACCCACTAGAAGTGCGAGGTAACCCGGTAATGAAATCCATGGTTATATTTTCCCACTTCCAAACAGGTATTTCTGGTTGGACTAGAAGTCCTGAGGGTCTTTGGTGTTCAGCCTTTACTTTAGAACAAGTGAGACACTTGGAAACAAAAACAGCAATATCTTTCTTCATTCCAGGCCACCAATAGGTGTACCGTAGGTCTTGATACATCTTATCGGCTCCTGGGTGTATAGAATATCGCGTCTTATGAGCTTCATGCATGAGTGTTTCACGAAGATTGATATGGTTAGGAATCCATATACGATCTAGGTAATACAAAATACCATTAGATTTAGTTTCAAGTTTTAGCTCGGCTCCGCAGGACATCTCTTTTTGTACATCTTCCTCTGTTATTGAAACGTGTTGAGCTTCTCGAATTTGATCCTTAATATTGGTTATAATTTGCGAACATAGAAGATGAATGGAGTTCGCATAACCCTTCCGACTAAGTGCATCAGCCACCACATTTGCTTTACCAGGGTGGTATCTGATTTCACAGTCGTAATCATTTAGGAGTTCGACCCATCTTCGTTGCCTCATATTTAACTCTTTCTGATTGAAGATATGTTGAAGACTCTTGTGGTCAGTGTAGATTTCACACTTCGTACCATAGAGATAATATCTCCATATCTTAAGAGCAAATACAACAGCTCCAAGTTCAAGGTCATGAGTGGTGTAATTCTTCTCGTGTGTCTTGAGTTGCCTTGAGGCATAAGCTATGACTTTTCCTTTTTGCATGAGAACGCATCCTAATCCTTGCCCTGACGCGTCGCAATAGACTACAAAATCATCACAACCTTCAGGAAGAGTGAGGATTGGTGCATCACAAAGTTTTTGCTTGAGAATTTGAAAGGCTTATTCTTGCTTGGGTCCCCATACAAATGGTTTCCCTTTATGGGTTAAAGCCGTGAGTGGCACAGCAATGCGAGAGAAGTTTGAAATGAACCAACGATAATAGCCAGCTAGTCCAAGAAAAGACCTTACTTCAGTTGGTGTTCGTGGAGCTTGCCATTCTTGAACTGCTTTGATCTCTGATGGGTCCACATGTATTCCTTTGTCATTGACTACATGCCCGAGAAATTGCACCTCTTTTAACCAGAATTCACATTTAGAGAACTTGGCATAAAGCTTTTCCTTTTCTAGAAGTGCAAGAACAAGTCGCAGATGACGCTCATGATCAGCTTTAGATTTTGAATAGATAAGAATATCGTCGATGAATACAATAACAAATCGATCAAGGTAAGGTTTGCAGACTCTATTCATTAGGTCCATGAAAACAGCTGGTGCGTTGGTTAATCCAAATGGCATAACCATGAATTCATAGTGACCATATCGAGTTCGAAAAGCAGTTTTAGGGACGTCTTCTTCCTGCACTCTAAGCTGATGATAGCCAGATCGAAGGTCGATTTTTGAAAAGCAACAGGCACCTTGTAGTTGGTCAAGAAGATCATCTATGCGAGGTAAAGGATATCGATTTTTGATAGTTAACTGGTTGAGCTCTCTGTAGTCGATGCACATGCGAAAAGATCCATCCTTCTTCTTTACAAAGAGTACAGGTGCACCCCAAGGCGATAGCTGGGGCGTATAAATCCCTTGTCAGTCAACTCTTGCAATTGACTGGCTAGCTCTTGCATTTCAGAGGGGGCTAACCTATATGGAGATTTTGCCACTGGTGTAGCACCAGGTATAAGATCGATACGAAATTCGACATCTCTGATTGGAGGAAGTCCTGAAATATCGTCAGGAAAAACTTGTGGAAAATCTTTTACAACAGGGATATCTTCAAGTTTCTTTTCTGGGGTCCCCTTCTTGATGATATGGGCTAAAAACGCGACATATTTCTTGCGAAGGTATTTTTGAGCTTGAAGACAAGTCATTAATTTGAGCCCTTTCGCCGAGGTTTCTCCAATAATTCGAAGAGTCTGACCGTTTGAAAGAGGAATACGAATAAGTTTCTCACGACATACAACTTCCGCATGATGCTGACTGAGCCAATCCATTCCGATTATGATGTCGAAACTTCCCAGCTTCATAGGAATAAGATCGACTGAGAAATCGTGGTCGTTTAGGGTGAGCGTACAGTTGCGCAAAATAGAGTCTAACGAAACTGGTTTTCCATCTGCAACTTCCACCGTTATGGATTCCGCGAGCTTATCTCGATTTTTACTTAAGATGGGTTCAAACTCTAATGACACAAAACTTCTATCCGCACCAGTATCAAATAATATAGAGGCATATCTACCATTTATAAGAAACGTACCGTTGACCACATTGCCGTCAGCTCTGGCCTGGTTTGCGTTAATATTGAAAGCTCTTCCTCTAGCAGGTGGAGGAGCCTGGTTTGCTTGATTCACAGGGTTGGCTTGGGCCTGAGCATGAATAATATTGACCAGCCTTGGACATGTGTTCCTGAAATGACTTGGATCACCGCAATTGAAACAAGCCCGCATAGGTTGGCCCATAGGGTAGTTGGGTTGATAGTATGTTTGGGCTAAATGTTGAGTGGGTGGAAATGGTTGTTGTTGTTGGGCTTGACCCATTAATTGTTGGTGGGTTTGTGTTATAGGTTGGTGGTGGTTTGTTCGTTGAAGCGTACGGCAGTTTTGAACAGTGTGTCCAGCGCGACCGCAGCCGGTACAGTATTGGCAAGGATAGGCAGGGGAGTGGTGATACTGACAACGGTTACATTTTGGTAGTGGCCCTGTGTATGGTCTTTTGTATGGCGCGGGTGAAGAAGTGGCTTGAGTGATGGGTGCAGCAGGAACAGGGGTGTTGGTTTGGGTGACTGCAAAGTTCCTGGTGTTACGCTTCCTCTTGTTAGCGAATTTAGAGGAAGGAGTGTGGTGGTTTGAGGTTTGTCCCTCAGCAGGGGTTTTCTTCTTTTCCTCCTTGAACTTCCCATTGCAAATTCGGTTTTCGGTCAGTTCTGTCGCCAACTCCATGGCAGCTTCTAGTGTTACTAGTGAAACGCTGAGGACCGAATCTTGGATTTTCGAGGGAAGTCCTCGAATGTAATGTTCGATCAGACGGTAGGTTGGAGTGAATAAGTTTGGAACCATTTGGTTCAACTCCAAGAACCTTTTGTTGTAGGTCGAGTGATCACCATCTTTTTGCTTCAAGGCATGAAATTCATCTTCCAATTTCTTAATTTCACTTCTAGGACATAATCGCCTAGTCATGATTTCCCTTAACTCCTCCCAAGTTAAGGCCATCGCATCATCCGTTCCCCTCTTTCCTTTCTCGGTATTCCACCAAGTGAGAGCTACCCCAAGTAGTCTCCCGGTGGCATAATGAACTTTGCGATCCTCAGGACAATCGCAGTTTAAGAAAACGTTTTCCATCTCCTCGAACCAATGTAGGAGAGCAGTGACTCCCTCAGTCCCTTCGAATTTCGGAGGATCACAGGACTTAAAATGTTTGTAGGAGCATTTGATGGTAGGAGGGTTGTTGATGATCTGGTCCTGTTGTTGAGGAGGGTTAGTAGGATTTGCAGCAAGGGCTTGTTGTACTTGTACTACGATGTCAGGTAATATCGTGGCCATTTGATTCGCGATATGAGTGGCCAAACGTTCCCGAGACTTTTCCGATTTCCTACTCCTTCGATGCGGTCTAGACGACATCTACAGGATCATAAAATGAGAAGATTGTGAGTTTATGGTATCTTTTTAGGTGTCATGTGTCTTTAAGAAAAAATGAAAATACATAAATATCAATAATGCAACTACATCCAAAGGATGTCTTGGGTTCGCTCATGTTGGGCCTCAAATGTCCCCCATACCTTCACCTATATAGTCATGTGGGCCCCCATGGCTATTGGCTTGGTAGGATTCACATTAGTATTGGCAATTTAACACTCGCATCCCCCGAATGCTAACCACAAAATATGTTCATGAGATATTTGGTCGGAACGTGTCCAGGTGTAGACACAATGACAACTCAAAGTGGGATTAGCTCTCACGACGTTTGGTATAGCATGCTTTGGCCTAATAGGTATTTCGTACTCTCATCGTTAGTCCCCAGGTAGGCAAACTGGTCCTTTATTTTGGATTTATACGAATGCCAGCCTAGACAGGACGTTCCGACTACCGGTACTAGTACCCTTCCAGTTACTACATGCCCGTCATGAGAACTCACATTGATGAGATTTGGAAACACGAAAATCATTGTAAAATCAATCATGATGTGGTGTGTGCTTGCATGGATGTGATATGTTATGATCATACGATTTCATGATGGGCATTACTTGATAATACATACTTATGAACATGCTTGAACAATATCAAATGTAACATTTAACATAAACATATAAACATCATGAGATTTGGCATATAACACACAAAATTCTTATAAGTTTCTAATCGACTATAGTATAGGCTCTAACGGTCTAATAACCTATCCTATATCCCTATAGTCATGGCTCTGATACCAATCTGTAACACCCCGACCCGCCGCGGAAATAAGAGTCGGGGCATAATTGGGTTATCACCAAAGCACATGACATTTACTATTATGTTTCATAATTAAATGAAGTCAAAGTTACATTTCTCAAACATCCAAACATGTCCATTCATTACAAGGGAAAATAACCAAAAATAATCCAAATACTAAATCGTTTTATTCCTTCTAATCCAGGTCCTACGTGTTCCTAGCTGCTGCTGGTTCACCTGTATCATGTGTAAAATAGGAGGTTTTTGGGTCAACATAAGTTGGCGAGTGAACTTATAGATAAACATTTGATAATAATTGTCTGGTTAGTTTATCAATAAAATATTGTGCATAATCATAAAAGAGCACATGTATGAAATCAAACATTGGCAAACATCAGTACAATTATAACATATGATAACAATCGATAGCATATATGAACATACCAACATCACATAATAATTAACATAAATGAACTGTGCGATCAAGGCTCAATCAAACGGAGCCGATCGTATTGCATGAACTGGAAATGTAAATTGAACTGTGCGCTCAAGGCTCAATCAAACGGAGCCGAACGTATTGCATGAACTGAAATGAAAATAAAATGACCGATCAAGGCTCAATCAAACGGAGCCGATCGTGCGGGCACGCCCTGATCAACCGCATAATAAAATGGGGATCAAGCTCAACCTCGATGGGTGGGGAGCTACGGCCTCGGCAATTGTATGTACTGAAATAATGATTTGCAAACAATAATAACTACTTAACAGCAGCAATTAACACACATGTCATGATATGATATATGCACAATAACTTAGTTATAATATGTAAATGAACAAGACACATGATATACCCCAAAAACGTGATTAAAACGGGGAATTTGAAGGGTTCACTCACATTGGGTGCGTTGGATTTGAGTTGGTGAGATGCGCACGATTTAGACGAAGCGAGTCAACGAGGAATCACTAACCTAAATAAAAATGGGAAAAAATATATTAAATGGATGGATTTTATTAAAGATTTTAATGGGATTTTTAGATATATTTTTGTGAGTTTATGGCTATTTTCTATCCTTAAAAATGTTATTTTTAATTATTTTTAATTGATTTTTAATTTAAATTAAACAAATAAATATTTAAAAAAATAATATATTTTTTTTACTGTTTGACCGTTGACCGTTGACCGTTGACCGGTTCGGTCAGCGGTAATACTTGCGCCAAGCGGGATTCGAACCGGTGACCTTCCGTTCACGCGCACGTAGCTCTACCAACTGAGCTACGTGACTAACCCGTTAGAAATCCAGTTTTAATTATATTTATACACTTATTCGAATTTACCGAAAATTCCTTTATTTTGCAAAACGTTTTTAACTCATTGAACCGGTGTTTGTGACGGGACTTGATCGCGTGACGTGAAGTTTGATTTGCACACAGTCCATCGCTGGACTGTGTGTCTAACCCGGTTATATTCTTGATTTATATTATACTTAACAACTACCCACTCTAACCCGGTTAGTTCATAAATAAAAGGAATGTTATTACGCATCGTGTGTGTGTAGTAAGGATCGAACTCGGGACGTGTATGTTAACTTTGCACACAGTCCACCGCTGGACTGTGTGTCTAACCCGTTAATTATCCGAATTTTAATTACTCTTATGTTCAGCAATAGGTTCATCTTCTTCATCGGATTAAACTGTCAGCGTATTTCAACTGGTTAAGATTGATTTTGCGACTCTCAAAGTTCTTAAACACTATCAGTAATTCAATAGTAAGGAACGAAAAGAGTTTAAAGAACAGGATTTACCGATTTGAAATAAACATAGAATTCCGGCGAAAGTTTTGTCGGTACAGGAATTGAGCTCCGACTGTTGAAACAATTAACAGTGTGGTTCGATTATTTATAGAATTAAATCATCTAAACAAGGTTTAAATGAAGTGTAGGATATCTTACCCTTTCACAGTGAGATTCCGGCACTTTCAGAGACTTTCCGGCAAAGGTGGGATTTCCGATAAATGTTGGCTAAGATTGATTCTGATGATGGAATTTGGTTAGAGATTGACTAATCACATGTTTTAAACAAAAAGAGTCGAAGAAAATACCATGAACATGCAAATCCCGGTTTTCCGGTGAGTTGCAGAAAATTTCCGGCGATCGAATTCAGAGAGTCTTACGGTTCCGAATCTTTACGAAAATGAAATTGAGTGTTGATGTGATAGCTATGATTCGCACAAATGATCAGGACTTGGATTTAATCAGAGTTTGGTACATTTTCGGTTTCAAATACCTAAAGTGATGAAGTCTTTAAGTTCATTCAATTAGAATTTAATTAGAAACCGATATTCATCGGTTATGAGCTAGCCAAACGAAGTCGAAAGGATTTAGCGTTCAGTTTGCCGATTTCCGTTATTCAGACGTCATTAACCGTCAATTCGTGTTTGCGTATAAAACTCAATTGTTTTCCTAATGTTAACAGAAAACAATTGGTGGCGGAGTGGTTAATGGATCGGTGGATAAGTTAGTTGAGGCTGTTGACCCGGGTTCGAGTCCGGTCAGCTACAAAATTTTTTATTTATTTATTTTAACTTTTTATCAAATATAACTTCTATAGTTTAGTATATATATTAATTATGTAACGTTTAAACTCAAAATACTCATAAATACTTAATGAAATTTCATAACTTGGTATTTGATTACAAAACGGAGCGGGTTTTGGAGACCCGATTTATACAAATGTTACAGAGTTTGCTTGAAGTGTTTTTCAAAAGAGAGCACTTACGTGGTGGAACGGGATCATGAGGGATAGAGGTGCTGATGTAGCACTAGCTCAGACATGGGAAGAACTTCGAGCTCTTATGATGAAGGAGTTATGCCCATGTCACGAGCAAAGGGCACTTGAGAATAAGTTCCACGATCTTAAGCAAGATAGTGGTGAACATCGAGCCTACACTGATCGTTACGAGGAACTAAGTCTGTTATGTCCTGCCATGGTTACGCCTTTGGATAAGGCAATTAAAAAGTACATTGATGGCCTCCCTGACCCAATTCAGGACATAGTCACTGGTAGCAATCCCGCTACAGTTAGACAGGCCATTGAACTATCCGCTACCCTGACTGAATCTCAAGTCAAAAAGGGTAAACTTTTCCGCAAAAGCGATAAGAAACCATCAGACAATTCTACCTAAGAAAAACCAAAGGAAAACCAGACTGAATCCTCTAAGAAGTCAAAGAAGCGTAAGGCTTCACAAAACATCGCTATAGTTGCTCAGAACGATCAAGTTGCTCCAACCCAACCAGCACAACCTCGTGCTAGGAAGGCATATGCCGGTACTGCACCTTTGTGCAACAAATGCAATCGTCATCATTTAAACCAAACACCATGTCTTAAATGTACCCACTATGGACGATTGGGACATCGGTCAATGCATGTCGTCTTGCTACCAACACCTAAAATCAAGCAAATGCAAACCCTGCTGTTGCTCAAGCACCATATCCACCTGGATCGTGCTACAACTGTGGTGATCTTACTCACTATCGAAACAATTGCCCAAAGCTTGTTAATGCAAATCCAACCCGTGGATGAGCAGCTAACATAAATGCTAACGAGACTCGTGCTAATGATGATGCAGCTGTGAACGTTTTACATTTTCACTTTGTGATATCCAAAAATCTTGAAACATTTCGGTTGGTTTATAAATAAAATTGTTATTTCAATTTTATTTACAAAACCAATATGATTACGTGTATGTGTGACATGCCTCTACAATACCGACACCAAGGATATGGTTCCTTGTAAATCAAACTACTCTCGTAATTTCTTCTATTTTGGGATCACTCGCGATCTCCACAAAAATCCTATGTACTCGTTTCTTATAAGAAACAAAGTACAAGGTACAAATCATAACTCTTAACAAATACTCGAAGTACCACTTTAAATCCTTGCTTGGATACCTAAGGGTACCTTTCATAAGTCCTTAATTGGTCTTATGCAATATGTCGATGTGCTTATGACTACTTTCATATTTACATGACATTACACACTTTGATTTCGTAGTACATGTAATACACGATTTTCCAAAACATTTTCGCTATACAAATCCTTATAGGATCTTCCTATATTCATAGTTAGATCCTTGTGGATGGTTAAAGTGCAAACCAGAGTCCTTGGTTGGATTCTTTATGTGCTTTAATACGTATGTACAAGTTAACAGTTATTTGATTCAAAACAATTACTATTCAAATCCTTATAGAATCTTACATATTTTCATATGCTAGATCCTTAGAAGGATATCCAAAGTGCTATCTTCAATCCTTAAGGGCTTTTCTATGTAATAGTTAGACCCTTGGATCCAAAGTACTATTCTAACTAAAGAGATCATGTGATGATCTAGTTAAAAGACTCTTTAGTGCCTATTTAAAAAGATTATTCGTTGATCTAATTAAAAGGGAACTTTTGTGGTCTAAGAAGAGTCATCATATGTTTATTTGTTTGATTTTTCCCCTGCACATCACAAAATGAACTGTGCGGACTATGCAAGGAATTGTGTAATTATGGATGCATACATAATTATATAATTAAGTGCATAGAAACCACAGCAAGTTTTATCATGTGTAAGAACCTATAGTAATAAGAATAATGAAACAGGAACAATGTAATAAGGGCATGGTGGATACGCCGCTGGTACTTCCTATATATAAGTGTTCCTTATTACATTGCAAGCATTGCGTTATTTAAGTTACTAGAAGTTTTGGACCTTGACCAATGTTGTTTTAATCTTTCACTCTCTGACTCCAATTTCAAGCACACACAAGTTTCCTATACTAGTCTTCATGGGAAAACCTCTATAACGTCCTCCCGTTCATTTTTTTCAGAAATCCGACTCCCTTTCAAGTTCACGCTTTTTCTAGTTCTTCTACAAACAAGAATATCACTTTGACATTTACATATCCCCCTTCGGATGCTCGGTACAAGCAAGAGTGTCATACAACTACTTATTGGATTGAAGTTTAGAATTTCGAATCTAGACTCATACTTATAAACAATATACTAGTACAATATGCAAAATTCACTGAGGATCCAAACGTTGCCTAGAGTTTTACTCCGGGAACGAAGGATCATTTGAAAGTGATACCCTCACATTTGTTTTTCGCAAGTTTCCTCTAAATTAAAATTTCGGGACGAAATTTCCTAAAGTAGGGGAGATTGTAACATATGTGCCTTTTCAACCATCATACAATTCTGAACAATTTCGAATCCAATGAGATCTTGTGTCTCATTCCCGAGAATTGTATAATTACATGTGACATTCACACATTTCAGTCCTTGTACAATTTCGATCTTTCGAATCGCTTCCTGAAGTGAAATCGTAAGCTGTTACGCAAAGTAATCAGTTTAACGCGACGTACACTCCGGAACAATAACATAAGCTAGGCATACCCTAAATACCCTTTACTTAACTTAGAAATAAGTTTTGAGGGCTTTGGTATGGCAAAAACAAGTTTATTCAAACTCAGGGGCTATTTTGCAAATTATGTGAAACTATGCCGATTCGCGTATATCGTTATCCGGAACGTGTACGCACATCCAAAATTGTTTTGTAATCATTAAAATCTTGCATTTTATTTGATTGCAAAAATGTCATTCGTTACGCATTTACGGTCATTTGCGCGTTCGTTACGATTTCCGTCGTAATTAACCAAAAACCGCAACCGTACGACCGAACAAACCGACATCCGAAAAGTTTCCAAGCATTTTTCAAGTTCCCTATGCTTTATCTTCCTTGTAAAGCTTAAAATGGGGTTAACGGGTGTTAAAAGTGCCAAAACGCGTCAAAAAACAAGTTTTAGGCTGCGGGACCTGTTCTGCCAATTCTGAAACTTAAGAATCCCAGGCGCCATCGAGAGACCCCCCAAGCTCTCCCGCGACGCGCGGGGATGCCTTGTAACATAAGAAACTGACAGACAACTGTTTTACAGCTTTGAAGCCCAAGATTCGTGATCTCCAAGCTCTAGCCTGGTCTTGACACGTCTTTGAGCATGTGGATTGATCCTAGAATGGTCCTTGACACTTGTGATCATCAAATTCATCCTCCACAACTATAAATAGCAAGCCAATCCCTTTCTCTCTATAACTGTAAGAGGAGAACTTCCACTTTGTTGGAGGTCTCCCATCTGAGTTTTCTTGAGCTCTTGGGTGTTTCTCAAACACAAGTAAGTGCTCTTCCTAGTCTTGTTTAGTTAGTTTAGCTATTTCAAGCTAAAAGTCAAACAGTGTTTGACTTTCAGCTTTGACCATTAATTGGTCAAAGCAAAGTTCAATTGAACTTTGCAACATGATCGTAATCACGATGGTTATGATCCTTAGCGATCATGCCTAATGATTACCACGTTTACTAGTCAAAGTGACGAGTCAAAGTTTCGGTCAATAATGCGCAAAGCGCGCATTATACGACGGAACTATTTTCGGGTATCAAAACACCTTGTTTTGATACCAAAACTTTTTTCTAACTTAGTTAGACATGTTTTGACATATCTAACTCGTCACTTTTAGTTTAGTGCTTATTTAGGGTCGTAAGTCGAGCGGTCTTGACCACCGCGTTGACCTTCGAATCCGACCCGTTTGG
This sequence comes from Scalesia atractyloides, assembly GCA_947069175.1. Taxonomy (NCBI): domain Eukaryota; kingdom Viridiplantae; phylum Streptophyta; class Magnoliopsida; order Asterales; family Asteraceae; genus Scalesia; species Scalesia atractyloides. Next base: position 49,488,596 of record CAMTDV010000018.1, on the reverse strand, counting down.
TCGATCTTAGTATCCGACCAAACTCATATTAGTGACCATAGTTGTATAGGGAATAACCCTCTGAGGTTATACCTTATGGTCACGTCGTTTGGTTAGTGTTTCGATAAGTCGCTAGTTATGCCTTTATAAATGACCAAAATGCCCTTTTTGTGCATAAATCAACTTTAAGCATATGTGACCAATGTTTTGACATATAAACTGATGTTACAACTTAATCAAACATGTTTTGGCATATTAGACCTGTCACAACACATATCTAACCATCCAAACAAGTATTTACGCAAATGAAACGTTAAAGTAGCCTAAACTACCTTAACAAGTCATAACGGGTCAAAAGCACTTAGGAATCCTTTCAAATCAGAATGTAGACTTTGTTAAACCATTTCATATGAGTACCACACTCATTTGGTTTACACGACCTCATTCTATCCGATCCGCCGATTAAAGTCCCGGTATTTACATAGTTATCCGATTCTAGGACACGTTTGACTTCTCGGACATTTGAGCTTGTTTAATCTTTGATTCAAGGATATTTTGCAACCCCAAGTGAGTACATAGTCCCCTCTTTTACGTTTTTCAAATGTTTTGGGGTGATTCAAAGTGCCTATTCACTATTTTCATGTTTTCAAAGCTATATGATTTCGTATACATAGTACTATATCCATTAACGATTTGAAACTGTTACTTATGACTTGAATAACGATTTTCAAAGTTTGTGAGACTATTGTTGGTTCGTATTTCTTTTATACATTCATTAACAATGATCAAGCCGATTGGTAGTACGATATAGCGCTAAAGGATTTGACACCCCATTCCTGTTGTATGGAATGTCAGAAACTAAGTTTAAACCAAATAGATTTTACCATCGTGGTAAATCTTTAGTCACCAAAGTATAGTTTGATATACTCAGGTTTGAATGTATTGCTCAACGACCACAGTGTATGTTTTGCAAAGGTTTTCTAACTAAGCCATAAAAACTTATCTTTTATTGATTTCACTAAACAAAAGTATATTTTGATATACTATCAAATCACAATTAAGTATATTTCGATATACTTCCAAAGCATAGTTTGATATGCTACCAATGTGATATTGTTTTACCAAAGTATAGTTTGATATACTACCGATTCTCATATTGTTTTACCAAAGTATAGTATGATATACTACCGATTCTCATATTGTTTTACCAAAGTATAATTTGATATACTACCGATTCTCATATTGTTTAACCAAAGTATAGTTTGATATACTACCGATTCTGATATTGTTTTACCAAAATATAGTTTGACATATTACCACATCTCTTGTCCATAAACCAAAGTATATTTTGATATACTACTAAATCACATTATTTCTAAATCAAAGTATATTTTGATATACTGTCTATTCAATTATTTCCAAAAGCAAAGTATATTTTCTGTATACTACAAATCTCTTTTTAAGCAAAGTATTTTAATTACCAAAGGTTTATCAAAGATTCATGGCTTTTTTTAAACTGTTTAATCTTTTCTTAAAATATCCTAAGCCATGAATCTAAATCACAAAACCTATGTTACTCACAGGCATTTTTATGCTGACGTACCTATTTTCACATATGTTTCAGGTTTATTTACATGATGATTGTCGATGCATACTACACATAGGATGGACGCATGCTTTAGTGACTTTAAAATTTGAAAGACAATTTAATTGTATTCCATTTCCGATATTCCAAGACAATGTAATTCGTTAATTCAATAAAACAAAACTTAAATACCATGTGTTGAAACAATTTGTAACGTGACTCCCCAAGTGTTTCCGCCGTGTGTTGTTTTACTCGATTTGGGGTGTTACAATACTTATCTTAAAACACAGAAAGTTGTTCAAATGATGATCCAACTATTTTAATGTTCAAAATGTGTGGATCTGATCAATGACATTTTGATCTTGAATTTCCAATTCAGAATGTGAACTTGAAAAAGTTGAAAAGGTTTTTCAAACTTGTCAAAATTGAAATTTCTAAAATTCTAAGTTTAACAAAATAAAAACGATTTTCGAACTTTAAATGGGAAAAATCTTACTATTCCAAACCCAAATATTCTTACACAAATCAATAACAAAGAAATTATAAAGGTAGGAATGGGTACGGGTATGGTAAGAGGAATTACAACAAGTTTAGAAATTCAAAAATTTTGAAAAAAGTGAACTTTGTACCTAGTACAGGTTCAGAAAGTGCAAATGAAAGTCATATTTGTAAACAATCTAATGAAGATTTTTTTAGTTCAACAACAACAACGTAAACAGGTTGAAGAATCCTCTGATGTAACAGACAGTAGGATGTGCTTTAAATGTAATAAGGTTGGACACATTGCTAGAAAATGTCCTCAAAATAATCCTAACTGTTCATGATGTCAAGAAAAATTGTTAAGATTTGAAACAAAAATCATTGATGTTTGTACCAACTCAGGTTTGCAAAGAAGTCAAAGAATCTACAAACAAAGTGAACCTAGACAATACTAAATTTTCAAATTTTGAAACTGGTGAATCTTCAATAATTGCTGAATAAAAAGATTCTACATTGTATTTCAAGAAAGCTTTGAAGAAAAATCAAACATGGGTGATGAAAGAAAAAGAATATATTTATGAAAATTAAGAGTCTAAATGATTTTCATACACTTGAGAAAGTCATAAATCAATCTCAGGGTGTACAGAAAATCAATGTTGAAGAAAATCCACCCAAGACTAGAAAGACTTGGGTATCACTATTCAATTAATTGTGTTTGTTTATTTGCAGGAACTTCTGAGATCAAAGTAAATAAAAAAGAGTGAAGTTCATGGGCACATGACGACAAGTCATGATGATTAATGACAAATTTTTCAGGCTACTAGCTAAAATTTGGAAAAAGTTTAAAATTCACAGAACCCTCACAGTTGAACAGACGAGACTGATTGAAAATAAAGATTTGTAAATGTTTTTAAAATCAAAAGTGTCAAAGTTTTGTCATCATGAGGAGAGAGAGACTATAAAAGAATATAGTGAAGCAGTAATAGATGGCAAATTGATGCGATTCTCATTGGTCGGTAATGTTTCTTTCTGTAAAAACAAAAAAGTCCAATATTTTGATTTTAGGGGAAGAAAATGTTTCGAGAAAATATGAAAAACATATTAAAAAGTAAAAATACAAAATCATGAAAAAGGCAAAAAGAGTTTTCGTGTAAAAAGAAGAAATGATAATACATCGGTGGGTTATCACAGTATGCTAAGAAAATGTAGTGTCAGAAAGAGTTAAATGGGTCTCATTGATGATGTGCCAGTAGATTTCGCACATTCAGTAAATTGTCTTTGAGATATAAACATAAAGAAAAAACTTCTTAATTAGTGGGTAACATCTCTGGTATATATGGTCTTAGTACACCGGAATTTCGTTTGAGAGATTGCCGGATTCTGAGATACTAGATCTTTATAGATAATTGACATCTAGGGTACTATACAAGTTCATTTTATTTTGTGTAAGCAATGGCCTAGAACTTGTAGAATACTTTTCTTTTAAACCCTAAAACTGATTAAAATTGTAGGCCCGTTATTGAATCCAAAAGCTCAGGTCCTAACTTGATTAGCCTATTCTTAAAGGTGCAAAATCCATTTTAGAGTTAGGTGACATTATTAACAAAATTCACTTTTAATCACTGTTTCATTAATAATCTTAAACGTCTACAAGATCCTAGAAATAGTTGGACAGAGCTCCGCCATCCAGTTTACAAAACGATTACCTAACACGAACATCGAACACCTATTTATAGGACTTGGATTACCTTCGTGGGAAGCTAGAACTTTACCTTAGTACGAAGGTAGCTTACCTTCTTGTGAAGTAAATTGTTATCTTCGTACAAAGTGAACATTTACCTTCGTTCGAAGTTGATTACAAACACATGAAATCTAATATTTTGTTCCTATTAGAAACTCGATATGATTCGATGACGTAGGCGATAGGCATATGAATCAACTGTCTCCCCCTTGGTTGTTGTCATAGTCTTTGAATGCTCTTTAAGCTTCAGAGTCTTTGAATTTCTTCGATCTTTTTCAAATAACTTTAACGTTTTTATCCTTTCATATCATCAACAATCTCCCTTTACTATGAGCGTGACTTGTAAACTTGACATATCAACATGCTCCCCCTTACTATTAGCTTCCCGTTTAATCTACTAACCATTCAAATAAACATTTTCGATACAAACTTTGAAATTTTTCATCACAAACATTTCAAATCTAAAACACTTTTTCAGTTTTAACCCTCTCAGTTAATCAAGTTCAAACTACTATCCTCCATTATCTGATTTTTTATACCAAGTTCAAATTAATGATCTTGATCGAAGCTTTTGTGAATAAACTAATGTATTCTTTGTAGTTTCAAATTATTAACTTTTTATCATTTCAGAAAATTTTCAAATCTTTGATTTTATTCAGCAGCTTTAGACTTTGAAAATCAGCTTTTCATCATCAATGGTCGAAACTAACATGAATATAAAATCTTTTTTTAAATAAACTGAAATAATTATGTACAAACATATTTACAGACATTTTTTGTGAGTTTGTGTTAGAGGATTATATCAGTTTTGGAGACATATCACTAGTACCGTTGATTTTGATAAAACTTCAAGTTTTAAACAAATTCACTTAGATTGTCAGTATAGTATACTTACTGATCCACTTAATCCTCTACGCATTCCTAAATTGCTTTGATATATGTTAGTTAATGTCTTAGAACTTGACTTAATAGCGTTTCCTACTTCAGTATATACTCCCGTATCAAGATTCCCTGGATTTCATCTTACAGGTGAATATATCTAACTGATATCTGTATCTGGGTTGTGTGAGACCTTGAGAGCTCAGGTTAGTACCACCATACAGATAAAGAGATGAATGCTCAACTTAAAGGTGGTGTTCCATATTTGGGATCTTTTGACTGTAATTGTTAGATCTTTCGATACATTCAATTTTGTGCAGTTTTTCGAGTTTAAAAACAAAAGTATTCTACAAGTTCTAGGCCATTGCTGGCACAAAATCAGAAGAACTTATATAATACCCCAGATATCAATTATCTATCAAGACCTAGTATCTCAGAATCCGACAATCTCTCAAACGAAATTTTGGAGTACTAAGACCATTTATCCGAGAGATGTTAAAACACTAATTAAGAAGTTTTTCTTTATGTTTATATCTCTGAGACAATTTACTGAATGTGCAAAGCCTACCGGCACATCATCAGTGAGATCTGTTTAAACTTTTTAACACTACATTTCTTTAGCATAGTGTGATAATAGTCCACTGATATACTATCATTTCCTCTTTTTACACCAAAACTCTTTTTGTCTTTTTCATGTTTTTATACATTTTCGCATTTTTTTTCATGTTTTTGTACTTTTTCTCAATTAATAGGTATTTGTATTTTCTCAAAATTTTCTCCCCCTAACACTAAAAACATATTTTTGAACTTTTGTTTTTACAGAAAGAAACATTGACCAAGCATTGAGATTCACATCAATTCGCCATCCATTACTGCTTCATATTTTTCTTTTAATCTCTCTCCCCCTCAAGATGACAAAACTTTGACATTTTTTATTTTTAATAAACATCTCTTTTCAATCAGTTTTGTCTATTCAAAAGTGAAGATTCTGTGAATTATAATTTTTTCAAAAAAAAATATTCAGATAGCTTGTAAAATTTATCATTAAGCATCACAGCTCCTTATCATGTGCCAAGGAATCTTCACTGTTCATGCTTTACTTTGATTCTTGGAAGTTCCTGTACACGAACACAAACAATCAGTTGAATAGAGATACCCAAGTCTTTCCAGTCTTGGGTGTATTTTTTTGACTTTAATTTTCTCTACCCAGACATATTTATTAACAACTTTTTCAAGTTTAGGAAATTCCTTTAAATTCTCAATTTTCACAAATTGTTTTTCTATTTCAAAACTTTCTTTTTCTTTCAGCGTCCATGATAAATTTTTCTTTAAAGCATTCTTGAAATACAATGTCCCTTTTTGTGACATTTGTGCCTTTTTAACCATTGTACGATCCCGAACACTTTCGAATTCAATGAAATCTTGTGTTTCATTTCCAGGATTGTATAATTACATGTGAGATTTGCATGTTTTAAGTCCTTGTACAATTTCAAACTCTGGAACCTTTTCTAGAAGTAAAATCATAAACAGTTATGCAAACGTAATCATGTTAACATGACATACACTCCGGAACAAGGACATAAGCTAAACATACCCGAAATACCCTTTAAATAACTTACAAATAAGTTTTGAGGGGTTCAGTATAGCAAAAACATGCTTATTCAAGCTCAGGGACTATTTGCGACAAATTGCGAAAGTCTGCTGATTCTCGTATTTTTGAATACGAACCACATTTTCAAATCCAAATATTTTTGTAATCAATAAATCTTGTATTTTATTGATGAGAATGCAAAAATAGCAATTGTTGCACAATTTCGGTCATTTTCGTGTTCGTTATAGCGTTCGTCGTAATTAAGCGAAAAACGCAATTGTACAACCGAACGAACCGACATCCATGACATTTTGGGGGCATAATTCAAGTTACATATACCTTAACATCCTTATAGAGCCTAAAAGTTAGGTTAACGGGTGTTAGAAGTGACAAAACACGACGAGACATAGCCTAACTCTCTCGCGGGGTGCAAGAGGTGCCCAGTAACAGAAAAATGTGCCAGACAGCTGTTTAAATAGCCTTGAAGCCCAAGATCCATGTTGTCTAAGCTCTAGCATGATCTTGAGACGTTTGTGGACATGTGGAGACATCCTAAACTGATCCATGACACCTGTAATCATCAAATTCATCCTCTACAACTATAAATAGGTGGTCATTTTCATTCACAACTGGCTCATTTCATTCTTCTTCACCTATCTTCTCTAAATTGGAGTTTGGTTCCCATTGGAGGGCTCCTACTGAGTATTCTTGCCTTCCTAGAACACAAGTAAGTTATTTTAGCGTATTCCGAGCTAAAAGTCCAACAGTTGACTTACTGTTTGATGTTCCGTTCTTACCTTTTATGGTCAAGTCAAAGTTCAATTGAACTTTGCAACGTGATCGTAATCACGGAGGTTATAATCCCTTGCGATTGCACCTTCTGATTACCACGTTTACTAGGCGATGTGACGAGTCAAAGTTTTGGTAAAAAGGGCGCATAATGTGCATTTTACGACGAAACTATTTTTAGGTATCAAAACTCCAAGTTTTGATGCCAATCATTTTTATAACCTACTAAGACATGTTTCAACATGTCTAACTCGTCACTTCAAGTTTAGTGCTTTATTTGGGTCGTTAGTCGAGCGGTTTGACTTCCGTTTTGACTTTTGAATCCGACCCGTTTGGTCAATCTTAGGATTCGACTAAGCACATTTGTATGACCATAGTTGTATAGGGAATTACCTACTGAGGTTATACCTATGGTCATAAGGTTTGGTTAGTTTTATGATAAGTCGCTTTTATGTTCTTTAAAAATGACCAAAACGGCCTTTTGTGCATAAATCGATTTTAAGAGTATGTAACCAAATTTTTGACATATAAACTGATGTTACAACATTATCGAACATGTTTTCACATATAAGACTTATCATAGGACATATTTGACCACCCGATCATACAATTACGCTAATGACCCGTCAAAATAGCATAAACTACCTTAACGAGTCATAACGGGTCAAAAGCACTTAGGATCCTTTCCAAATCAGAATGTTAAGTTTATTAAACCATATCATAGGAGTTCCAACATTCGTTTGGTTTATAAGACTTCATTCTATCTAATGATCCGATTAAAGTCCCGAGGTACTAACATAGTTATCCGATAATAGGACACACTTGAATCCTTGATCTCATGAGTGTTGTTTGATCATTTGAAAAAGAGTTATACGCAATCTTAAGTGAGTACATAGTCCCCTCTTTTACGTTTTTCAAATGTTTTGAGGTAATTCATATGTGCCTATCACTATTTTCTTGTTTTCATGACATTATACATGGTTTGTTTATCTAGTACATATTGCACACGGTTTCAAAGACATTTTATATGGTATATTGACTTAATATACCCAACAATTGGTTTCAGAAATATTTTACTTAGTATATTGACTTAGTATACCTAACACATGGTTTCAAAACATTTTCACGACATGCTTACATTGTTTAAGTCGTTTTGGAGCATTGAACTCGACAATGATACATTCATTAACATTAATCCCGCCGACCGGTAGTATGTTATGGTACCATAGTTTTGACACCCCATTCCCGCTTCCTAGTTTGTTTGGAAGTATCCATGGGGAATGACAGAATCCGATGAACATTTGATAAACCTTTGTGTTTATAAGGGTTTATCCGACATTCAACAAGGCTTGAATGTATTCGCCAACAATCCATATTTATATGTCTACACAATAAAAGGAATGATTTATAAAACAAATCCTTTGTTCATTCAAAAACATTGTTTTATACACGACATTTGGTTGTACAAGAAAATTGTTTATTCATGACATTGGCTTACACATGACATTGCTTTAAACAAGACATTTCATTTGTTGGTTTATGGTAAGTGATTTAAATAACTAGACATGTGTAATATGGTAAAAGCATGGTGGATACGCCGCTGGTACTTCCTATATATAAGTGCTTTTATCATATTACTTATTATAGCATTATCTAAACCACTTCAAACAAAATACAAGACATGACATATTTTGTACAAGACATGACATATTTTATACAAGGCATAACATATTTTGGTTATTAAGTTAACCATGCACCATTTCTTTTATATCATTTGATTTTCACATGATTTTATAAAAGAAACATTTTATAATGGTTCATGGCTGCTTTTGTATTAGTTAAACAATTCTTTTAACACTCAAAGCCATGAATCTTCATCACAAAACCTATGTTACTCAAAGGCATTTTTATGCTGACGTTTTATTTTCACATATGTTTCAGGAGCGAACGTTTGACTATGAACATGCTTCACGTAGGGCGGACTTGGGCCTTAGATTTTCTTAAAACTTGCAAGACAAATGTTATGTTTTATTTGTGTTTTCCTAAGACAATGTAAACAATTAACTTAATAATGCCAAACATTTTGTACCATGTGCTGTGAAACAATAGTTCTGTGACATGACTTCCCGACGTTTCCGACCCTGTTTGTTGTTTTACGTGGCCGGGGTGTTACACTTTTGTTCATTATTTTTGAAGATTCGCCCGTTTCAAAATTTGAAAAATTATTGTTAACTGGTTTCACTTTGTTTGCAGGTTCAATACATGTTTCCAAACCTGAGTTCTACAAACATTAATGATGATTTTTGTTTCCAATCTTCAGAATTTTTCTTAACATCATGAGCAGGTTTAGAATTATTATGTGGACATTTTCTTGCAATGTGTCCAATCTTATTACATTTAAAGCATGTCCTACTATCTGCTATAAGTTATAACAGAGGATTCCTCAACCTGTTTACGTTGTTGTTGAGAGAAACATTCTTGATTAGATTGTTTGAAAACTTGACTTTCTTTTGTATTATCTGAACTTGCAGGCACAAAATTCGTTTTCTTCACAAATTCTGATTTTTCTAACTTGTTCCTCTTACCATTCCTAGACCCATACCAACCATTATAATTTCTCTGTTGGTTGTTTGAATAAGACATTTGAAGATTGGAATAATAAGATTTATTTTTTTTAGTTTGAAACTTCTTTTTCTGTTAATAAACTTTCAATCTTAGAAATTTTGATTTCAACAATTTTAAAAACCTCTTTGACTCGTTCTAAGTTCACATTCTGAATCGGAAATTCAGAATCAGAATGTAGTTGATCAGATCCATACGTTTTGTTAATTAAATTGGTTGGATCATCAGTTGGATTACTTTTTGATGTTTTAATATAAGCATCATGAAGATTTTCGTCATTTTCAGATTGTGAACTCGAATTTTCTTTTACATTCTTTGAATAAGTGTTTTCAAAACTATGTTTATAATTTTCTTGACCCAAAACATTATCAACTACATTTTTAACCACTTATGATGCAGTGTCATCAGATTTTGAATAAGTCACATCGATGTTGTCAGGAAACTTATCCTTTTGTACAGATTTTAACTTCAAATTCAGTGCATTTTTGTGACATTTGTGGTGATTCGATCATGTAACAATTCCAAAACGAGTTATCAATAATGAAATTTGGTGTTTTATCTATGAGTTTTGTATTTTTATCATGACAATTGCACATATTCAATTCTTGCACTATCCGATCTTTCAAACAACTTCTGGAAGCGTAATCGTAAACTGTTACGCAAACGTAACCAGTTTAAGGCGACGTACACTTCGGAACAAGGACACAAGTATAACATACCCAAAATATCCTTTGTATAACTTAAAAATAAGTTTTGAAGGATTTGATATGTCAAAAACAAGTTTATTCGATCACAGGGACTATTTACGACAAACTACAAAAGTCTGCCAATTCTCATAGCAATGCACACTCTGGAACAAGGTCACAAGCTAGACATACCTTACCTTTAGAATAACTTAAAAATAAGTTTTGAAGGGTTAGGTATGGCAAAAACACACTTTTATAACTTTAGGGGCTATTTTGCAAATTCTACGAAACTATGCCTTTTCGCGTATTTCGCTATCCAGAACATGTACGAACATCCAAAATTTTTGTAATCATTAAAATCTTGTATATTAATGATTGGAATGCAAAAATATCATTCGTTACGCTTTTACGGTCATGCATGCGCTCGTAACGATTTTCATCGTAAATAACCGAAAACCGCAACCGTAGAACCAAACGAACTGACTTCTGAGATATTTTTAAGCACATTTCAAGTTACCTATACTTTATTGTCCTTATAAATCTTGGAAATGGGGTTAAGGGGTGTTAAAAGTGCCAAAACGCGTCAAAAACAAGTTCAGGGGCCATTTCTGCCAATTCTAAAACTTCAGCCCCTGCAAGGGCCTTACGGACCGTATTGAATAAGCAAGGTGGTAGCTTCTTTTTAATTCCCTTATTGACTAAGCAAACGAACTTGCCACTCTTCTCTCTGCATCTAACATGTGTATTGACACTAATCCACTTCAGGGATGACTCATGGACACATGTAATGCTCATATTAATCCAATTCAATTATAAATAGCAATGGGTTTTAGCCATTTGAACTTTTGCAACCTTCATCCTTGCTCCAATCTGCGATAATCTGAAGTTTGCAACCACTTTGGAGCTTTACTCTGAGATTCCTTGGCTGCTCTAAGTATTGTAAGTGTTTCAATCAATTCTTGTTAAATTCCTGTAGCATAATCGACCTAAAAATCAAACAGTTTGACTTCTGTTTGACTTTCAGTTTTATCATAAATTTGTCAAAAAAAAATACAATTGAACTTGTTAATGTGGTCATAATCATGATGGTTATGGTCCTTAGTGATCATGCCTACTGATTTCCACATTTACTAGTCATTTTGACAAGCCAAAGTTTTGGTCAATGACGCGATAAATGTGCATTTCATGACGGAACTAATTTCGAGTGTCAAAATAGTTTGTTTTGGTACCAAAACTCTTTTAGAACTTATTTCGATGTATCAAAACATGTCTAAGTCGTCACTTTAGTATGGTGCTTGTCTAGGTTCGTTTGTTGAACGGTTTTGACCACCGCTTTGACTTTCGAATCCGACCCGTTTGGTTGATCTTTAAACCCAACCAAATACATGTTTGTGACCATATTTGAATAGGGAATAACCCTCTGAGGTTATATCTTATGGTCATTTCATTTGCTTAGTGTTATGATAATTAATTGTTATGATCTTCAATAATGACCAAAATGCCCTTTTTGCAAATAAATCAACTATAAGCATATGTAACATAAATTTTGACATGTAATTTGATCAAATAACATTTTCAAACATTTTAAAGCATTAAAGATTTATCATAACGCATATCTAACCATCCGAACAAGTATTTACGCAAATGACGCGTTAAAGTGGCTTAAACTACCTTAACGGGTCATAACAGGTCAAAAGCACATAGGAACCTCTCCAACTCAGAATATTAACTTTATTAAACCATTTCATATGAGTTCCAAAACTCATTTGGTTTATAAGGTCTCATTCTATCTAAATCCTCCGACTTCAAGTCCTGATACTTACACGATTATCCGTTTTTAGGACACGCTTGATTTCTCGGATCTTTGAGCTTTGGTTCCTTTCTTTTATGTTTTGCAAATATTTTGGGGTGACTCATATATGCAAGTTGTTTTCAAGCTTTCAAATTTCAAATTCTATGGTTTATATTTAACACAACGATTTCAATAATGTGAACGATATTGTTGGTGCGTTATATTCATAACAAGAATGACATTCATTAACAATGGCCAAGCCGACCAGTTGTAAGTTACGGCGCCTAGGACTGACAATCCCGTTACCAAAATTCCTGGGGTTTTGGGGAAGTTTGGTAAGCGACTGAAACTGTATTTGTAACAAACCCTTTGGTGGTTTGTTATACAGTTAAGGGACCCCATGGGTGGTCTCGAACAAGTCAACAAAGGTTTGAATGTATTCACGAAACGACCAAAAGTTTTCACAGTTAAAACAAGAACGATTGTACGATTGGTCTATAACAAGGAACGATAAACGATGAACAATTGGTTTATAACAAGGAACGATGTATGATGAACAATTGGTTGATGATTAGTAATTTAGATAATCTGACGGGTGTAATGTGATAAAAGCATGGTGGATACGCCGTTGGTACTTCCTATATATAAGTGCTTTCATCGTATTACATACTGTGGCCTTATCTAAATTTCTTGGAACCAATGTTTTCAAACAATGACACACAATGATTTTAATTAAAGATATAAACCATACAAGGTTTCTTTCAAGACGATTTACTAATAGTCTGACGAGGTATTGCAATACATATTCAAGGCCATGAATTTGACACAATCACAAAACCTGTGTACTCGCCGGCATTCTTTTGTGCTGACTCGTTTTCACATATGTTTCAGGGAACAATGCTTGATGATACTGACGCATGCTCACGTAGGAATGGACTTGGACTTTAGTGCCTTAAAAATAAGAAAGACAATTTCAATGCTTGTTTTGTTTGTTTAAAAGGTTTATGACAATATAAAAATGTAATCAATGTTTAAATATTCAATAAAACGAAATTTCAATTACCATGTGTTGTTGGAACAATCTGTTAACGTGACTCCCCGATGTTTCCGCCGCGGTTTGTTGTTTTACGCGGTCGGGGTGTTACAGTTTTCCACCCCATCTAGATTTTTTCTTTAATAATTCTCCCACATCGGAGGTGGAGCATGATGATAACCCAATCCTTTGTTGTGAGACCCATAGACATCTTCCCCATATTCATCTTTTCTAGTAGGTTTAGGAAGAATGTGATCCAAGACGTAAGATGACGTCGAATAACTGATCAAATTTTTTATCAACCCTTTTCGTTTCTATTCTCATTGTTTCTACATCATGCTTCAATTTGGAAATCATGTCAATATGCGTATTGATAGCCATCTGTTTATCCATGACTGTTGCCTTGAGCATAGAAATTGTAGCGTCATCTTTTCACCTCGCATCACGGAATTCATTGATATTTTCGCTTAGTTTATCCCAAGCTTCTTTCATATCTTTGAAATCACTTGCCAAGTTATTAGTATAACATTTAAGCTCCCTATACATTTCATCTTTCTCAGCACACGACTTGCATGGTTCTAAATATTTTGTGCACTGTCTTACTGTCTCAATCTTCTCATTTTTCTTCTCCTCTTGAACTCTCTCACCTTTGAATTTGTGATCAACTTTAAAATTTTCTTCTTCTTGTTCTTCTTTTAACGGATCCATCATTATCTTTTCAGCAATCATTTCGTCTTCAGATTGTGTATTCTGATGATCTCTTTGTTCACCGAAGAATCCCGCAAAAAATTGATAAGGAGTCATAAATGCTTGACAAGCGCTTTGTAAAAATTCTCCTTCAGAAAAATAACAATTATCAGATTCTTCTAGAACTTAATCATAAACAATCTCCAGTTCCGATTCTTAAATGGTGTCTTGCAACAATGCGTGATCTTTGGTTTTCGAAAGATATTTATCCCACTTAAAACCTTCATCTTCTTCTGTAGCAATTAGAGCTTTATCTTTTGTTCTTGCTGAACCCTCATCATGTTGGAAAAGTCTTGATTGATTCTGAGGTTGAGAAGTTCTTTGATATATTGCATGAGTATAATATCATCGAAAGGATTCAATGATATCTATGGACTTCTCTATTCAGACATTCTCTTTTGAAATGACCCTTTTCACTACACTTGAAGTAAGTCACCTTGGATTTATCAAATCCCAGTTTTGTGTTAGCACTCGTGAGACATTTCCTCCCAGTGATTTTTGAAAATCATTGAGCTCTACGAATTACACTAGCCAAACACCATTTTATATCCATCAGCTCTAGCTCCTCCGGATCAATCTGATCATAATCCTCTTTCGAAATTTCTGGATTTCCGACTCTTCTAGCAACCAAACTCTCATATGATTCCAACACAGATGCAAGTAAACCCATATGCTGTTTAGCCGTGTTTTCTGTGAAATCTTGAGTGTTCTAAAGATTTATAGCAATGTTGCACTGCAGGATATGAGAATTGGAGTTGCTCTGACTGTGTTGACTATTGTAACCATTCGAGCTTTGAGATGACTAGGGGCTCTGTATCGGAGTATTTGGCTCAAAGCTTAAAAATGATGTGAATCCACCACTACTGTTGGAAGTAACTGTTGAATAACCAGGTGAACTTTCTACACTAAATGCGGTTTGAATCTTAGGGCCTTATATATTGGTTGTTGGACTTCCTTTGTAGTAAAGATTAACATCTTTTTGAAAATTTACACCTTTATTTTTAGCCATTTTTTTCATTTTCCAGTTCATGCCTTCTTGATGAACTTGCTTAGACTTTGCGAACTATAATCTAAACTGTTTTTAAAATTGTTTGATAAGTCGACCATTCTCCCTGAGGTAATGTATCGGCCAACTTGTCAACCAGTTCTTCATTCTCTTTTCGTATTCCAAACCTTTTCATTTCCACGACAAGATGACAATATCTTTCAATGACTTGTTCTATTGTTTCTCCTCTGAAAGTTGTGAAGATATCAAATTCTTTTTAAGTAGCGCCACTTTGCCTTTCAACATTTGTGTGCTACCTTGAAACTTTACTCTTAACGCATTCCATATTGACTGAGCATCACCATCATGTTGTAGCAAAGTGAATATGTTCTTTTTCATGGCTTGTTGCAAGATATTCATCATCTTCTTTTCTCTCACAAATTTATCTTTATCTTCGTGAGTAAACTAAGTTATCGTTTTTTCATGCCCATTCTCACCGGTTGGTGCAACATATTTTCCCTCTATAGCATACCAGCAATCGAAATAATTTTCTTGAACCCAGTTCACAAACCATTCTTGCCAACCTCCATAATCTCCTAGATTCATCAATTTGGGCGGCTTCTGCATTGTTCCCATTAAATTATCCAGGTTTAATCTTTGATTAATTGAGTCGGAAGTTGATGTAGACATTGTAGCAAAAAAATTGTAAAACTCATGGTAGAACTTTTGAGATCGTTGGTACTTGGTTTAATTAGGTTTTGGATTGTTTTGTAATAGTTTATAGTTTTCTAGATAGTTCAGGGTTCTAAAGTGTAACTATAGGGAGTGTCCTATAGCGGCATAATTATGGACCCAACATATTTAATAAATACGCTGGGTAGTCAGTTGTAGAAATATATGTTGAATGAAAACCCTAGTCCAAGGTTCTTGGACAAGTTTTGGTGATTTCTTGTGTTATGATTACAGTTCTTGTTCTAAATCCGAATATCCAGTTGCATTAAGTGTGATTATCAGTTAGGATTAAATATACAACACTTGTTATTGAATCCAAAACAAGAATCTTCATCTTCATCTTTTGGTTTTCTTAACTTTTACACATTCAAACAACTAATTAATAGTTTTTTGGGTGTTAACAATGAAATCACTGTGATCTGAATCTGCTTTGGGACTCACAATTTAGTATCAGAGCCTTTGTGCTTTTCATTTTTTGAGGGGTTTTCAAAAGTTTTCAAAGTTTCAAGTTTTTTCAAAGAATTTTTGGACTTATAATGTCCTGATCTGGTGTGTTTAATCATTAGGTTGCTGTTAATCAGTGTTTTGCTGAACATTTCGGTCATTTTGATACAAAGAAACATGGTTTTTGAGTCGTTTTTGAGTGTTTAAAGGGTTTTTGTTCATACTTAAACCCTGCTGGGCGTATTTAAATTTGAAGACATTGTATATAAATTTGAGTATCTGTATTTAGCTTGAAGATCGCGTATTTAACAACTACGCCGGCAACATCCCAACGTAATTTTAGATCACGTGCGAAATAGCACAAGCGTTTTTAATCGAAGGCGACTTCAAAGTCAGTGATAAAAATCCACAACGATTTTATCACGGTGATCGGTGTATTTAGCCAAACTCATGTTTGTTTTGTTTGTGCCACCGGATTTAGCTATTGTCGTCAGTCCAAGAGCTCATGTACCATCAGCGTAATTGTAGATCCTCAGGTATTTGACTTACTGACCTCACAAGTGCCAGCGTAATTAACAGTTTTCAGCGTAATTGCACCCAAAAGCTTAAAATCTAGCGTAATTAACCTCTTATCAGCAATTTGAACTTAAAATCAAACCAAAATGTCACTTAATCAATTGAATCTGATCTCTCAGCCGAACTTGAAACTGGAACTGCAACTAGGCCTCCTAAGTTGAAAGGATTTGAAGATTTCAGCAGCCGGAAGAATCGAATCAAGTAATTCTTTGAGTATACGAACTATACTCAATGGATGTCTGTCACTGTAGGACCCATGTTCCTATGGTAATTCGCGATGATGTTCGTACAATTAACGAAGATCTTTCAACCTTCACTGATGAAGATAGGACACTTATCCAACGTGACCGACGGGCTCACGTAGCTCTAGCAATGGCACTATCTAAGGATGGCAACAATCTGTTTGAGGAATACACATCAGCTCATGAACTATGGTTGGCACTTATCGATCACGATGAAGGAAACCAAGAACTAATGGATAACAAGAGAGACATGGTGCAGAAAGAATATGATATGTTTGGAACTGTTCGGGGTGAATGTTTGTTAGATCACATCAGCCGCTTTCTGAATGTGTTAACGAAAATGAAGAAAGTTGGTAATGTTGTTGCCAACTATGCTTCAATAAAGAAGCTTTTGGACTCTCTTCCAAAAGAGTGGAGCTTATAGTGCATGATGAACAAAGAACCTTCCTAACCAGTACAACTCCAGTTACTCTTTCGGATCTGATCAACACTCTAAAGGCCTTTGAAATGGATGTGCTCAAAAGAGAGATGAATCAGATAGGATATTCAAAAAAGTCTGCTCAATTAGCTGCTGTCATTATGCCCAAAAACATGGCATTCCTTGCTCCTACTACCTCTGGTGGTTCAAGATCTCAAAGTGCTAATGCATCCTACTTTAACGCTTCCGCAAACTCTACAAAGGCTCCACAGTCCAATGAGACAGCTACTGTGGTCAGTGATGCCCAAGCACTACTGAACATGTCGCACTGCTTAACACCTTTCTCAGCAGTTTTGAGGCTCCGATGTCGGGTGAACTGAAACGGGACTTTCTTTTGGCTGAAGATATGTACCAAGTTGATCCAGATGATAAGGAGGAAATGGATCTGAAGTGGCAGATGGCCATGATCACTTTAAGGCTAAAGAAGATTCAAGACAAGATAAGAAAGAGATTATCACTCGGAAATGCTGGTTTCGACAAGTCAAAGCTGCGATGCTTTAACTGCAAGAATTTGGGTCACTTCGAAAGAGATTGTCCACTTTTGAAGAACAGGGCTTTATGGTTGTGGAAGACTATGACTAGGCTGAGAAGATTACTGATGCTAAGGGGGAAGTTAACAAGGCTTTATGGCTAAGGTTTCCACCGGATCAGCTTTATCATCATCAAGCGTTGTTGTGAAACTAGTGATAGGAATTCCTAAGGGCGACAAAGTTGCAGACAAAGGTTTGAAGAGAATAGTCACTCCTACTAAACCAGAAGCAGACAAGGGAAAGAAAGAAGCTGCGAAGCCTGAGCTGAAGGAGAAAGCTGAAGCTCCTACAGCAGCCATGATAGCTGAATCCGCAAAGGAGAAAGAGGATAAGGATTTGGCAAACAACATATCGTATGAATTTAAAGTAAAACTATGCTCCCAACCATGTGTGAACATCATGGCATATTATAATTCTCTCAACCGTGACCTGATTAGAGAAAAAGAAAAGGTTTTGCAATTTAACAAAGAACTGAAACAAAATGAAGCAGCATATCAGAGATAGATGAACTTAACTTTAGCTGAAATAAAGACTATGAAAGAGTACGTTTTCCAAAAATATTTTGTTATAAACGATTTAACTGAAAAATTAGAAATCTCAAAATGAAAACAATAGACTGCAAATCACAATCGACAAATGGAACATCAATAAAAGGCACTGGTTGACATTGAAAATTGCCAACGACCGACATATGTGAAAGATGGGATCGGGTACAACGACAAGCTCGAAAACGAAAGAAAAATCTTTCCTCCTCCACGTAGAAAAAACTATGTACCCATGCTATCTCCTCATCCTGAAAATGATTTAATTGATAAAAATGAAAATTTGTCTCAAAATGTCTCTTATAAAAATGAAAAAGATACTAACGTATCTGAAAGTAATGCAGATGTGTTTGTGCGTAAAGAAGGTGTGTGTGATGTCGAGGATCAAAAATAGGGATAGGGTATTCGGGTGACAGTTATTCTACTATTAACTGGTTCGCCTGGAATTGTAATAAGACAAACAATACTTCTATTCGGGATAATTGTAATAGTTTAACTAAGATGGATGACTATAATGGCCATGTGCCTAAATTTAATATTCGGGATTACTGTAATGGTCATGTGCCTACATTTAATACCCACAATGACAATAGTGTAATGGTTGAATGCATGGACTTGAATTATGCTCTTTGTGATGAAAATGTTATTCTTGAATCCCCTGTGTTTGTTACAGAATTGAAGGAAAACCGATTCGGAAAATTCCTTATTGAGGAAATTACTAAGTTTGTTCCATCGTATACTGGTATATCAGAATCTGACATGGAAACAAGTCAAGACAGTTGTAGTGAAGACTCTAACACAACAAATTCGAAATGTAGCAAAGAAAGCTTGAGTGAAGATCAAGGATCAGATGATTCAAGTGAGAATCAAGAGTTAGCGTCTTCATCAGATAGCCAAAATAACAAAGATGATGAAGATTGTATTAAAGATGAAAGTCGTCTTGAAAAGAAAATGAAGAAAATCAGAAATTCTAGTTTCAACACATCTACATCAGACAACACATAACACTCATCACATACATCATCTTCCAATGCATCAACCTCCAAAAAGAAAAGGAAACATCGCATTAAATGTTTACGCTATGGTCATTTAGGACATACAACGAAACAATAATGTTTGGAACCACATCAAAATTTTGTTAAACATTTCACAGACCATTTTGATAGATTTACGAAATCAATCAAAAACTTCCTTAATGCAAACTGTTTTTAGAAAAGAAAAGAAGATATTATTGAAGAAATATTTTAGTTCAAAATCACAATAGATTAAAATTAAAGCAAGTCTGGGTTCCGAAATCTAACTAACTTGTATATATTTTTTGTTTGTTGTTGTAAAATAGAATAAGCTGCAAAAAATGGCTTGTATGCTCATCGAGCACATCTAGCATGTGGACAGTGGATGCTCTAGGCATATGACCGGTTTAAAGGAACTACTGAAGAACTTCTGATTTATTGATAGTGACTTCGTATCTTTTTCCGGAGATGAAAAGGGAGGAAAGATTGTCGGAATGGGTGACGTAGTTTCTGAGGCACTCACGTTGGAGAACGTCAATTATGAACCAGAATTGTGTTACACACCAACTACAATGACTGAGGTGTGTATTTGAACATTGGATCATTGATTGAACCGTATTTGATATTCCAGATCTTAAAACATTAAAGATATTATATCTAAGGGTTTAATGAACAAATTGAACATAAAATCATGATTAAAACCCTAAATCGACCATATGAATGATGTTAATTGATTGAAATGTTTGAATTCATATTGAACAGGTTTGGTATGAAGGTGATGACAAGTTCGGCCGAACTTGTTATCAAGTTCGACCGAACTTGTTAACTAAACATGAATTAAAAAGAAATCAATAGCATGTTCGACCGAACTTCTAAGAAAATTGATTTGTAAATGTTTTGGAAGTTCGCCCGAACTTGGATATTGGAAGTTGAAAAAATTATAAGTTTGCCCGAACTTAAACTTTGATGAGAACATGTAAATTACATGTTCGGGCGAACATGAATAAAACATAATGTTGTAATTGTAACACTTCTCAAGTTCGCCCAAACTTGATGAATGTGTTAGAAAAAAATATTGAAATCTTTTCTCGATAAGCATGCTAATTGTTTTCCATTATTTTTCAGGCACCGCGATTTATTACTATGGACTTTTCCAAGTTCCATAATACGTGTATCACGCTCGACAAAGATGTATGTCCATCACTGAAGGAGTACGACAATATCCTGAAGTTTCTCAAGACTGTCCTATTCATCGAGCAATTACTGAGCGCACATTTTCTTATAGATCTCATACGTACCATTTCTGGAAGAACGCGAAGCTCAACGACGATAAGAAGACTATTTTGTCATCTGTGCAAGTGGGGAATGAAGTTAAGGAGATCACTGTTACCGAAGATGATATTTGCAGAATCTTGCGATTCAACGATGACAAGGATGATCCAATATTCCTCGATAAAAAGATGGTTAGAGGGTGTTTCTTTCGAATGGTTATAAGGGGAGTGTGAACAAACCAACGTTGAAGAAAGGGGAAGTGCCAAACCCCTACAAGCTCCTGATGCACGCTATTATCCATACTTTTAGTCACCGCAAGGCAGGCCTCGACGACGTGCAAGATTATATGGCCTGTATAGCAACGATGCTTATTCTGAAGAAGCCGTTCAATTATTCGAAGCTTTTATTTACGCATATGTCAAAGAATATGGAGGATACGAGGTTGTGTCTTTATCCAAGGTTCGTGCAAATGTTGATAGACGAGAAGTTCACTAATATAGCACGGGATCCAAACGATGTGTTGTACTTAAGTCACCTCGACGATACAACAGTGAAGAAGCTCATAAAGTATCAGAAGCAAGCTTCAGCACCTATTGCTAAACCGGTATTCGGAGCTATCAAAGATGAGAACTATGTTGCAACGACAGAGAACAAAGGGAGAAAAGATGGAAGCGGTGATGAGAAAGAGCTTAATGTTGGAAAAGAATGGTTCAAAGACTTCAAGCCGAAAGCTAGAAGTGAATGGTTCTTAAAGGCCGAGGTTGAGAAGCCTAAAAAGTGTTGATGCACTAGTGTGTTCGACACTTGTCGAATAGGCTAGATAGAGAGTGTGTTGAATATTGTATTGGTTAGAATCAAACACACGACCGAAATACAGAGATTTCAATGTAAAAGGGAAAAAGTTCGCCCGAACTTGACCTGTATTGGTCAAGTTCGCCCGAACTTGACTATAGCAGGCCAAGTTCGCTTGAGATTGTTATGCAATGTCAAGTTCGACCGAACTTGCTTAGGCAAGTTCGCCCGAACTTCCATACACTCCAGCGAACTTGTCTCCCTATATATAGGTGTGTTGTTCATTTGTCATTTATGTTTTTGGCATCCCTACGGGGAGGTGCTACCGGATTCTCTCCAGGAACTCCGGCAGCTGGACTTATAAAGATGTATACTCTTTCGGTATGAATGAAGACTTCCGCTGCATTCTACTTCTACTCCTTTCTGTAATAACATTCTACCGAATCGGTTTACGTATATCAACTAACTTCCGTCTAGAACCACCTGATCACGGACCTACAATTGGTATCAGAGCTAGAAAAGCCTGATTTGATAGTATCAAGACAAGAACACTTCTATTTCTACTCCATTCTTCTTTTTCTTTAACTTTTGATCACAATAATGAAGAATTCACGGTCAAAATCTTTTGAATTTTGAATATATCATGTAAATACAACAAAGATAAACCCTTGAAAGATTGGAGACCAAATTCAACCGAATTCATGTCGAAATTTTGAAAAACCATGTTTCTGAAAACTTTCTGGAATGAACTTGTTGGCCATGTTTGGCTGAACTTGCACTAAAACATCACTTTTTAAGTGATTTTTTAGTAAGTTCGCCCGAACTTAGGTGATTTTTGAAGAAATTTTCGTCAGCTCGAAGATACTGAATTTTCATAAATTTTACATCAAGTGCGACCGAACTTGTGTAAAATCAAGAAAGTTTTTAGTATGTTCGTCCGAACTTGCTTGTATTTCATCGAAATTGTGGTGACAAGTTCGCTCAAAGATCTATTTGATTAGCGTATTAAGTTCGACCGAAGATAAACGAAAATTTTCAAACAAAATCTAACAAGTTCGACCGAACTTGTTAGAAAATTCAAGAATTCTTCATTTGTTGCTACAAGTTCGACCAAACTTGTAGTAGGATTAACTGTTTTCAAAGTTTCTGAAAAATTTTCAGCGTACACGTTTTGTGATTCACAATGGAAGATCAACTAAGAGCTTATATGTCCGGAGCTAGTTTTTTTTTTGGGTAAAGGGTTCCTCGGTGATTTTATATATAAACAAACCAAAAACAAGTAGCGTGGAAACGCCCACACTAGTTCAAACATGGGAATTCCCCTTGAATGTAAGCCAAAGAAAAAACACACTAAACTACCAAGAACATCGAAGACAAACTACTAGACAATAATCTAGAGAAACAAAAAAACTAATAAATAATCAGCCTTCTTCATCTTCCAATCGGTTGCTATAAATCTCCCATGTTTCAAGCAATCTTCGCACATTGTACCAATCCTTGAACTTGACTCCCATTAGCTTATATCGAACCGTTTTCAAAATTGTATCACTTAGAACATCCGGCGGTCTCATCTGGTTCTTGAAAAGTCTCGCATTACGTTCCTGCCAAATGAAACAGGTCGCAGCAGCCACAATAAGCCTACTAATATAGTTGGTCGCTGACTTAGACCCAGCCCGAGCCCCCAGCCAGTCAACGATAGCATCCCACTCTGGGCCAACAGTACTCATACCCCCTTTTCCGCGAACGGTGATCCAAACTTGAGTTGAATAGTTACAATCGAAGAACAAATGGTTATGGGAGTCAACTTCCGCATAGCAAAGAAGACAACACATCATATTCATACTTTTCCTTCTGGAAAGATCCCATTGCACAATTGTATCTTGAGTGTGGAGCTTACGACGAATCACCAGCCACATAAAGAAAGCATGTTTTGGAATACACTGCGAGAACCAAACATACTTAACCCAATCCACCTCTGCTGCTCTCTGTCTAACCGAATGCCACACTTGAGACGAAGAGTACTCAACTAACTCATTATCATCCTTCCATAGGAGCTGGTCAGACCTATTCGGATCTGTATGGATATCATCTAGCTGATTTAAAACCGGGAACATATCCCTCCACGCCACTGGCCACCTCCAAACACCACTAACATGAATCTCCTGAACTGTATTATTAAGAGTAAAACATGCATTTGAGATGGTTCTAGGAGTCAAGAAGTTACCAAGCGGACCCAAGTGACACCACAAATCGTACCAAGCTGAAGTATTGCTACCATCACCCAACTTGGACCAAACAAATTCTCTAATAAACGGCCGAAGCTATAATATTTTCTGCCAGCTCCAACAACAATTCGCCACCGACTTACAAATCCAAAAGCTTTTACCTCTAAGTCTGTACGAATGAATCCAAGCAACCCAAAAAGAATCACGCTCAACCAGAATGCTCCAAATATGAGAAGACATAAGCGCTTTATTAACATCCCCAATACGACGAATACCTAAGCCACCCTCGTACTTTGGAACACAAATAGACTTCCAGGAAGCTTTAGCCTTCCCCTTGTGATAGGAACCTTCCGAAGACCATAAGAAGTTTCGCATTTTGGCTTCCAGATCTTGAATGATATGGTTAGGCAGGATAAAAACTGAACACCAGTAAATATGCATTGAAGAAAGAACAGAGTTTATACGTTGCAGGCGACCCGCAAACGAAAGAAGTTTATTCCTCCAATTTGAAATCCGTTGATCCAACCGCTCCGCTAAGGCACTACAATCTTTGTACACAAGGCTAGAAGAAATAAGAGGACCCCCAAGTATTTTACTGGAAGAGACCCCTCCATAAACGGCAGGAAAGACAAGATATGGTTTTTAACATGAGCTGGCACATTACAGAAAAACCCCGTGCTCTTTTGAATACTAGGAACTAGACCGGACATGTTTGAAAAATTCTAAAGACACTTGAAAACACACTGCACCGACTCAACATCTCCTCTCGCAAACAAGAATAAATCATCTGCAAAACACAGGTTAATGATACGCTGCCTTTCGCATTTATTTTGAAATTTGAAGGATGTATCAATCCTAGAAGCATGCTGTAATATACACGTGAAAACCTCCATAACCAGCGTGAATAAATAAGGAGATAACGGGTCTCCTTGTCGAAGGCCACACTTACCTTTAAAATAACCATGCACATTCCCACTAACACAAATAGAATATGATGTTGTCGAAACACAAACCATAATCCAATCCACCATCTTTGTGTTAAAGCCGAACCCAATCAGAACGTTTTTCAGGAACCTCCAATCAACCGTATCATAAGCTTTTTGAATATCCACCTTGAAAGCACACCAGGGGGGACCTGAATTTCTATGATAATTATGCATAAGCTCTTGAGTTAGGAAGATGTTATTTGAGATTTTCCTACCAGGAATAAAAGCAGGTTGGTTGATACTAACAACCTGATGGAGCACACCCTTTATACGGTCAGTAATAATCTTACTAACACATGTGAATAAGACGTTACAACAGGCTATAGGACGATAATCAGAAACCATAATTGGCGAGGGTTTCTTCGGCACTAGCGAAACAAGAGTATGGTTGATTTGGCCCAGTAATCTGCCTGTATTAAAGAAATCAATGATTGCCATAGAAACATCATTACCTATAATCGGCCAAGCAACTTTAAAGAAAGCAGCAGTGTAACCATCCGGGTCTGGAGCTTTGTCATTACCTATAGAAAACATGGCTTTCTTAACCTCATCCATTGTAACCAGACGGATCATGAGGGAAGCATCAATCGGGTTCACAACCTTAGTAAACAGATCCGGAGTAGGATGCATGGATAAATCATCTTGGCTACCCAAGAAATTTTCATAATGTTTCACAAAAGCATCTTGAACCGCATCACCCTCATGCACTACACCATTCGTATCCAATACAACTTGGATTCGGCTTCGATGGTTCCTACTCTTCACTACTGCATGAAAGAAAACAGTATTAGTGTCGCCAGCTCTTAACCATTCCATCTTAGACTTCTACTTTAAAAACCTTTCCTCATCAAGAGACGCTTCTTGAAAATCAGAATTCAGCTTCCTTTCTCGAGCTCTAAGGTCCGCATTCATGGGATCCTTATCAATATCCTTTTGAATGTCATCCAGTTTACCACGAAGATCAGCCATCTTCTTATGGAGATTGCCTTGCTTAAAGAGTAAAGCACGTAAAGGAGTCTTTAGCATCCGAAGCTTCTTCACAACCCTAAACTAATAAACCCCATTAACACTCATTGCCCACGACTCCTTCACAATCCTTAGAAAATCAGGCTTATGAACCAAAAAGTTCGCAAACTTGAAGGGCGTATGCTTACTAGTAACAGCTCGTTAATTGTGAGAACACAAGGAGAGTGATCTGACAATCTATAAGGATGAAAAACAGCCACTAAATTAGGGAACTCAGTAATAAACGGAGTATTTCCCATGATATGATCAATTTTCTTGAGCAAGCCAACACCCTTCTTTGGCTTTTGGTTCCATGTAAAATGGAGACCATGTCCGGAGCTAGTTCATCAAACGCCAACGTGATCAATCAAGTCAATCTTGATAACGAAATGGGAACAACCGTCAAACCGCCCAAGCTGATGAGCATGGACGAATACGAAGCATGGAAAGAGAAATTTACCTACTGGGTTCAAGCCATGCACTTCGCTGGCTGGGTGTCAATTGAAAGAGGCTATACTATTCCAGTAGATGAGCATCAGCAAGTTCTTGAGAAGTACAACTACTCGACAGCTCAGAGAGACGAATACATTGCAGAGAAAAAGATGATTAGTCTAATCCAACAGTCTGTCAAAGAAGATATTCTGATCTTGCTACAAGAGTATACTACAGCAACAGACCTTTGGTTGTCGTTACAGAAGAAATACCAAGGCAGTGCTGAAATGATCAAAAGCAAGAAGGCTCTTATTCTGAAAGAGTTCGATATCTTCAGCATGCTAAAGAATGAGACCATTAAGCAAATGATTGAGCGTTTCTGTCATCTCAAACTGCAAATGCGAAGACACGGTCTTGAGAAGACGGAACAAGAATACATCGACAAACTTGCCGACGCACTACCAGAGGGCGAATGGACTACGCATTTGATGGTTCTGAACAATAGTGATAAGTGGGATTTCTTCAAGTTATCGACGTTTATAGGCCACGAAATGGAGCTTCTGAAGATATTGAAGTCAAAAAATGCTAATGTTGTTCAAGACATCGGTTTGTACTACAAAACCGGAATGCAAGATAACATTTTGAGTCCCAAAATTGGAACTGCTTTTAGTGCAAACATGAATGCTTCTCCACAGAACCAGAATCATTCATAGCCTCAGTATGGCCAAAGCACGGGTTCAAATTCAACATTCCAAAGTCAAGCAAATCAGAACCAACAGTAAAGTTCTGATCCGAATGTTTACAAATGCAACATTGCAGTGAACTTGAACAATGTTGTTTCAGAAGAAGTTGCAAAACAACATATGTCACTACTTGCTACCGTCTTAGAGTCTTATGAATGTCTTGTTGTCGGTAAGATAGGAAATCCCGAGATGACCACAGAAGATTATGACCAGGTTGACGAGGAAGAACTCGAACTAATGGACATCAAATGGTCCTTAGCTTCGATCATTAGGAGAGTGACAAAGTTCGTTGCACTCACAGGCTGTGACATAGGAAACTCCAGCAACAAATTGGGTTTTGATAAATCCAAAGTCAGGTGCTTTAGATGTCGACATAAGGGACATTTTAAAAGAGAGTGTAAGAACACCAAGGCAACCGGAAATCAAAGTCCTTTCGGAGGAGGGAATGAATATTACAAGAAGGCACTTCAATATAAACCGTTCCCGAAGAAAACTCAGATTGAGATCCAAGAAAAGCCAAACAGTAGTACCACAGAGAAAGCCATGGTTGCATCCACAGAAGATGGCGGTTTTGATTGGAATTCTTATATTGGGAAAAAGACCGGAGTTGATGGCAGAGATAGTTGAAGATAATTCTGCATCGGAAGCAGCAGTAGCAGAAGCAACAACTTTTGAACAATCTATTCTGGAACAATATTTGCATCAACACAGGAAGAAGAGGAATATATCCATATGCAGAGACAATGAATTTTATCCTCTAATTCTTGTGACAGTTTCGTAGGTCACTTTGATGGAAGCACGAAAGAACAAGTGGTTGAGGAGAAAAAGATTTATGAATTGATTGTTGATATCACTCAAGAAATGAAAGTCAAAGACCTCAAGGACATGGCAAATAAAGCTTAATTGGCAAATCTAACCAAGGTAGGTCCAGAGGTAAAGGTTATCGAGAAAGAAGTTGTCAAAGTACAAGTTGTAGAGGTTGAGAAACCTTGCACAAAATGTACTAAACCTTGTGTCGAATGTGCCGAAAAATCAAAGATCATCGCTGAAAACAATGTGCATAACGATTTGTTAAAATATGACTATCGCACAATGAAAGAAGCGTTGACAAAATGAAAAATGATTATGGCAGACTCGACAGAAAGAACACCGAACAACATGATAATATAAGAATGTTGAGTGGTACAGTAATGGATAAACAAAGAGCAATTAACATTTATATCAACACCATTCATGAAATCAAACAACTTCAAGATATGACAATTGAAACTGAAAGAGTTCGACAATTGTTAAGAAGTTATACCACTAACGCGTATGTTATTGATCACATTCTTCCAACAATCTCATCGGAATAAAAACCTAAAAAGAAAGCGGGCAAAGAATATAGCAATGTTCCTCCACCCTTTGCGAAAAATACTGTGTTAAATTGGCAGATGGATGGACAAGGCACTCAATGTTGAATTACTTTCTGAAAAGAAAAACGAGTTGCCAAAGAACATTGATATAGTCTATGCTAAATCTGATGATGATAACAATGATGTGGTTAACAAAGTTGTTGAAAATGTTTTAAGTGATTCTGATGATGGCAGCTTCAAAAGCGCCAACTCGAGTTCAAAGAATTCTGATTCACAATCTGAAAATGACGATAAGTCGTCAGAAGATGGTCTAAGTGACGATCCTAATAACATAATGTACAAAATTAAGGATTCGGATAGACTATACTCTGATGATACCTTCCTGATTCAGAATGTGAAAGAAGAATTGCTTGATAATTCTTTAAACTCGTGGAAGTCACATCAGAGGAATTGGTAATCAATGAATGAAAATTCTATTCCAAACCTAAAAGAAACAATTACCAAAGAAACGGTGGTGATCATCCGGAAAACCGGAGAGCAGGGTTGGGTTTAAAAGAAGAAACTGATGAATTCGTAAAGAAACCGTCACCATTTCATGAATATAAAAACAAAAACATGAAGTTTGTATATGGGACGAATACAGTTCATGAGGAGAATTTGATTGGTAAGCAATCAACTGATGAGTTCAAGAAGGAGAAAGAACTTCGAGATAAATCCAAGGTTACGAGTGGTGCCAAAACCTCTAGTAGGGTAAAACCATAGGTTAAAGGAAATCCACTTGATAATCGGACATGTTTCAAGTGCAATGAAATTGGTCATATGGCACGACATTGTCCGAAATCAAAACCGTCTTATCCTCAAAGAAGAGATTCTAATGTTGTGAAACCAAAGCAACCAGTGTTTGAAAAACCTGTAAAATTTTGAAACGAAATGAATCAAAACCAGAAGTTAAACTGAAGTCTGAAAAGATTTTTGAAAATCCCATTTTCGAAAAAGGTGAAACTTCTAGGCCTAATGAAAACAAGTTTTACATAAATAAGGCTAATATCAAATCTCAAACCTGGATTGCAAAGAAAAGGTCAACAACATCTAGTGTTGTTAAGTCTGAGCTGGTAAAGACTGACAACAGAAAAGAATCGAAGACTGAAATCACTAAGTCTGAGCAGGTAAAGACTAGTCAGAATGTGAAAGAAATTAAAACAGAAATTAAAAACGATAATCTCAAATCTGTAAAAGATAAGAAAAAAGTGAAATTTTCAAACATTAACATTGTTAAAACATATGATAAATTTTATTTTGATGATGTTGATGAGTTTGAATATGCTTTTGTTGATGGTTATCCTGTAAAACCCAAGACCAAGAAGGCTTGGGTAGAGCTTTTCACCTAATTTCTGAATTTTGCAGGGGCTCCAAAGATCCGTACTTTCAAAGTGGATTTTGGATAGTGGAGCATTCAGGCACATGACGGGAATGAAGGCATTGCTATTCGACATTAAAGCTATCAATGGTGGATATATTGGATTTGCAGGAAATCAAGGTGGAAGGATAGTCGCCGAGGGAAAACTCTCCAATGGCATAGTTTCATTTGATCGCGTGAACTATATTGCAGAACTTAAGAACAATCTTCTGAGTATATCGCAGATTTGTTACAAGAAATTCACGTCCATTTCAATGTTATGGAGTGTATTATCTTGAAGCCGGGATTCAAAATTCCAGATGAGTGGATTCTGATGCGAGCACCACGAGAGAATGATTTATATGTTCTTGATATGGGTGTTGCTACCACTTCATCATAATCAGCACAATGTTTTGTATCAAAGGCTCTTGAAAAAGATTCTATTCTTTGGCATCGCAAGATGGGGCATATTCATTTGCGAAAAATGAATTTCTTGGTTCATAATGATCTTGTAGAAGGCGTAGATCTTCGAAGTTTTCAGATGTCTGATCATTGCTTGGAATGCAAGAAGGGAAAGCAGATCAAGAAATGACATCCGAAGAAAATTCTAAACTCAATCAAGTTGCCTTTAGAACGTCTCCACATGGATTTATTTGGTCCTGTAAATGCTCGAAGCATCTCAGGAGACTTATATTGCTTGGTCGTGACAGATGACTATTCGAGATATTCGTGGGTATTCTTTCAAGAATCAAAAGACGAAACGTTCGAGAACTTGGTTATTCTATTCAAGAAACTCGAGAACATTTATCATCTACCGGTCAGACGCATTAGAAGTGACAACGGCACAGAGTTTAAGAATAACAAATTGAAGGAATTCTGCAACGCAAAAGGGATTCTACACGAGTTTAGTGCTCCCTATACTCCACTGCAAAACGGAGTAGCCGAACGAAAGAATCGAACTTTGATTGATACTGCGAGAACCATTCTTGCAGATTCTAAACTTCCTATCAGCTTCTGGAGTGAAGCGGTTGCTACGGCTTGTTACACGCTAAACATGGTTCTCAGTGTCAAACCAACAAAGAAAACATGTTTTGAGATGATAAATCGACAGAAGCCAAATTTGAAGTTCTTAGAACCATTTGGTGCACCTTGTACCGTAATAGACCAAGATGGCAAATTCGGAGCTAAATCTCTCGAAGGTTTCTTTGTCGGATATGCGAGTCCGTTGAGAAGAGTATATGTTCCTTCATTGCGAATGGTTATTGAAGCACAACACGTGGATTGTTTCAATTACACATATCCTATTCAAAGAAAAGGTGACGCGTGGCTGTTTAACTATCAAGACCTTTGGAAGTCATTTAACTTGCCCAAAGAACCAACTGACGAAGAAGTTGCAGCGTTATATTATCTTCACCAGTCAGCGAATCAAGAGCAAATTGTTCGACCAATTGTGGTTAATCAACCCATGTTGGATCCATCTTCTTCTGGCGCAAGTTCAAACAATAGTGGTGTTCCGGCTGAAAATGTTTCTGAAACATTATCATCACCCACTACTCTTCCAACGAATGCCTCTACTGAACCAATGAATACAACAACGGAGCCCAGTATGCCTCAGAATCAAGATTCTGATTCAGATGAAGCACCAACATTTGATGCTGATGGGAATCATCTTCTTTAGATGAGAAGTGGAGCAAATAACAAGTCTTCTTATTCAATCTGCAGTCCCAAACAAAAGAAATGAAGTTTTATCAAGCTCTCCAAACATTGAATTGGTTGTTGATCTCAACATCAGTAATCAGCAAAACTCAGTAGATGTTCCAAGAGAAGAATTTCCGCGATCATATTCCTATCATCCGTCCAGAAATATTATCGGAGAACTTCAAACTTGTGTTAGAAGTCGAGGGCAAATTAATAAATCACTCAGTGGTTTCTACACACGTGTTGCTACAACCCAGAACTATTGTTTCCATTCATGTTTCATCTCTCAGATTGAGCCTAAGACAGTTAATGAAGCTTTAACAGATGAAAACTGGGTACAAGAAATGCAAGAAGAATTATTGCAGTTTGAGAAGTTGGGTGTGTGGAAGCTTGAAGATCTACCAGAAAATCAGAAAGCAATTGAAACAAAATGGGTCTTTAAGTGTAAACGTGATGATAGAGGAGTTATTGTTCGTAACAAAGCTAGACTTGTTGTCAAGGGATTTCACCAGCAGGAAGGGATAGATTACACGGAAGTCTATGCACCAGTAGCTCGATTGGAATCTATTCGAATATTTCTAGCTTTCGCATCATGGAAAGGATTTAAGGTCTATCAATTGGATGTCAAATCAGCTTTTCTGTGTGGCAAATTACGCGAGAAGGTGTATGTTGGACAACCACCGGAGTTTGTCGATCCACTTAACAAGACGAAAGTGTACCTACTGGATAAAGCACTCTAGGTCTACACCAAGCCCCAAGAGCTTGGTACGAGACGTTATCACAACATCTCCTCGGAAACAGCTTTATCAGAGAAACTGTGGATAGTACTCTTTTCACCAGAGAAGTTGATGGTCATCTGATTATAGTTCAAATCTACGTTGACGACATCATCTTTGGATCTACAAATGATAGTCTCTGCAAAGAGTTTGAGAGAATCATGAAAAAGAAATTCGAAATGTCCTCGATGGGCGAAATGAAGTTCTTTATTGGTTTGCAAGTAGATCAGCTTCTGGATGGTATTTTCATTCACCAGACTAAGTATGTTCACGACATCTTGAAGAATTCTGGAATGGAAAGCTTGAAGCCTCTATCTACACCTCTTGCTCTCAATCATGGCATTTGCTTTGACGAGACTGGAGCCAAAGTTGAAGAGACGTTATACAGATCGATGATTGGATCACTGATGTATCTAACGGCATCGCGCCCAGATATTATGTATCCAACCTGCCTATGCGCCAGATATCAGTCAAGCCCGAGGATCATGCAGATCATGAAGCGTATCTTCAGATATATGAAAGGATGCCCAAGCACCGGCTTGTGGTACCCGGAGAATGACAATTTTGATCTCATAGGCTATGCTGATTCCGATTTTGGTGTAGATAAGTTGAACTCAAAATTAACTATAGCGGGATGCCAGTTCTTCGGAACAAGAATGGTAACCTGGCAGTGTAAGAAACAGATTACGCTATCTCTACCTGTGAAGCTGAGTATATCTCGGCCTCCAGCTGCTGTTCACAGATTCTGTGGATTCAACAACATATGAGAGACTATGGTTTGCAATTTCTAGACACTTCGTTGTATGTTGATAACAAGGCAGCCATCGATATAACTAAAAATCCGGTTCATCATTCACGCACAAAACACATTGAAATTCGTTATCATTTCATTCGTGATTGTTACGAAAAGAAATTGGTACGAATAGAAAAAATCCACACCGACGAACAAAAGGCTGATTTTTATACCAAACCATTTTCATTATCACGGTTTAAATACTTGTTGAGAAATAACGGTATGAAAAATTTACTGACAGGTGCGGATGCTGAGGTTGAATACGGATCGGATGACGAGTTCGCGTGATCCACATTGGTTTGTAAATATTTTCTAGTTTAGAATTTTATTAAACACTAAAATCCAAAAAGATGTTTTTGATTTTAGGGAAAGAACTATTAGAGAAAATACAAAAAACATTCAAAAAATTTTAAAATCCAAAAACATATAAAAAACTCAAAATGTTCAAAAACATTGAAAAAGACAAAAAGAATTCAGTGTCATAAAAGGAAATGATAGTACATCAGTGGACTATCACAGTATGCTAAAGAAATGTAAAGTTTTAAAAAGTAATAAACGAGTCATACTATGGATGTGTCGATAGGTTTAACACGTTCAGTAAACTGTTTTAGAGATATAAACTAAATTTTACAACTGCTTAATCTTGTGGATGAACACATCTTGGATATATGGACTTAGTACTCCGAAATTTTGTTGGAAAGATTGCTTGATTCTGAGATACGAGGTCTTTATAAATAGTTGATATCTAGGGTATTATACAAGTTCTTCTCATTTTGCGGAAGCAGTGGCCTAGAACTTCTATAATACTTTTGCTTTAAACCCATATTGCATGCAATATTGAAAAGTATCGAAAGATATAATCATATGCAATGCTGAAAAGATTCCTTAAGTGGAACACACCTTAAAGTCGAGCCTTCATCTCTTTGTCTGTACGGTAGTACTAACCTGAGCTCTCAAGGTTTTGCACAACCCAGATACAGATATCAATTACACTATATTCACCTGTAAGATGAAACTAGGGAATCTAGATACGGGAGTATATTCAAGAAGTGGGAACCATAGATAAGTCAAGTTTCATAAATTCTACCTTAACATATCTTGAAACAGTTTAGAAATGTGGTAAAGCTTAAGTGGACAAACATATTGACAATCTAGGTAAACGAGTTTAAAACTTAAAGTCATTTAAAGGTCAATGGTACTGGTGATATGTGTCAGTCTACTGATATGATCCTTAGACATGAATTCAAAAAAATATGTCTGTAAATATGTTTGTACATAGTTTACATTGCTTATTCATTGTATTTCAGCTTTACAGATTAAAATCAAAATGATTTTTGGTGTGTTTTAGCATAAACTTACAAAAATACAAAAATATTTTATTTCTACATTGTTTTCAGCAAACCAATGTTGGAGAACGGATCTTCGAAGTCTGGTAAGATGCTAGAACTGGTGGGAATCTCTTTGACAACAGGCTGGGAGCTAATCTATTAATCTGAAAAGTCAAAACGATAAGAAGTTCATTAATTTGAAACTTTGATTTTGAAAATATCAACAGTTTGTTCGTAACGGGTCAATCCGGGGTCATTAACTTGGACTCGGCAGACAAATCGGTTAACCAAGGTCATTAGCTTGGACTTGGTAAACTGTGTGGATTTTCATAACTGGTAAAAAGTTGGAAAGTTGAGGGTTAAAAATGAAAAATTTGAAAAATTTGAAATTTTGAGGTTTGGCGGCCGAACTTGCTAAATAATTCAAGTTTAACATTCAGCAAGTTCGACCGAACTTGCAGATGGCTAATGGTTTGTTTTTATAATAAGTTCGCTCGAACTTTGTCTGGGCTTTTGAGATGGGCTTAGAAATTTCGCCCGAACTTGACATGGTATAAATACCATTCAAGTTCGGCCGAACTCATTTACTTGGGTATCAGAACCGTTTTGAGCGAACTTGAGCTGTTAGAGAATGAGTGAAATTGTCATT
The DNA here is from genome assembly GCA_947069175.1 of Scalesia atractyloides. NCBI lineage: Eukaryota > Viridiplantae > Streptophyta > Magnoliopsida > Asterales > Asteraceae > Scalesia > Scalesia atractyloides. The sequence continues at coordinate 49,453,680 of CAMTDV010000018.1, read as the reverse complement.
TGCATACCGTTATACTATCCAATTTGAGTTAGTTTTTGGTGATTAGCACACCAATCACTATGGTAGAGGTACTTAATTGAGAATAAACCATGTTTGATATGTTAAAGAAATAAAACCAAATCGAAAAACTTAAAATCCTATAGTTTTAGGTGTTATTGGACAAAATTGAACATAGATCTTTGATCTATACTTAAAATCGACCGTGAAATTGATTTTGATTTAACTGAAATACATGTTTGCATGTTTGAATTTGGTTGATCTGTTGAAGAAGACGACAAGTTCGGCCGAACTTGTTGTCAAGTTCGACCGAACTTATCCAAAACACAACTAAATGAACTAGAAACATGTTCGACCGAACTTGATTGTTGAAGTGTTTTTGATCCAATCATGTTTAATCGAACTTACGTTAACAAAAAGTGATTTGTTTGTATTGAAAGTTCGCCTGAACTTGTTCTTTAATGTGTAACATGTGTCTCATACATGTTCGGCCGAACTTAGGAAAAATTGAATAATAATAACAGTAAGTTCGCCCGAACTTGCATTAGAAAAAAGTTGAACATGTTTGTTACCCGTTCGGGCGAACTTGTTAAAATCAGAGTCTTTAACACTAATCAAGTTCGCTCTAACTTGATTAAAGTGTTAGAAAAATTTTTGTGATTTTTTCTCGAAAAGCGTGCTAATTGTTTTATGTTGTTTTTCATGCACAGATTCTAATGCGTGTTATCTCAGTTGAGTTTTCAAAAACTCACAATACATGTATTACGCTTGACAAGTCTATTTGTCCATCGCTGAAAGAATACGAAAACATTTTGAAGTTTCTCCAAGACAGTCATATTCGCCGTGCAATTACGGAGCGCACCGTATCTTATCGATCTCATATTATTCACTTCTAGATGAACCCGAGTCTAAGCGTTGACGAGAAGACAATCTCTTCTACGGTACAAGTTGGTGATGAGCTAAAGCCGATCAACGTTACCAAAGGCGATATTCGAAGGATTTTAGAGCTCAAAGATAAAGAAGATGATCCGATTCATCTAGATGAGAAGATGGTTCGGAGATGCTTTTTCCGCATGGGCTACAGAGGAAGCGTAAACAAGCCAACATTAAAGAAAGGGGAAGTGCCTAACCCTTACAAGTTTCTGATTCATGCGTTGATTCATACTTTTAGCCATCGCAAATCGCAAAGCCGGTTTGGATGATGTTCATGATTATTTGGCTAGCATGGCAACGGCGCTTATTCTGGAGAAGCCGTTCAACGTTTTGAAGTTAGTGTTTACTCATATTTCGAAGAACATGGAGGATTCGAGGTTGTGCTTATATCCGAGATTTATTCAGATGTTGATTGATGAAAAATATGCCAACATTGCTTGAGATCCGAATGACGTTCTTTACTTAGTTTATCTCGATGAAACCACAGTGAAGAAGCTTATCAAATTTCAGAAACAAGCTTCTGCTCCTATTGCCAAGCCAGTATTCGGAGCGATTAAAGATTCTGATTATATCTCGCCACCTGGAAATAAATGGAGAAAGGATGGTAGTGAGGATGAGAAGGAACTTAAAGCCGAGCAAGAATGGTTTAAGGAATTTAAACCTAAGGCAAGGAGTGAATGGTTTTTGAAAGCTGAAGCTGATAAACCTAAAAAGAAGCGAGCATCAAAGAAAGTTGAAACATTCCTTGTTGACGAGGAGGAGACTGAGAATGTTGAGGCAGTGGCTGGATCGAGCGTTGCAGTTGTTAATGAGAGTCAAGAAACTGTGAAGTCGACTCAAGAAGAGGTATTTTCTGCTACGTCCGAAAATGAAGAATCTGATAAAGAGCCTGAAAAGACAGAGGCTAAAATTATAGCAGAAAAAGAAAGGAAATTGGATGCAGATTTTGATCCGAGCGCAGAAAAAGAATATGATGAGGAGAGGCCAAAGAAAAAGACTTAACGAACAAAATCTCCTGCTATAGAAATATCAAAGAAAACTACAGGGTCACCACATACAAAAGGAAAAAGAAAAGCTAAGAAAGCTCAGAAAGCGGTGGGCAAGAGATACAAGAGCAAGATGAAAAGCACAGAAGCCACACAAGAATCTTCTGGTGCTCAGGAGAATGGAGCCACACAAGAACTTCCTCCATAAGGAC